>JAFBJW010000079.1:227623-284666 GCA_016785235.1 Pseudorhombus dupliciocellatus
TCCCTCTGCTCCCTCTCCTCCCTCTGCTCCCTCTGCTCCCTCTGTTTAATTCAGGTGTGTAGGGTTGAGGTGAGGCTCTCGTTGAACATGTTGTCGTCCTGCAGGGTGTGTGTGTGTGTGTGTGTGTGTGTGAGACAGGTTGTTGACTGGACACACATCAGGTCACATTTGCATGCGGCCACACAAACACTCAGGGACGTGTGGGACTTGGTTTAATGTTGTTAAATAAACGTCTTCAGGTCGGTTGCTGGTGCGAAGACGATGTTCATGATGTTCAAAGGAATCAGCTGAGCTCAGGCTTTGATCTGGAGTCATGAAGCCGGCGTGGCTCCTCCCTCACCTCAGAGTTTCAGACAGCGAATAAATAAAATGAAAATAAACAACGAGGAAAGGAAAGAAGGGAAAAGAAACAGGAAAAGAAATGAAACAAAAAAAAGAAAGAAGTCATTTGTTTCACGGGCTGAAATCCAAGAGTCAGGCTTTCAAACGCACCTTCTCACCCATGATCCTCCCCCAGGAAGAGAGAGAGAGAGGATGAGCGTTAACCTGAGAAAGGGAGGGATGGGGGGGGATCTTTAATTAGAGACAGATGACTTTGCCACGCCTCAGAAGGCTGGAATTACACTGCAGGCTATGAGGCGAGGCTAATTTCACATGTAATTGTTGCTGCAGTACTCGCTGTGCTGTTAGCGCTCCCACCTCCCTCCATCCAGCGGGGGGGGGGGAGGACAGGAACAGGAAGAAAAATGAATAAACGATTGGTAGGAAGAAGAAAAGTAATTTGTTGCTGCAGACGTCAGAAACACCTTCTGCGAGGGAGGAAGAAAGAAAGGATGAAAAATGACAGAGAGGAGGATGTAAAGGTGAGGGGGGGAGGAAGACAGATGAGAGGACGGATAGTTCAGTAATTAAAGATGAAATGAAAGAGGTGAGGGCAGGAAGAAGGAGTGAAAGAAGGAGAGAGCAGCGAGCGACGACGCGTCACAGAACCAAGGGAGAGTTTGGGGAAGTGAAGAATCGGTTGGAGGCGATCGCACCGGAGCGACCTCTACTGGCCGGGAACGACCCCCGCGGCGCCTTTAAAGGGAGGAGGGAGAGAGAGAGAGAGACGGAGAATATCCTGAACCGTTGAAATAAAAAAACACTTAGAAGCAGCAAAAATCTCTGTTATCGTACAAAAGAAACTTCTGCAGCTCTGGAGACTCTGATCCCCTGGTCTGTGTCTCCAGAGGCTGAGCGCTCAGTGTGTGTGTGTGTGTGTGTGTGTTGAGTCTTTTGGTCCTGAATGAGAAAAAACAAACTGATTTGAAAAAGATGGCACACGCGTGTGTGACCTTTGACCTGCTTCCTCCTGAGCAGCAGCGAGTCATGAACATGTTGTGTATCTCAGGCAGACGCACAACACGTGTGCGACCCTGGCAGATCCCATCAGATCAGGATGAATCTCATCTCTCTCTCTCTCTCTCTCTTCACCCTCACGCTCGTTCTCTAAACTGTCACATGTCTCTGCACCACAGAAATGTGTGTGTGCACAAATACAATAAGGACAGTGTGTGTGTGTTGTTGCGTGCATCGTCAACCTTGTTGTGTTCACTTCCTCACCTCTGAGCGTCTCTGCACTCGTTCTCGTGTGTGTGTGTCTTTATGTGTTCACTGCTTCTCTGATCTGAGTGCGTGTGTGTGTGTGTGTGTGTGTGGATTATGTGTCCTGTGGGAGGCTGTTTCCTGTGCGTTTGTTCTGTCAGTCTTGATAAAGTCGGGGATATATCTGCTTTAGAACAAAGACACACGACTCAGCAGCATCTCACCAACTTTCCCTCCCTCCCTCTCCATCTCTCCATCTCTCCATCTCCCCCCTCCCTCCCCCTCCCTCCCCCCCGTCTCTCCTGAGACTCCCTCCCTTCCCAGGAACGTCGTCTGACTGAAACCTGACACCAGCTCACACAAACGAGCAGGAATCGCACCCAGAAATAAAAGTAGTTGAGCACCGAGCCAAAGTCAGACCAAGGTCGGCCGCAGACCAGTTTTCACTTTTTTCAAAGTTTTCTGCCAAAAACACACGTGTTGTCATGGAAACGCCCCCCCCCCTCCTCCTCCCTTAGACTGAGCTGCCAGTCTGACGTCAGGAGAGTTCATCATTTAGAGACACGGAGACATAATGTGGCCGTTAATCATTTACTGCATCAAAACACACACACACACACACACACACACGATCGTTTTTGTTTTACCTCCAAACAGATTTTATTTCCAGTGACAGTTTGTTTTAGTGTGTGTCGTGAGAATAATGTTTGATGTCACCTCAAGGGGAAAACACCAGGCTCCTCTTTAACTGTGTGTGTGTGAGAGTGTTTGTGTGTGTGTGTGTGTGTTTGTGAGTGTGTGTGTGTGTGTGTGTGTGTGTGTGTCTGTCTTCCCCATTCATCACCTGCGCACCATTTGACCTTGGCACCTTCTTCATTAGAATAAAGATTGTCTGTCTTTTAGGCGACACGGTCGCTCTGCTGGACACACACACACACACACACACACACACACACACACACACGCTCCATGATGCCATTATGGTTCTGTCATTGTAGCGGTGTAGAGAGAGGAGGAGGAGGAGGAGGAGGAGGAGGAGAACACTGAGGAAGAGAGGGAAGCAACATATCAGAGTGATGGTGTGTGTGTGTGTGTGTGTGTTCATGTGAACAGAGGAGCGTTTAAATGTGAGAAAGGAAATTAGAGAGGTCGTTAGTTTAAACAGGAAGTGATGTAGAGATGACGCGTCACCTGTGTGTGTGTGTGTGTGTGTGTCGTCCCTCTGCCTTTTCCTCTCGTGCTGTGCTGCCATGAGAGAATTCCCAGGGCTCTTAGGGGGTCAAAGGTCGCCACACAGTGAACACACTCCGTGTTGTCATTGAGAGAGGAAGTGTTTCTGTGATGCAGCTTCATGAGCGTCACATGGTTTTTACCTTTCATCACTTTTCCTCTTTATTTGTGTTATTGAGTCTGATTTCAGCCTCTCTGTGCCACTGACCTCCCAGCTGCACACACACACACACACACACACACACACACACACAGCTCATTCATGCGGTTTCCACGACGACAATTAGAACGTGTTGCTGAGCCTTTTGTTTCCGCCGCGCTTGGAACCAGAGGAAAAGTCTCTGTGCTTCTTTTTGTTCGGACTGAGGGAGAGAGAGAGAGAAAGTTCCAGAAAGTGAGCAGCTCCGAACGTTTCAGCCTGAAACCTGAAGAGAAACTTTATTCATGTCTCTTCTGTCCCCAGGGTTTAAATATATGAACATCAGGCCACGTGCTCATCAAGCTAAATGTGTTGCACGGATCAACACTTAGTGTGGACACACACACACACACAGGTTGAAGTGTCTGGCAGTATAAATGGATAAATGGAGTGTCACTGAGCCACTTCCTGCTCTTTCAGAGCCCGTGGAACATCCATCTCAGCCGGAGACACTGACACACACACACACACACACACAGTGTTCTCTCTCTGTGGCTCTGGGTCGCTCGCACGTTCAGGAGGAAGTCAGTGAAATAGATCTGCACTTGTTAAAATAAGAGGAGGAGAGTTGTGGTAGTACTTGATGCAGTATCAGTACTACAGAGGATATATCATATGCATATACACCGCATGTACTGTAGATATACCATCGACAGAGAAAGAGGAGGAGGAGGAGGAGGGTGTGTGCCCCCCCCGATGACAGAATGGTTCGTTCCTGGAACAAACTTCCCTCGTTTGGAGGATCAGATGAATCGGAGACGAATGTTCAAAATGCATTAAATGTTTTTCATGTGTGACTGCATTTTTGCTGACATTTCAGCTCCATGCTCATTAATATGGAGACCAAATTAAACTTATGATTGCTTGTTGATTTTCCCCTCCTCCTCCCCCTCTCCCTCTCGTCTGTTTTCTCAAGCGTTTATTTCTCTTTTCTTTCCGTGTTTTTGGAGACGCTGCTGTTTTCCCGTGTCCTCTCACCTCGCTGTCTTATCATTCACTTTATTATTATTTTAACAATATTTTAGATTGTCGCTCTTCGTTTTTGAATCCTCCTCAGACCGTGAAATAATTAGGAGGATTTTAATGTTATTGGTTAATTTAAAATCAGACGTTTTCAGCCTCTGAGACAAAACTGAAACATTTTGGTTTTGACTTTTCCCAAAACTTTGTGGCCACTTTGATGAAACTGCAGAGCCTCCTCCTCCTCCTCCTCCTCCTCCTCCTCCTCAGAATCACTGCTGTAAAGAAACACCCATGTGTTTCGTGAGTCACGCGTCTTGGAAACTAAAACGCTGGAGAAGGTTGAGTTCACAGCTTCGTGGGAACAGAGGACGAGGACAAACTCGTCTCTTCAGAGACGGTTTTGACCTTGACGCTCGGCTCCTCCTCCACTTTTCTTTGCGCTCTGTGTCTCACACACCTCGAAAACTGAATCAAAGCGACGCTGTCACCTCCTCCTCCTCCTCCTCGTTCCTTCATCATAGTCTCATGATGACAGTTGAACCGTTGCGTCGTGTTTCTCGCTGCGGCGGCGTCAGGCGTGGTGGGAGGAGCCGGCGTGGACGTTCTTGCCTCCGCCTCTTTGTCTCTGTCCTCATCCCTCCCTCCCTCCCTCCCTCCTCAGGCCTGTGTGTCTCAGTCCATCGTTGCATGGAGATTGACTTAAGGCGTGAATACATCACAACTCCCCCCCCCCCAGGATCCCTCTCTCAGCACTTATCTCAAAGTTGGGATCTCATGCATTTTAATCGGCATGTCTATCTTCTGTCTGTCCTCATCCCTCCCTCCCTCCTCAGGCCTGTGTGTCTCAGTCCATCGTTGCATGGAGATTGACTTAAGGCGTGAATACATCACAACTCCCCCCCCCCCAGGATCCCTCTCTCAGCACTTATCTCAAAGTTGGGATCTCATGCATTTTAATCGGCATGTCTATCTTCTGTTCTCCCCCTCTCCCCCTCTTTTCTTTGACTTTGGATCAGTGGCATCCTTCAAACAAACAACAACAACAACAACAGAACCTCCCCCTCCCCCCGCCGGCTCCCGCTCCCTCCTTTTAAATCAATATTTGCCATCAGCGAATAAATCGTATAATTTCCTGACTGTTAGACGAGTGCGACGCCGACATATTTACCTTCCACTCGTCTCTTTTTTCCCTGCTGTCGATCCCTCGTTCCCGCGGCGTGGCTATTAGCTAAGTGAAGGGGATGGATGGCGGTGAAGCGCCCAACGATAGCATCTCCATCAGAATCTGCGACATTGAAAAATGGCCGCCGCCTCTCTGATGACAGCACAGCAAAAGCACACACACGCGCGCACGGCCGTGCATATGTCCTCACACACACACACACACACAGAGTCAGAAAGAGACATTTGAATATTCAAATGGCGCCGGGCGGTAATGATAAACGACAAGGGAAAAGTAGAATCAAGTAGCTATCGATGCAGAAAATGAAAAGAGGAGAAAGAGAAGAGAGGAGGAGGGAATTAGGCAAAAAAAAGAGATGGAGGCATTGAAGGAGAGTTACGCTAACAAATGGAGAGGGGGAAGAAAGGAGGGAGAGTGATGGAAAGTGATGGAGGAAAAGACGGATGCATTAAGCAAACACAGGGGGAGGGGCCGAGGGAGTTACTGTACAGAGGAGAACTGCTGAGACATAATTCAGAAAAATGGACGAGTGGGACCGAAGGAGGACAGATGGAGGGAGGAGGAGGAAGAACGGAGGACAGAGGAGTTGTTTCCGCGGCTCCAAGGTCAAAGGTCAGAGCGATCCTCCAGAAACGTGGATGGAGAGGGAGGAGGAAGCAGCGAGTAAAGTTGCAACCGTTCTGACTGATGTGCCTCCAGTGCGCTTCCTGAAAGTGTCGCACGCCGCCGCCGCCGCCCTCCGACCGCGGCGCTCCGACGACGGCTCCAACCCAAGGAAAACATTCAGCGGCTCAAAGCCGAGCGATTCTCCAAAAAATCCTCTCCACAAAGGGCGTTTGATTCCTGAGAGGCTGCGGCGCCCGTTTCATGTGGTCACAGAGAGCGAAGTCTGCCTGAAAACTGGAATCCCTGGAACATTTCATCACGACTACAATGGCAACGCTCCGCCGCCGCTCCGGAGCAGTTAGAGGAAGAACTCCTCCGACGAGCCGGCTTCTGACATCAAACCCGCGGCGCCTCCTCTGGAGGGCGGCAGCCGAAGTCAGACTCACATCGGCTGCGAGAGCGAGATCACATGCAGACGTGGGAGGAACCAAACGAGCATAACAACAACAACAACATACGCACCAGCAAACAAGTTGAGGAGACCACACCGGGCGGGGCTTCGCTGAAGGGGGAGGGGCCCCGAGAACAGCTGACGCCTCCTGTCTCCATCAAGCATCTGTCGTTTCTCTGGGTTCGGTTCAGGGGCCCCCGGGCCCCCTCTGCCTGAGGGCCCCTTGGAACGCTCCTGCTCCGAGGCAGCACGTGTTCTCCTGCAGGAGGAGACGCAGACGCTCCTTCTCTCACGTGGTGCGAAGCTTATTTAAAGAGACACGCTGATGGAGTGTTTAAATGTCCCTCAGCCCGTCCCTCGCTGCAGCTCCTCTCTTCAGCCTCTGTCTCAAAGCCCTGAAACTAAAGGACACAGAAAATAACGCCTTGTCTCCTCCATGTTGTCCAATGAACTGTTGTGTGTCTAACGGCGCCGCCGGGTTCCGTCCGTGTGACGAGCGTCTGTCCTCTCCCGTGTCTCCAGAGCAGCCACGGCGAGCTGATGGCGATGGAGAGCAGGAAGACGAGCCTCCTGGGCCGAGCCGAGTCTCTGAAGAGGAGCGGCCTGGAGCTGCCCAGAGACTTCCACTGCAAGATACACAACCTGACGCACACGTGGAGGCAGCTGGAGGTAACGCACACACACACACACACACACACGCACACACACACACACATATCTGTATAATCCTCCAGATCTCTGTTTGTCTTGTCTTCACAGTTGCATGAAAACTTGACTCAGCCTGAGAGTGTGTGTGTGTGTGTGTGCGTGCGTGTGTGTGCGTGTGTGTGCGTGTGTGTGTGTGTGAGTGTGTGTGTGTGTGTGTCTAATCAGCACTGATCTAATCTAGAACATGAAGATGATAATTAGTGTCGCCTCAATTATGAATCCCTGTTGCCTCTGTGGAGGACCCAGGGACGGACGGATGACGGACGGATGGACAGCCTCATACGACTGAACGTCTCTAATAAGATGCTAAGCTCAGACTGGCCGCAGTGCATCATGGGAGTTGTCGTCCTCTGAATCAGAGACCTGATGTTTTCAGGCGCTCTGATGTCCTTTCATGTCCGTCCAGGACGAGCTCCAGCTGTCCCCCGTCCAACGCTGTTTGTGAGAGAATGAACTGTCGCTGCCAGAGCCGCAGCACCTGAGACGCCTCGCGTGCTTGGATCCGTGTGAACGCCACGGGAGGCGCCGCTCGCCTTTCGTCGTCTTTACCCAGGCGTGGTGATTAACTCCAGGTGTGCGGCGGCGGCGACAGCTGGCGGCGGCTCGTCGGGACGCGGAGACGCGACTTTGTTCCTGCGAAGAAACAAACCCGTGGACCGAGCGGCGCCGGCGCTCCGAGCTCGCTCAGATATCAGAGCGCACGCCATCTGTGTGCGCACACGGCTCCGTGAAATAGATTGTGGTTCCGTTTCCGCCCCAGCGAGCGGAGTGTGATTAAACCTCTGTCTCCGACAAAGAGACAGTCGGACTGTCGACGCTTCGGAGTGTTGCAGTCATCAGAGCACAGAGGCATTCTGGGTAACAATCGCCTTCTAATCTCTCTGTCGCGCCAACTTCCCCCGATGCCGGAGCGACAGAGGATGATGTCACATCAACGACTCTTCCTGTTTTCGGTCCAGCTCTGAGCTCCGCCTCTTGACCCCCCCCCCCCCAACATGGCGTCTCAGTGGCGTGTTAACGGGCCGATCGGCGCTGGCGTTGACATCTGCTGCTCTGACACAAATTGGGAATTAACTGGAATTGATGTCCTGTGCCTCGCCTCTGAACTGTCCACACACACACAGACACACTCACACACACTCACACACTCTCACACACTCACACACACTCACACTCACAGGAAATAATAAAAGGCTCTTCATTAGCTCTCATCGTTGCTGTTGTGGATTTTGGCGGCGGCCTGTGTTCAAGGTCAAAGTGACTACATGTACACATGTGTAAACACATGAATATAAACACACAAAGAGAGAACAACAACACATTAAGGCCTTTGTCAGAAACCAAGGAAAGAAAATAATAAATCATTGATTTGTTAAAAAAATCAATGGAAACCTAAACTGAGCTAAAACGTTTGTTTCTAATCTGTTTTTAATCGTCTGTGCTTCATCGCTGCGATGAGGAGGAGCAGGAGGAGGAGGAGGAGGAGGAGGGAAAACAGAGCAGTTCATTGAGTCGTCTGCTCCTCCCTCTCTCTGTTTCCGTTTCTCCTCTTTATCTCCATCATTTGCACTCGCTCCCACTGGACCGTCATTTCTCCCATTTCACCTCCTCACAGTGTGGCGACTCCTTCACCCCCCCCCCCATGTGACCATGTGACATTGTGTCATGGAGCTCAAACGTCTGTGTGGACAATCCGTGGGTCAGATTTTAAAGTACCGTGAGAAGCCGTGAGCCGCAGCGATCTGCTGAGACTCGCTGTGACGGCGGCGAGCGTCACGGACGCCGCTGACGTGCGGGCGCCGCCACAGGAGCAGACACGTGGTTAAAGTTCCTCGGAGAGGAACAGAGACTGCGATCGATGGCGCTGATTAAATCCTGTATTGACACAGTTTACACTGCAGCCGCTCTGACACACACACACACACACACACGTATGGAGGTGTGATGACAGCTGGTGCCGTGACAGGTGTCAGTGGGCGTGTCCGTCTTGTTGGTGTTTCAAAACGTCAAGTTTGGAAAACCGCTCGCCTCGTCCGACTAGAGCGAAGTTTCGAAGTATTCACGGATTCCGTGGCCGTGCCGCCGCCGCTCTGCAGGACGCGCGCAGACGGCGTTATCCTGCCATGTGAGCAGCCACCTGTAGAGAAAACAATGCATCCGATTTTCAACCCAATATTTTTTACTTTTATTTTTTTGTCTTTGTCTTGAAAAATGCACTTTATGTCTTTTAAATGGCGTCCCCGTCCATTCTGCTGCACGGCGCCGGCGTCTCTCCATCTGCTCCTCTCTCTGCCAAACTTACCGCCGATTCGTAATCGCCCTCCTCTCTTCGGAGAACAAAGCTAACGGCGCTTTCCCCCGATCGGGGGGTCCCATTATCGCCTCTTCACCGCCTAATGCTTTGGTTTTACCTGCCAGAGTTCAGCCCAAGCAGCGCTTCCACTCAGGAGGGACGACTCAATACCTTTTGTACAAACACATACATATGCAAATGAGGCGCGGGGACCCATGCGGGGCTCGTTCAGGAGGAGCCCCGAGCTCCGCTTGTTAAAGTTGCAGCAAGATTACAGCAATTTGATCCTTTAAAATGTTCCCGACACAGCGGACCAGCTAGCTTCAGAGCTAAGCCGAGAGGGGGCGGAGTCAAGCACGTGTGGGACGCAGCAACAAAGAGGAATCTGTTTTTAATTGTTATTCATTTTTCAATGAAGCTGCTGAAGGCCGCGACTCGGACCAGCACCAGCACCAGTCCAGGCCCGCCTTTAAAGCGTTAGCGCCGGCGTGTTCGGGGCCTCACCCCCGAGTGTGTTTGCTCTGCGTTGATGAGCAGTTTTCAGAAAAACACACAAACACACTCTCGTCTAAATCCAAGAGGGGAATAGTGTCTCTCAGCCGCTCGCTGTGTCGCACTGTGTAATCAACAGGGGTTGGAAAATTACTCTGCAGGGCTTATTACACACACACACACACACACACACACACCTGGAGTCAGGCCCTTGTTGTTCTCTGTGATTGCTCCTCACCAAACTCCCTCCCTCTCTCCCTCTCTATTGTGTCTTAAACGGCGTTTTGTCTCGGCCGTGGGTTTCAGCCGCTGTGTTTGTTCGTCAACAACAACCTCGTTAACGCGGGGATAACGAGCTCCATCCGGCGTTAGCCACATCCAGCTAATGCTACATTAGCAGCAGCAGCAGATGCTAACAGCTAAGGTCTGTAACCGTGGTGTATTTAACGAAGACAGAGACGTCCACTGTCCCCTGCAGCCGCTGAGGGACGGACACCCATTGATCTGTCACTTCTGAGGGGAAATGATTAATGGCGCTGTGTGTATTGACTGATGTGCTGCTTTGCATGATGGGATATCGACACGACAAACGAGTCCTCACACTAACTCTCGGTTTATTTGTTTGTTTTTTTGCCTCCCTCTCTCCTGTCGTCTGCCAGAAAATCCTCTCAGACCATCCTGGCCCCAGTCCGTCCCAGCAGAACCAGTGGGTGGGGGCGGGCGCTCTGCCGGGCGGAGGTCGCGGCGGCGCGGCGGACGACCCCCGCTCGGCCCTGTCCCCGCTGACGACCTCGCTCCTGGAGCAGCTGGAGGCTCGGATCAAAGAGCTGAAGGCGTGGCTGCGCGACACCGAGCTGCTCATCTTCAACTCGTGCCTGCGACAAGACAGAGACGCCGCAGAGCAGCTGCACAGCTTCAAGGTAGGAGGAGCCACGGCGGCGTTTAGCTCGTTGATCGTTTAGCTCACGGGTCACGTTACAGTTCGGACGATTCAGGTGAAGTGAAGGTAGAGTTGGTCACGGCGCTCGTGGTCGTCAGCGTCCCGTGTTTATATCCAACCGTTGGGTATCAAACACGTTTGTTCAGTCGCACTTTACTTAACTTCACTAACTCCAGCTCCCATCAGGGCCGTGACAAAGCTTCGTCTAATCAACGACCGTGTGTGTGTGTGTAACGAGGGCTGCTTGGAGCCGATGGATGTATGGAGGAAACAGCAGTTAGCCTTAAACGCGGCGGGACGCTAACAGGATATTAATCAGCCAGCCTCACACAGAGAGAGCAGCTAGCTGCGCTGATTAGCCTAGCCCCGCCGCGTGACTGACACACACACACACAGAGACGTATACACGGCGACGTGCATTGATTCATGCGCGTATGCCGACCTGATGAACACACAGACGTATGCAAATGAGGACCTACATGTAAATAAATGAATTCCAGTTTCAAGGCGGCTCAGTGTCGACTGATGAAGACTCTTCAGTTTTCCGATCGTCTTCATGGAATCTGTGAAACATCAAAGGCCCCATTTAACTTCTAATCCGTCCTGACGTGATGTAATGAACTGTCCCTCGCCGTCCAGCGTCCCGCTGAGCGAGGACGTGCCGTCCCGTTCGAGGGTGAGGGATTTGTTTTGGCCCCCGATGATCGACGACCTTAAAGCGAAGCGTCGCTGACCTTTGGCTCGGCGCCGCCGGGGATCGCCCTCCGTCCCGCTCCTCATCATCTCCCTGATGAAGTCGTAAAACGCCACGTTAAGACATCATCTGCGGGCGCACGCAGGCCGAGCGAGGGGCGGGTGGCGAGCGGTGATCCAGAAACACAAGGACACGAGGATTAGTTCTGAGATAAAACCCAGAATCCACCACTGTGGCGATGCCGTCATCTGTGCAGTTACCATGGCGATGTGAGAGGCGGGGCTCCATCCGTGGGGACGCCACGGTCAGGGGGCGGGGCCAGTCGGCGTGAGCCGTCAATCACAACGTGTCCTGGCGGGAACAGGAAGAAGCTTCGGGGCGAAGAGCGAGGAAGACCACGACACACGTTCCCAGAATCCATCAGCTCTCATTGATTCACTGATGAAGCAAACGCCACCGTCACGTTATGAATGGACCCGTGTGTCGCACACACACACACACACACACGCACACACACACTGCTGCCTAAATGATGAAACTGTATAGAAACCAGACTTTATCTGGAGAAAGTGAGTGGAGCCGCTCTCACTTTTGATCCTTGTCACAGCTCTCAGTGGGAAGCCATTGATTTGTGGCAGAAAGAGGCTGCGAGCTTCTGGAGAAATGAAGATTGGAAATATTGATAGCAGTCATTTGTATGGAGAGAGAGAGAGAGAGAGAGAGAGAGAGAGAGGAGGGCTAAATGGAGAGAAGGAACTCCATTTTAAGAGAAGTCGACTCCATTTCACTGATCATTTGTCTGTTTTTGGCGTTTGGACTCGTAAATGGCTTCGATTTCTGCTGCGGCTTATTACTGTAGGAGTGGATGAGAGCAGCATGGGCCGGCAGGACACGCACACACACACACGCACACACACACGCACACACACACGAACACACACACACACACACACACACAGCATGTGAATGTACAGAAACGCTTCAGAGACTCTTCTGCTTTGACGTCCAGATTCTGTCCAGTTACGTTTAGTCTGTGATGACCCACAGCAGATCAGCTCTTGACCCGCAACACGTCAGCAACACGTCAGCAACACGTCAGCAACACGTCAGCAACACGTCAGCAACACGTCAGCAACACGTCAGGAAGACGCTGTGGACACTGTGTTTCCTGTCAAACTATCTACTCAGTTCCATCCTCTCTTCACTACATTTTCTTTTTTTCTAAACACTTATTCCCTCACTCCTCCTCCTCCTCCTCCTCCTCCTCCTCCTCCTTCACCTGTCTGCCTGGCTCTTAATTGAATTAGCGCTCCTTTAAGATACGGCATCGGCCAAACGTTCCTCCAGCAGGCCCCCGGCCTCCGATGACTCTATTGTAGCTGAGACGCTCTGGGGGCCAGACACACGGAGAATTAATAGAATGAGGCCGACTCACACACACACACACACACACACACCGGAGAGCAGCGCTCCGACACACGGACGCTCTTTCTAGAAGGTTAACTGTTGCCTGTCGATGTTTTTTCTCACTGTGTCTCATTATCTGGATTTAATGTTTCCACGGCGACGTGAGGGACGCAGCGCCGACTGAAGAGAAGAGGAATTTAATCATTATTTCGTTCTTCTGCAGCAAATTTAATCCTGTCATCTTTTTTTTCAGATCATTTGAATTAATTAAGAGTTAAAAGCGATGGATTGTAAATATATAAAAACCAAATACACTGTCGCCCCTCCATCAGAGCCAGTGAGGGAAACTTTTTATTTTACTTTCCTTCCTCCATCTCTTTATCGATCTCTCTTCTCTTTCTCTCATTTCTCCTCGTGTCTTTTCCTGTTTCTCATTTTCAGTTTGTCGTCTCTCTCCTCCTCCTCCTCCTCCTCCTCCCCTGTCGTGTCCCCCCCCCCCACTCCTCCAATCTTGGTCCCTGCCCTCCAGCCCTCCATCATCCACCTGTTCTCCCCTGTCGTGTCCCCCCCCCCACTCCTCCAATCTTGGTCCCTGCCCTCCAGCCCTCCATCATCCACCTGTTCCTCTCCTTCCATCCGTGTTGTGGGATCAACCCGTCTTCGTTTTAAAAACTAGGCCTCTGGAGAAATCTGTGAAATTCTGAAGCTCCTCAGATTCATGAGGTGATGTCGGGTCCGAGTGAAGGGAGCAGGTTGGTCGTGTTCCTGCGTCTGACGCACGTGTGTGTGTGTGTGTGTGACATGGCCTAACCACCCACCTCCCTGTGGTTTATGGACCCGCCCCCGCGTCTCTCAGGCGGCTAATGGAGGGTGGCAGCGAGGCTCTGATATCGATACCTGCTTCATGATGAGGATTAAAGATCCACCGACTCCCCGCCAGGAGCCCGGAGTGTGTGTGTGTGTGTGTCTCAGCTGCGGCTCTGCTTATTTGTATTTTTGTGTGTGAGTGTGTGTTCTCGCTGGTGTTTTGAAGAGGTGTTTTCTCGTTAAGGGCTGCTCGTTAGGGGTTGGAGGCGAGTAAACAGGTGAGACGTTGCCGCGGTAACGGCATCAACACAACACATCAGACTTTCATCTTCATCTGCTCGCTGGGAGAAGAAAACACTTGGCTCTTTCATCTGCTAAAGGAGGAGAGACAGCGAGCGAGTGAAAACACGCAGCGCGGAGACGGAGAGAGGAGAAGAATGAGGCTCGCAGAAATGAGAGGAAGGGAGGTCAGGGGAGGCAACGAGAGAGAGAGAGAGACGCTGAGAGGAGGAACATGTTTTCTTAATTTGCTCAAAAGCAGAAGAAAGAGGGAGAGAAGAAGAGGAAGAACAGGTGAACGTCACCTGCTTCTTCCTGTGGAAGGAGGATCACGACGTCGAGCGGGGGGGAAACACTTCACTCTGAGGGAAAAGACATAAAGGAGAAGATGGTGGTGAAGAAGGAGAGAGAGCAGCGAGGAACGGCAGAAACTGAGGCCCCCACTTGTCCTCCGTCTCTTTGTCCTTTAGGCGTCTAATTGGGGGCCTGTTTAGAAAAGGGAAGGTGTTAAGTAGGGGGAATTCCCATAATGCTCTTTGACTGGGAGAGGGGACAGTGGGGACTAATTGGTCCCTATTAGGAGAGGAGCATTATGGGTAGGAGATGTCAGAGTGCCAGCAGTGTCTGAGGAGTTTTCTCGTGGGATTGAAAGTGTGAGACGTGAGGTCAGCGTCAGCTGTGATGTCACACCAGACCTTTGACCTTTAGCCAATCAGCTCCTAAACGTGATCGCCTGGCTTCAGTCTCACAGCGCCCCCTGCAGCCGCGGAGACTCAAAAAGTTTGACTCCAACTAGACGGAGAGTGTTGGTGGAGGTGTTCAGCCTTGTTTCCAGCAGCCGGGGTCCAGGCGGAGGACTCGGAGGTCTCCGGGTCCCAGCCTGGGAGCCGCCGGCCTCGGGATGAGAGGACAAGGCCGAGAGCGAAGGACTTGAGTTTCCAAACTGTGGACAGCTGTCAACAATGTGCCCTCGAACACACGCAACTTCCCCGCTCGTGCACTTTGGGCTGAGAGGGACTGAGACAGAGGACAAAGGAGTTGAAAAAGGGACGGAAGCAGAGGAGGAGGCTGCACACGACAAAGTTTGTGTAGCTGTAGGCGCTGTTGGAATGTGTGTCGACAGGAATTCATTAGGCTCGTCGAGCGATAACGAGTGCTTGTGGTTTTAATTGACTTAATCAACAAATAGAATTAATCAGAGATTTCTAATTAACGGTAATTGATTGAAATATCCACTGGGTCACCGTGCAAGCCCAAAATATCTCTCTCTCTCTCTCTCTCTCTCTATTTCACTTTACAGTTTGTCCTTGTCTTCTCGTCCTTCCTCTTCTGTTTATCTCTGTCTCACTCTCTTTCGTTTCCTCCTCTCTGCTGGTTCCTCCACCCTTCATTCATCGTCCTCAGAGGTTACATCTCCTCATCACATCGATGCTAAAACTACGATTTTCATGTCCTGGACACACTGACTCACCCCCCCCCCACCTCCTCCACCTCCTCCTCCTCCTCTTCACGGCAGGTCTCGGTAATTAGATTGTGGAGATGAGGAGGTGGAGGAGAGTTAAGAGGATTTTGTTTTTAGGAGAGGGAGACTTAGGAACGAGGAGCAAGAGAGGGAGAGATCTATCTCGAGAGAGACGAGAAGGACAAAGAGCGAGAGAGACAGGGTGAAGGAGGACTTAGCGGAAGACGAGTGCAGATCCTCCTCGCTCCTTGTTTATCCTGATCCGGTCAGCTTGAGTGACGGCCGGCGGAGTACCTGAGGAGCGAGAGAGGGACGCGGCGGTCGACCTTGAACACGCAGAGCGGCGTGATGCTACTCCTCCAGAGCTCCTCATCTGATGCCCTCCTTCTGAAATCAGAAGCTCTCCACCCACATGGAGGAGCAGCGTTTCTCCTCCTGCATGATGAGGAGGAGTGAGGAGGCCTGTGAGCGTGGCACATGACGTTGTCTTCAGGTGTCCTCAGAGTCTCGTGGCAGTGAAGCAGCAGCTTCTTTTTCATTTCCTGTCTCTCTCTCCCTGTTTCTTTTTAAGTCTCTTTAATCTTCTGTTCTCCGTCCTGCTCCTCTACCCCGATCTACCCATCTCTCTCTCTCTCTCTCTTTTTTTGTTGTCCCTCTACGATCTCCGACTCTTTTTCTTTCTCTGCAGCCGCTCCACGACTTTCCATGTATTTTGGAAGGAAAGCTTTTTAGCAAATATTTGTCTGACTGTGTCTGTAGAGCCCTCTGAGTCAATATGGGCCCAGCCAGGCTCGACCGGCCAGAGAGGGAGGGAGGGAGGGAGAGGGGGAGAGAGGGATCAGTGCATAAAAACCAGCAGTGCAGAAACAATAGAGACTTAGGATTCTCTATTTCTCCTCTGTCTAAAAATAATCTCAGGGAGGAAAAAGCCTTCAGCTGCTGAGTCTGTGAACCTCCGTCAACATATAGATTTATTGATAAAAGAGATTTGATCTGTATTTAAACTCTTGTGCTCTGTCGAGGAGCAGTTTCTCAGAAATGCTCCTGGCGAGAAACTCGAGAAGAGCGGTGTCCCCGAACGTTAGCGCCGTCACGGGAGGAGGAGCTCCGTGACATCACGTGTCCAATCCAAGCGATCTGATTGGTTGTGTTTATAGTCTGACGGTCCTGCAGCTTCCCTCTCGTTAAACTCGCCGTCTGCTGCAGTTATTTGGCGCAGAGAGAGTGTCGCTCCGTCGTTTTGTTGTTGTTTAGAGCACACGCCTCCTGTTTGGAATACATTCCTCTGCACACACACACACACACACACACACACGGCCTGTCCTGTTGATCCTGCCTGCTGTATTCTGCATCCCCATCTCCTGTTTAGACAACAACACGCGCCACAAATATGCTAAACTGAAGAGAGCGAGAAAGAGGAGATGAAAGACAGAGGAAGAAGAGTTGAGTGAGCGTGAGGAGGACGCAGTGTGTGTGTGTGTGTGTGTGTGAGAGAGAATCCCATTTCATTGTAATAGTGTTTAATATTTATTGGAAAAATGTAAAGAAAATGTAAAGGAAGTGCTTTTCAGCGCGCGGGCAGGATTAGCATAAATAGTTTGGGGCTTGGACGTGTTTGGTCCCTGCCGCAGACGAGTAAGGCCGTCCCCTGAATTCTCTGTGGCACACACACACACACACACACACACACGCACGCACATGCATATGTAAACATTCAAACATGCAAACACACACACACTCGCTGACCTTTGCGTGTGGAAGCTCATCAGCATATAGTGATTTATAATAGGCTCTGCCAATCCTCGTGTTTCTTTCTCTCCTTGTTGCATCTATTAGACAGGAGCAGGGAGGGAGGAGCAGACGGAGGAGGATTGGCTGGTGTCATTTATTTTATGCTCTGTTACTGCTGATGAAGGATCTGTGAGCGGAATTTGACTTTATGCTAATCAGCAGATTTCACCGCAGGAAAACAAAGCTGCTCGTCGCTGAAACGAGGCGGACGAGGAGGAAACCACCTCTCTGAAGGCCCGTAGAAACTCCAGTAGCACCTCCTCCGCAGTCTCCCTGCTCCTAAAAGCCTCTGGCTGCGTTTCTCACGAGGGCAGATTTGATGTCTGCAGTGCCCCCTGGTGGCCGGCTGCTGTTTCAGTAAAACGCCTCCTGTCGTCCATCTTTGATTCTAACGCTGACCTCGCCTCTGTTCTCCTCCCTCTCCTCAGTCTCTCTGTGTGGAGGTGCGAGCGCGACGGCGAGGAGTCTCCTCCGTTCTGAAACTTTGCCAGAAGCTGCTGCAGCAGAGTCAGGTGGGTCGAACCCGAGCTCCTCCCCGAGCAGCGGACGCTCGTTTTCATCTAAATTAAAGATGATGTCGACGATGAGTTCTGATCAACCCTCCCCCCTCTCCACGCCCCGGGACAGTCGGGCCCCATGGCGGAGGTGGGCCCAGAGGCGGAGCAGCACCGGGAGGCCCTGCAGCTGCTGTCAATCAACCTGGAGAGGAGGTGGGAGGCGATCGTGATGCAGGCGCTGCAGTGGCAGAACCGACTGAAGAGAGAGCAGCAGGTGAGAGAGCGCCTGACATTTACACTCAGTGTGCACGTCGGCGTCTGATGCGATGCTAAAACACGCCGTGACAGACAGATGGCGCCGTAATTGGAGCTGTGCTGTTTCCGTGAAACGAGCGTCAGCCGCGGAACGCGCTTATCCAGTCACTGCTGATCCGGAGCAGATACAGGACCGGTGCGGGCGTCACTGCGACCCTCGCTGTTGCCATGGCGACGACATCCGTGGTTACGCGTTGAACCAAGCCAGCTAATTCAGCAACCACACATTTAAATGTTTGAACTTAAACACTCGCTGCCAGTGAACTTATTTTATCAGCTGGAAGCATCTGTCCCGCCCCCTGGTGGCAGGCTGTAAGCCACGCCTCCTGCATGTTAGCAGGCGGGCCAAACAGAAGCTTTCTGTATTAGACGTTAAATCATGGCAGCGTTCAGATTTGGGATAGTTTGGTTTCAGTTTGGTGGGAGAGCGGCTCATAACAGTCGATGGCTCATCCTCTGGGGAGTCTAACTCGACAGTTAGACGAACTGTCGCCA
This sequence comes from Pseudorhombus dupliciocellatus, assembly GCA_016785235.1. Lineage (NCBI taxonomy): Eukaryota > Metazoa > Chordata > Actinopteri > Pleuronectiformes > Paralichthyidae > Pseudorhombus > Pseudorhombus dupliciocellatus. The sequence goes on from JAFBJW010000079.1 coordinate 246,020, forward strand.
CCTCCCTGACGTTCTGCTGAGCTCAGGCCTCAGCGTCTGCTGTTTCCTCCATGTTTGTTTGTGAAACCCGCTCAGGTGCCGCTCGCTGATCACAGCGCCGGTCTCGGGTCGCAGGATGACAGCTCGGCGCACGTGCGGCTCGTCGGCTTGACGTGACGCGCCGAGTGCTGCGAGCGTTCAGAGAAATATCGCTCGCGAGGGAGCCGTCCCGAGCGGAGATGCTCGGGGCAAACGAGGCGCAGAGAGCGAGCTGAGAGCTTTATTCATGCGAGGCAGCGCCGAGGCAGAGGGCCGCAGCCCGACGGCGCTGTTATGGATTTCTAATAGTGATGAATATGGTTGAGTGGAGACAGAGATACACACACACACACTGATGGATACTGACGCGTTAAAAGCTTGAGAGCACGTGGGAGGAGAGAGAGAGAGAAACAAATTCCTTCAAAGTTAAAGTTACGACGTCTCGGGAGCAGCTGAAAACAGACGGAAGTGTTTTCACTGTGAGGCGTCAATCAGCCTGATACACGTGATGATCACAGATAAATAGAAATAGGCTGTGTGTGTGTGTGTGTGTGTGTGTGTGTGTGTGTGTGTGTGTGTGAAGTCTAAAAGCTTTGAAAGGCTCATTTGTGAAATGGAGAACGAGTAGAAATCTATTGTTTGTGTTGTTGGAGGTGGAACACTCGCTCCCACTCTCTCCCTGGTGTGAACACACACACACACACACACACTCACACACACTCACACGCTCATTGTACAGGAGGAGAAGACAAATAACGGGGGCCAGACTCTCTGACCTCGCTGCCTGGCTGCAGAGTAATTTCACTTCTACTGGAGATGGGAGAGGAATAAGGGGGGGGGGCATATATCTGGGTGGGTTAGTTTATAGAAAAACACTTCTGCTGAGTGATAAAACGATTGTCCTCTGTTGGTCCGAGAGAGAGAGAGAGGGGGGGGGGGGGCTTGTTACTGCTGCTGTTACACACTTAACTCTCGGATGTTTTCAGACATTAAAGCAGCCTCACTGTGTGTGTGTGTTGCACAGACTCACAATAACCTGATCATGGTCCAAATCAAGGACACAGTAGACCTGTAGGTAGCTTGTACTTGTACATGTAAGTTATACTGTCACAGTAAACCTGAGCTTGTACTTGTACTGTGTTAGAACCCGTCCCTCTGGATCCAGCGTCTATGGCAGAAGTTCTGATCAACACGAGCCGTGATGACGTTCGTCTGTGCGCCTCCATTCGCTCAGAGTCAGAGCGGTGACTCCCAGCTCCCTCAGCAGGAGGAGGAGGAGGAGGAGGAGGAGCAGGCACATGAATAATCACCCAGATGCTGCTCGATAGCTCCGCTCTCCTTGGGCCTTCAGATGCTATGCTAACAAATGGGAGCAGTCAAACCAGAGCTAATGGGAAAAAAAGTTTCCCTGTTTCTCCCCCCACACACACACACACACACACACACACACACACACACACACACACACAGGAGGGGCAGTAAACACCAGAGTCTGATCATGTTCTTTAGAGAAATGCAGTGTTTCTGTTTCTTGTTTTTTTTTAGCAGAAGAAGCACTGATCTGGTTCCTGGTTCTCAGAGGATGAACCCTTTTGGTTTTAGAAATATTTCATGTATGTTTCAGTGACACCATAGCCAACATTAAAACCTTAAATGTCATTAAAAAGTGACGAATAATAATAACAATAACCGCTCCTCTCTGGAAGGTGCCGGGGTCGTAGAAACGCTCACGGTTCAACTCCACGCTGTCAGGAAACCACAGAAATGACAGGCGGGTCCGGATGGCGTCCCGGGTGACGCGGGTCGTCGGACCCTGGTTCTGATTGGATCAGGACGATTGATATTCCCCGTCCTCGGAGCTCAGTGTGTTTGAGAGCACCCAGTTCAGTCATTCCCCCCTTATCAGCACGGGGGGAATAAACACAAATCTAATAGAAATTCATTACACACACACTCAGACACACACAGCCAACCAGTTTATTAGATTAATAGGCTATGAATGGCTAATACGTATTACCCCCCTCTCTTGTTAATGAGACGCGGAGCAATTTGTATAATTATGTCTGTGGAAGGAAGAATTCCTGTGTCTAAGCATATTTTTAGACAGCCGAGCTTTCTGAAGGATTTTGATTACGTATTTACTTTGGGGTTTTCAGCTCCGTGCTCTTTCTCTCAGAAGTCGTTTCTGAATAATTCATCGCTTTGTTCCAGAGCGGAATAATTTGTGTTGAGATTTATGAGCAATTGCTTTGGGGCGGGATGATTTTACTCCTTCTTTGCTTTTTTTTAAATGATCACAGGACGTGTTCTGTCCCAGCCGGGGAGCGTCTCCCAAGCCGAGCCGGGACAGAAAGGACGGCAGAACAAAATGTAGTCCATCAGCTTCCAGTTTGTTTCACTTCACATGATGAAAGAGACTCGTGTGACCTCCTGGCATGAAGCGGCGTCTGCGAGTCTTGATCGCCCCCTGGTGGCTGGGCGCAGCATTAGTTACAGCCCCACCTCCTCCATGTTAGCTGACGTCCCCTCTGGTTTGGGTTCTGCTTCCACTCTAACGTTTTCTTCTTTCCCGTCCTCAGGTTCCTGGGAACCTTCTGGAACCGGGACTAGTCGACCTCCACCAGATCAGCCCGGCCCCGGCGGGTCCGGCGGCCCCTGTGCCCGAGGACTCCTGGGAGTGGGACGAAACCGACATGACAATCACAGAAGCAGAACCACAAGAAGAACCAGGACCCGACCTAACGCACAACCCCACCACAGAAGCGGACCTGCCTGTGAACGGGAATCAGCCTGACAGGGTCAGAGCCGGCGTCCCGGCCGGTCTGAGCGGGACGTCCCGCGTTGTCCCCCCAAACAACAACCACATCTACCAGGTCTACAGCCTCCACGGCGTGGAGCTGCACGCACAGCCGCCATTTCCCCTCAAGTCTTCATCGCCGCACAAACCCAACCCTGGAAAACCAAAGCAGCTGCTGAAGAGCCTGAGCAAAGACTCCTCTTTCTCCTCGATCGAATCCCTCCCAGACCTCCTGGGAGGTCTGATGTCAATCAGCCGAGGAGGAGGAGGAGGAGGAGGAGGAGATAAGGTCAACGGCTACCTGGATGGAGAGAGCGAGAGGGAAGGCGGAAGGGGAAGCGGACAGTCAACGAACAGTCGTCGGTCAGAGTGCGAGAGCGGGATCGTCAGCGATACGGGAGAAACAGAGACTGCGACAAACTCTGAAATCCAGGAGGAGGAGGAGGAGGAGGAGGATGAGCTGAGGAAGGAAGAAAGTGATGTGACTCTGTGCGAAGACGTCACCAAGAACAACCAAAGAAACAAGACAGAGGACAACAGGAGGGACAGAGGACAGAGGAGGGAGGTAAACAGTGGGGAGGAGCAGAGGAGGGAGGTAAACAGTGGGGAGGAGCAGAGGAGGGAGGTAAACAGTGGGGAGGAGCAGAGGAGGAGGAACAGCAGGGGAGGAGGGGAGGCGGGTGAGATCGGCGTGGACGGTCACTTGGCAGGGTTCAAAGCTGAGCAGTCCAACAGTTGGGAGTCGACTCCTCCTCGGAGCCGCCGGGCGTCCAGTCCCCTCTTATCTCAGGGCTCCTCCCTGGAGTCTCTGCTGGCGCTGGGCGTGGAGCTGTTCCCCTCCAAAGACCCGTTGCATCGCAGCGCCTCCCTGGGGAGCGGCCTGGCTCCGTGTCGTGGCGCTGAAGGGGAGAGCGGAGGCAGCCTGGGGGAGCTGGGGCCGAGCCGAGAGGAGGGAGGAGAACCAGCGGAGGAGACGAGGAGTGACAAGGCTCAGGGCGAGCCATCCTCTGGGGAGCTGAGTCGTAGAACCCTGGATCTCCTGAAACGCCTGGAGAACATCCAGAGTCCTCTGGCGGCCAAAATGACCCGCAGCGTTTCTGACATCACGCTCCGGAGCTGCTCCCCGCCGCGGAGCCGACTCCCTGCCTCGCCTTCTTTCGGCGGCCGAGGCACACCCCTCTACGGAGCGCCGGGTTCCTCGCGGAAAGAGCCGCCATCCCTGATCAACGAAGGCTCGGCGACAGCATCGCTAACGGAGCTGAGCAGCACCGAGGACTCGTCTGTTGGCTCTGAAGATTTCGCCTCGCTCAGAAACCGGCGCCACCACTTCCTGGATCCCAGCATGGCGGCGAATGCGAACTCAGGCTCGTACAGGAAGCGTTGCCACGGAAACGTCCGAGGAGGACACGCCTTGGATGAGGCGGATGCGGCGAGCTTGAGCATGGTGGTGAACGTGTCCTGCACGTCGGCGTGCACGGACGAGGACGAGGATGACAGTGACCTCCTGTCTTCGTCCACGCTGACGCTCACCGAGGAGGAGCTCGGCGTGCGGGACGGAGAGGACGGCGAGGAGGAGAGGCTGAGCGGCGCCTCGTCTGGAAACGATGATGATGACGAGGAGGAGGAGATGGAGGGCTCTTACGTGCTGGGACTGGAGTACATGAGGAGCGAGCTGCAGAGCTGGATCCGATCGCCTCGCACCTCCTCCAAGACGGAGGCAGGCCTCAGGGACGAGCTGCAGTGTGGAACCCACCTGTCCTCCTCCTTCACCACCTCCTCTCACAACAAGGAGCAGCACGGCTTCCTAAACCGCTCAGCCGCTAAATTAATAGAGACGAGCGGCAACGGCGGCAACGACAAAGCCAAAGGAGAGAGGAGGGAGCAGGAGGAGGAGGAGGAGAACAGGAGGAATGCAACAAGAAGCTACATCAACCAGTTTGTGGACGACGTGGAGAATGGGAACGTGGATCAGGGCTGCCTGAAGGGGAAGGATGAAGATGACGAGCTCCTCAGAGAGGAGTCGAGTGTGTTCACGAAGAAAGGAGAGCCGCTGAGGGAGTCGTACGTGTTCGCCAAGGCGGGGGAGGCGGTTCAGGACGTTGGAGACTTGATCACGAAGACGGAATCGAACTCGGCGAAGCCGCTTCCGTCACCCCCGACCTGCGAGCTCCTCCCATTTAGGCGGGCCTCCTCCTTGGTGGGCCAGCTGCAGGGAGAGCTGCCCTGCCACAGCGCCTCCCTCCCCTCGCCTCTGTCCCTCTCGCCCATCGAGGACTGCCGGCCCCACGATGCCTTGCTCAGCAGCAGGCCGGCGGCCGGCGGGAGGAAGGCCATCACCATCCAGGAAAAGTTCAAATTCTCATCGTTCGTGACGGAGGAGACGAGGAGGGAGGTCAGGGACAAGGAGTCGTCCTTGCCTCCCAAAAAACGCAGCGGTTGCCTCGCGTCCTGCGGCGACCACCTGCCGCCGTCCTCCCTGCGTCCGTGCGCCGCGGGCCAGGCCAAGACGGAGAACGTGCACGACTTTGTGATGGAGATCGTCGACATGACCTCGCTGGCGCTGAGGAGCAAGGAGCACCAGCCCGAAGAAGCGAGCCAGGAGGAGGCGGCCGGGGCGGGTCCAGACCACGGCCCCGCGGCGCTGACCCAGATCAAAGACAAGGTACGGAGAGAGATCAAAGCAACAGATGAGTGCGACGCCTCGTTTGACCTCGTCCATTGTGTTGTTTTCATTTTGAGGGAAAATTCAAGCAAAAGTAGCAAAAGTTATCTCAGTCAATTTGTTCACTGGGTCGAAGTAATTCAATAAATCGCATCACGGATCCGAACTGTGAGGATGTAATGACTAATTTCTTCAGTATCTGTTGCAGAGAGAGGATCTCAGAGCTTATCAGCTTCCAGGCTGCACTTTATTTCCCAAAAAGGAAAAACAACCGAGGCAGAAAACTCCTGAATCTGAATGTTTATCACAGCGATCGAGTGAGATAAACACGTTTTTGTGCCCGTGTGGTCGCGTCCCGCCCCTGATGTCATTATTGTTTCTGTCTCCTCCTCCCTCAGGTGCTCGAACACTCCCACCGGCCTCTGCACCTCCGGAAGGGAGACTTCTACTCCTACCTGTCGCTCTCCTCCCACGACAGCGACTGCGGCGAGGTCAGCCAGTGCTCCGAGGAGAACGGCTCCACCCCGGCGCCGTACGCCATCCCGGCGTACGCCACGCCCACGCAGGGCCTCCGCAGCCCGAGCCCGGAGCCGTTCGCCGGGCGGCGCCGCCCCTCCCCGCCTCCCCGCGACCCCAGCAACGACCTCCCCGCTCTGGAGCTGAGGTCGGAGGACAGAGGCGGTACCGATCCGAGCAGCCCGTCGCAGTCCCCGCCCCCCAGCCCCGACATCAGGGACGAGGAGACGCTGTTCGCCGCCTGCACGGAGGAGGTGTACCTGGGCCCGCCCCTCTGCTACAGCATGGTGCTCACCAGGAAACCACGCACGCCGCTCCTCAAGGAGAACTCGCTGAGGAGCGGTCCAGAGGGGCCTCACTTCAGACCAGGGGGCGCCACGACTCCTCTGCGTCCCTCAGAGGAGGAGGCGCAGGACCGAATCCAGACAGAGGAGACACAGCGCTCCTTCCTTCACCTCCTGGAGCCTCGTTACAGCTCCTTCTCCACCTCCTCTGCCCCGATGACCGTCCCCGCCTCCCTCCAGGGGCCCGGCCCTCCCCCTCCTCCTGAGAAAGCGAGGCAAGGTGAGGACTCGCGCCTCCTGTGTGATGTCGCTGGAAGAGAAGTCGCGGCCACTGCGAGCGTCAGTGCGCCGCAGGAGCAGAGGAGTCGTAATGAGGGGCCTCCTTATCTTAATCCCTGGGCACGTGTCGGCCCGATAGACTCCTCCGCAGCCGAATGTTTGGCAGATACTAAAACGCTTGAATCCAATATGGGCGCCGTAATGACCAAGATAAGTGTCTGCGGCTCCGCTACAAATCCCTCAAAAGAGCCAGCCGCCACGCGTATTAATCCCAAAATTAACTGCTCGCCGATGAGGGAGGCAGATAGGGGGGAGGAGGGCGGGAGGCGAGGAGACGCTCGGCGGCTGAAGCGGGAGGAGGAGACGACGAGGGGGCGGAGCGGCTCGCAGCAGGAAGCGAGGAGAGCGGTGAGTGTTCCACGCGTTATCCTGCTCCTTTATCTCAGGACGTTACGCTGCACTTCACCTCCCCGCTCCAGGTATTAGACCGGCCCCCCGTCCTCCTGCCCCCTCCCTCTGTCCATTTCACCCTCTTCTTCTTCTTTTCTCCTCCGTCTCTTTCTCCTGACACTTTCTCAACAAGTTCTTCAACTCCTCTTTTTCTCCTCCTCCCTCCCTCCTTATCTTTCCTCTCTCACTCCAGGCTCCTGTTGTCCTCTCCTCTGCCTCATCCCTCCTCCTTCTCCTCCTCATTTCCCTCCTTGCGTCCTTGTCTCCCTCTCTCGCTCTCTCCACCCCCCCCCAGGTGTTAATGGATGGGAGGATTTGCAGACTTCTCAGTTTTCAGAAGGTTCAGGTCCACAGAACAACATCAGCATAATTACTATCAGTCAGATTTTATTAGGCTTCATCAGCTGAGAGCTTCCCTTCCTGCCGTGATCGTTCTGTTCATTTCATCGCTGAATTAGCGTGTTTGTGCTCTTTTTTAACTTTTCTATTTCCACATGCAAATCACTTCTCCTCCTCCTCTGTTTATCCATCGAACTGTGAGGAGGAGGAGGAGGAGGAGGAGGAGGAGACCCTGTTTTCCACTCGTTACTCTCCCACATGTTAGACACAGGTCAGGTTTACATGCGTGTGCGGTTTAAGCAGCTGGTTGAGTTCAGGATGAATTAAACACGAGTGCCGCGGCCCCTCAACAATAAATATTTATTTCTTTGTGTTGGGTTTTAAAATTCATATATTGACTTGACCTGGATTGAATTAGAATTTAATTCTTTTCATTTAAATATTTTATTGTTGTTGTTTTTTTCAAGTACATAATAATTGAACATTCATCTTTATTGTTTAGGTTTTTAGTTTATATTTCTTTTTTTTAAATTCCACGTATGTGGGGGGGGGGGGGGGGGGGGGCCGCGGCAGCTGCATCCGTTTGGGCTCAAACGAAGAAAGAAGGAAAACAAGACCGATAGTGTTGTGATTTATTCCTCCTCTCTCTCTCTCTCTTTGTGAGAACAAAGGGAACAGAGTGGGGCGTCGTTTTCTTGTCCTCCGTCGCAGGAGGGATCAACCTTCACTTTTCTTTCCCCTGATATCGCTGCATCTCTCCATTCCTGTCCGACGCTCTCTCACCTGTGTTTTTCCGTCTCTCGCCCACAGGTGAGCGCTCAGTCGACTGTCAATCACGCCGCCAGAGCAGCACAAGGGCGGAGCCAGGCCTCAGTGAGGGCGGGGCCAGTTAGAGTGAGTGAAGGCCTCATTATTCATTTCTGTTCTTTCATGAACGTGTGGAGCGATCCTTTAAAACCAGAGACCAGAGAGAAGTGATGTTTATATAGAACGAGATAAAACCAGGGAGAACAAAGATCGCCACTGTGTGTGTGTGTGTGTGTGTGTGTGTGTGTGAGAGAGAGAGAGAGATGTGACCGCCCTGTGGGTGCCTCCAGGGCTAAGCAAAACCTATCGCCCCCATACTCCAAATATGCACAAACTACTACACACAGGCACATGCACACACTGGCACACACACACACACACACACACACACACATCCCTGAGGGCAGGGCATAAAAGTCCAGGTAGAAGCTCTGACAGCCCAACAGCTGCAGGTTAGACAGACATGTTGTTCACACACACACCAGAGGACAAACCTGCGCACACACTCACACACAGAGACACACATCAAAGTGCAAAATCTAGCTCAGAGTACACACACACACACACACACACACACACACACGCATGTACACCCATGACAAAGGACACACACACACACACACATCATATCAGTGATGTGTACAGCTGGTCCTGACCCCCATGGCGTGCCCCAGTCTAGCCCACCTGTTCACTCACACACACACACACACACACACACACACAGACACAGGTGCAATTAAAGCAATCGTAAATGCGGCTCATGATGTGCTCTGTGACCCAGACAGCAGAAGGTCTGCAGCAAAACACACAGGAGAGAGAGAGAGTGTGTGTGTGTGTGTGTGTGTGGAGCCGAGCACAGAGGAAGAAACTGTCTTTGGAGAACGAGGGAACAGAGAGGAGACGACAGATGAAGCCGTATCTGAATATTTAATTTGATGAATGAAAGTGTGAATTCATTAACATGGAAACAGATGTTAGAGCAGAACAGTTGTTTTTCCAAATCTAATAACGACGCAGGAGAAGAGCGAGTGGAGCAGTTTTCAGATACCCTCTTTTATTTTATTTCCAACATTGACTCCTGTGTGTCTGTTCAGTTCATATTTTATTTTCTCTGCTTGCTAACTGAAGCAAATGAGTTTATTCAGAGCGAATCGTGAACAGTTTAACATTTATTTTGAAAAGAGCTGCTCTCAAACAGGAAGTGTCCACTTGGGTCTCACCGGCCGTCTCTGTCTCTGTCCACCCAGCGTCTGCCTGTGTTGGGAGCCGGGGCCTCCGGGATCCAGCTGTAGGGGGCGCTCCCCGCGCCTCCTCCCCGCTGAGCTGACCTCTCTCCTGGGCTCCGCGCCTCCGGCCGCCTCCTCCGATCTGAGCTGAGCTCCACGGAGCGGCCCGGGACTCGGGGTGACCTCCGCTCTGAGCTCGGCGCTCCCCTTCGTCTCCAGGGACGGACGGAGACGTCTGATATTTACAAAACTGCTGCGGCCTCATCCGTGGCAGAGTTAGGAAATAAAACATGTAGTGGACTTATACCAACGATTTCAACGCGACTCTGTGGTCACCTCCTCAGGGAGGCGCTCACCAGGTTTAATCGCCATTTCATCAGAATGCGAGCACGTTCTTTCCGTCACAGATCATCAGCTTCAATGTTTCAAATTCCAGATCCTCTCGCCTCTGATTGGTCTCTGATCTGGACACGCCCCCGCCCTGATCTACCTCCTCCGTCTGGAGGTGGGCGTGGCTTCACGCTCTCACACGCCATCTGTATTTTCTCATCGTTTGCTGGGGCGGAGTCAGTCAGCTACCTCAGTTCTGCCGTCGCTGGGACTCTGGCACCTTCTGCATGACCTTCAGCATGTCCTCAGTCTCTAGCTGTAGCTGACCTCAGCCTTCATGTTAGCGTGTCACGTGACTGGGTGGAGCCTCTTCACCCTGAAATAAAAGCACCTCCATCGTCAAGTTAAAGGCAGTTTGCTTGTGATGGGTTCATGTGGCGTCCTGTTGGTCGAGCGTCTGGTTGAGAGAACGAGGACAGGGCCCCGGCTGCTGTCTCATTGGCTGGGGGGGGGCGTGGTCGTCCTGTTGACCTCAAGGTGACGGGTTGATCAACCTGAAATATTCGACCTCCCTGCGGCTCGAACCAAGCGGCCGAAGACAACAAAAAAAAAAAGAAAAGATGAAATGAAAACGGCATTTTTGTCTATGCAACACGACCAAAGTTGGCGAGCGCTGGTGTGTGTTGTCGCGTCGGCGTCGGGGTGTGCTGGCGAGGACGTGTGTAGTTGTTCATGTACGTACAACACGCCTGTAACACGTGTTGGTTTCTTTTTTTATTCTGCTGAGACGACGTTTAGCGGCTAGCGCTGGGGTTTGGGATCGGTCTGTCTGTGTGTGTGTGTGTGTGTGTGTGGGGGCGGGGTGGGGGAGGGGGCGGGGTCAAAGTAGGGTTTGAAATCTTTCAAATATAATTGTGTGCCTTGCTCTACTGTTACGACTTCTACCTTTGTTTAGTCCCGTCGAACCTGCTGATGAGAACACGCACAGGACGAATGAGACGCGGCCGAGTGCAGGTGGACGTAGAACCTGTGTACATATGTAAAGGTGTGCGGGGCGGGGCAGGGGGCGGGGCAGGGGGCGGGGAGTGCTTGGTGTTTGTGTTGACTCACGTTTGTGCTCTGTGATGTGAAATCTCTTTATTATTAGTGCCGACTGCATGGATCCTGCTAACGATGTAAAACCACTGTTGACAAATAAACTTAATTTATTGGAAAAATTCAATTGCTTTTGGTGTTGTTCATCACGTGTTCGTCACGTGTTCGTCACGTGTTCCTGAAGGAGCACGTAGCTCCAGTTGTTCCATCGTGAACATCGGTAAAACGCCAACCCCAGTCGGAGAGATCACAGCCCCAATCAGGACAGACGCACCCTCCGCGTCCTCAGCCGGTCCCGGGACGTCCCTCGCCGCTCTGCCGGCCCAAGCGGAGGCAGACCTGGGAGCTGCTGATTGGACGCGGCGATAAACACACACTTAGGATCGCTGAGCGCGATGAAACGTTTACTTCATCAGACGAAGGTCAGTTTGTGGAAAATGCTGCTAATGACATGGCGGATGATGAGGGGGAGGGATGGGGGAGGGGCCCTGATTTGGTGTTTACCTGACTCCAGGGCTCCAGAGAGTCTGTCCCCAAACACCTCAAATCAACTTATCCCTGATTGCTCAGGCTCCTCGATAACAGCGTGCACACACCACGCCCCGCTAGCGGCCCCTGCTGGCCGCCCGGCTCACTGCGGCTCGTTCACTGTGCGGGTCACAAGGGTTCACCCTCTGGGGAGCTGAGAAGGCTCACCTGACGCGGCTCGTTCACCAGAGCCATCAGGGCCGGGACAGTGTGAACAGGGACGTCCGTCCCATCTGCTAACCTGGAGGAGGTGACACGTCGCTCTGCCTCGGAGCGGTCGCAGGATTAAAGACGCGGCCGAACACGCTCCACATTAAAGCAAATTGCTTCTGCGATTGTTGATAGTTCCTCATTGTGCCCCCCCCCCCGGTGGGCTGTGATGCTGATTGTGGCTGAAGGGGCCTTCAGATGACTGATAAGCGTTGATGAATGAAAATGGAAATGCTTTTCAGCGTTTTGCCTTCAAAGGGAAATCAAATACGGGGTGGGGGGGGGGGATATTTGCCTTCTTGCAATTAACAAGATATGTTCTTTTTTTGTGGTCAGAAAAATGGAAATGGCTTTTAAGGTCGTAAAGGTCGAGCGCATCGAAGCATGGTGGCTCCGCAATTACTCTTCAGGCAGAGGCCTGATTGGGGGACGGGCACAGGGTGGGGGGGGGTCCGGCCGCGCACCGACGGTCAAATTAACGAGACGGCCGGCTCCCTGTTGAAAAGATCACATGTGATTACCGTACATCAGACAGACAGAGCGCTCAAATTATCTCGCCGCTCACTGCGGAGAAAGGGATGAGACGACAGATCAGTTAAAGGCTTTAAATGTCAAAACTTTCACCGTCCACAGCTGGAACCAGTCCGTCCCGCTCAGCGGGGGGGGCTGCGACAGCACAACCAAACAAGTGTCTGTCCCCGTGACATCATCGAGGTCAAACCGGATCTCGAACCACTCGGCGTGCGACCAGAGCTCTGGGGTCGAAGGCGAAGGGGGCGGGGCCTGGGAGGTCAGGGTTCTTACCTGAATCTGAACCTCCGATCGAGGCCGCGAATCCTCTGAAACGCCGAATGCCGCGACGGTGCCGGTGAGAGGAGTGATGTTCCCCGCACGTGACACTTTCATTAGAGCCAGACCGGCGACGCAGGAACGTTCCATTTAAAGAGTATTTGTGTTATTAGAATTCGTGGCGTGTTTTAAAGCCTCCGAATGGAAATGAGTCGACGTGTGTGTTCAGACCCGCGGAGAGCGAAGCACCTTCTCAAGTTCCTCTCTCCGCCGTAATGATCTTTGTGTCGCGCAATCCCTCCTTCATTTTCCTCCCTGATGAGCGGCGCCGTCCCCCCATCACCGGCGGCGCCATAATGTTCTTTAGTCCGGGGACCAGGGGAGGAAATGGAAAGGCAGATTGAAAACAGATTTGCTTGTAAGCTGATCCTACATTAGACGATGTATATAACACAGAGTCATCAGGGGCCGCTCCCCGCAGCCGCAGCGATCCATCCACGGCCCGACAGGTGAGTTCACGGCTCGGGCCGGATCCCACCGGGTCTGGTTCTGGAGGCAGACCTGAGCCTGAACGTGTGACCCTGCTGAATCATCAGATATTTTATTCACGCGACATTTTTCACATCCAAATATCACACCATGTTTTTTCTTTTTTTAAACGAATAAAAAACAATGTTTGGTATAACTTCTTTATCAATATCTAATTCTCACTGGCTCATTTTGTTCCAGGTTTGAATTCATCTGTAAAGTGAAGCTTTGTCTTTCATGGACGCCATGTTGTCCCTCGCTCTGTCTGAGGACAGACTCAGTTCTGTCCTCGTTGTTCAGTCCAATGCAGAAGTTTCTGAAGTGTCAGACGTCCAACTGTACTTGAATGCACCATTTACACCTGAACGTCTCAGCTTCAGCTACAAAACATAAAACATTCTGAAACACGGAATTAAAACTCGTCACGTGATTGGACCTGAATCGGCTCTATTTTGTCCCTCTCGGGATCCTGTGGATCGATGCCGGTGTGCCGGGCTCTGATTGGTCGGGGCATGACCAGGTGACAGGTGTCCGTCTCATATAAACACGTTCACCTGCGGCGGCTCCGTAACATCCACCGGAAGCCGCAGAGCGCGAGGAGGAGGGAGGACGTGCACGAGGACCAGGTCAGTTCATGTTCCCTCTGCTCTCTGCGAGAATGACGTTTCAAAGTTGAGCTGTGTGCTGGTTGGCGTGCCCGTGCGCGCGCGCCTGTGTGTGTGTGTGTGTGTGTGTCCACACTCTGCATTGCTGTGGAACAGAATCACACTCGTGAGCAGGGTCGAATGATCCTGACGGAACCGAGTTTGGAACGTTGCTGCTGCTGCGTGTGCGTGCGCGCGCGCGCCTGTGTGTGTGTGTGTGTGAATCGTCACAGACGTGTTTGAACTTAAGGAGGACAGGCAGAGTGCGTTGGTCAGGGTCTATTTCCAGTGGCGGATGAATCCCGTGTTAGTGCGCTGTTGAGAGTTTGAACGCTGGTGTTGACGGAGGGACATGAGAAGTCAGGGTGTCCCCCCCGGGGACATCGAACCTGTCCTCAGAGTGTGTGTTTCTATCCACAGTGTCATCGTGTGTGTGTGTGTGTGTGTGTGTGTGTCTCTAGCCAGATCTCATCTCCACATCAGTCGTCAACATACATTTAAAAAACGATTTGATACGAGCGGCCGAATAAATCAGAGCTGATGCTGGAGACAATGATCCATCAACAGCCTGAGTGTGTGTGTGTTTAAGAAATAGATAAAGCTGATGTCTATTAGGAGTCATTTGCATACGGAGGTGTGTGTGTGTGTGTGCGTGCGTCCTCAGAACGCTCCGCCTGTAATTCCTCGTAGCAGTTAATTCATCATCTGTGCCGCGGCGGCGTGGCGTCCGCCGCCGTCGAGGACTAATATTTCAGCTCCCATTACAGTGGCAGATCACAGAGCCCGGGCTCCGGCTCGACCTCTGACCCCAGCCGAGGGAGGCGCAGCCTGACCCCATCCATCAGCGGCGGCGGACGGAAAATATTAAGAGGCTGACATCATTAGTTGGATTAGAGGAGGGCGGGGCCCGCCGCCACTTCCCCATCTATCCCTCTGATTGGCTGCCTGGGTCACCTGACTGCACCTTTTGAATGTGTGTGTGAACTCTGACGGACAGCTGGTCGTTTGACAGAGGCGGGGCCACAGTGAGGAGGAGTATTGACTTTAGCGTAACCCTCGTCTCCACTAACACACCTGAGAACGAATCATGTGACCTCCCCGTGGTGTCTGGCTCCTCCATGTTAGTTGAGGGGTCTGACCGCTCCTCAGACTCTCACAGCGAGGAGGCGTCGCACGTGTGAGCGGCGCCGGGTCGTGCACCGGAGCGTGGTGCACGTCTCCGAACGGCGAGGACGAGTCGTGTTTGTGTTCACTGGGCTGGAGGAGGCGGAGCGTAAAACGCCGTCAGCTGCGGCGGAACAGAGCGAGTAATGGTACCTGAACGCAGCGCCACAGAGGGACGTGCACGTGAGCGTGCACGTGTGTGTGATCCTGAGGGATAACAGCAGGTCGACTGTCCTGATTCTGTCTGCTGTACTTTACCTGGTCACACACACACACACACACACACACACACACACACACACACACACACACACACACACACACAACTCTACTACTGCAGAGCTAAATGCGTATCATGTCAAATGTATAATGCATGCACACATCAAGAGTTGTACTTGGAAAATACAGCGACACACACACACACACACACACACACTGCTCAGGCCTAATTCCATAAGGGGGTCCAGCATGTCTCCCCTGAAACCTCCAGTCCAATTCATTTGATTTCATTACGGAGAGAGAGAGAGAGGAAGTGGAAGAAAGGAAGAGAGACCAACTGCATTGTGGGTGAATGGCGGTGGTGGCGGTGGGTTTCATTAGGAGCTGCTGGTTAGAGCTGCGATCCAATTTGGACTGCAGGCCGGCCGGGTGGCGGCTCTGTGTTTTTATTGGTATTTAATCGTCTCAATTGGGACGTCTTATCGGCGCGTGGCGTTGGTGCTGAGGGCGGCGAGGGCGGCGTGCTCCTGCAGGGGCCCCGCTCCGTCCACGGGACGATGGCATATTGATAATGTGTCCACGGCGGCTCGATGAGGGCGAGGGGGCGGGGCCACGGATAAAGACGGCTCAGTTCTTCAGGTTGGCTGAAGGCTAGCTTAGCTCATAGACCCCTCCTCCTCCTCCATGTCAGCAGCTGGGACATGGACCAGATGAAACAGAGTCATTCTGTGCTGGTTTAAATGGTTTGGGCTAGAGAGAGAGAGAGAGAGAGAGAGAGAGAGAGAGAGGAGGAGGGGGTGGGTTCAGGAGAGAAAGGGGAGGGGCTACGAAAGAGAGAATATGAGTTTATTCTGGAGTCTGATCACACATGGAGAGGAGAGAGGAGGAGGAGACACACCTGACTCCTCTTTTCTGTCCAATCTGACTCGTGCGTCTTGCGGACACGCGCACCTCCGTCCCACTCCGGAGTAAACTGCACGTGGGACTCCTTTTCTCCTCCTCACTGCTCCTCCACAGCGCGCGAGGAGCGAGGGGAGACAGAACTTTCTGTCATTCCCACTTCAACACGTGTGTGTGCGTGTAGGCGCGTCCACGAGTGAACTCCTCATCAGCTGTTAGAACCAGGAGGTCCCAGGTTCCATCGGAGGACGAGACGGAGCAAGCAGCCTTATCAGTCAATCTCCCCCCTCCTCCTCCTCCTCCTCCTCCTCCTCCCTGTGTGTGCGTGTGGAGCGCAGAGGACAACACTCACACACACGCGCGCAGGCTCGCATACCGACACACTGCGCGGTGTCTCTGGATCACTCCGTGTCACTGAGGGGAGCAGCAGGAGCAGCAGCAGGAGCAGCAGGAGCAGCGCGGGATGCCTTTCTCGGAGGGAGAGCCTGCGGCGGTGCCCGCGTGAGAGCCCGAGGAGCGGCGGCGTGGACTCCGGAGCTCCGGGGCTCCGGGAGGCGGCAGCGCGGACGCGGCTGATGGTCTGCGCGTAACCGGTGAGACGGTCACCTCCTCCAGTCACCTCCTCCGGGCAGCGAGCATCGAGGAGCGAGAGAGGAGAAGCGGAGCGAGCGCACCGGAGGCACCGGGACCATGGTCCGGAGCCGAGGGTTCCTCTGAGGGGCAGAAGACCAGAGAAGAAGAGGAGGAGGACGAGGAGGTCTGTGCTCTGTCCTGCTCCTGCAGCACCTCCTCACTGAGCCTGCTCCTGCATCGCTCCCTCTGCTCAGACTTTGTTTGGACCATGGTCCGGATCGGCTCCAGAGTTCCGTCCGAGGGCTAGAGAAGGGACCGGGACTTGTGTTCCGCCTCGCTCGGTCTCCGTCGGACCCGCTGACCCGGGGCCGGCTCGGTGTTTCGGGGGAGCTTCCTCCGCTGGACTCGGGAGCGTCGGGAGGAGACCGGGACCATGATCAGGATCTTCCCGGATTTCAGCGTCCAGGTGACGGCCTCGGCGGCCGGAGGCGGCGGGGGCGGCGGAGGAGGCGGCGGCGCCGGCGGGATGGTGGCCGGACCCCCGGTGGGTCGGCTGCCGGTCCCCGGAGCCACGAACGGGACCCCGCAGGGCGTCCAGGGACTGAGCGGCTACCAGCAGAGGTACGTGGAGCTGCGGGGGGGGGGGGGGGGCCCGGGGCGGGGGGGGGGGGGGGGGGGGGGACCTGTGGCTGATGGAGGAGAGAGGAGCAGGACCCTGGTGGTCTCTGCCTCAGTGGACAGTCCTCAGTTTTTATTTTAGAAGCTTCAGCTCAGAGTTGGTTTTATATTTAAAGAAAGGCCCTTTTTTCCTCCTCAACTTTTCTGTTAGAACGAACCCGGAGCTGTGGGAGAATTAAATTCAGGAAAGTTTAAAAATATAAATGTGCTGGGACGGTGAATCTAGTCGCGGTAATTCAGAGGAAAAATCCCAGATGAGGTTTGACCGGAAACAAACGACGGAATTCATCGAGGACGCGGGTTGGAATTCTGTCTGAGAGGAGAAGCCGCGGCTCCTCCAGTCCACCCAGTCCACCCAGTCCACCCAGTCCACCCTGACTCCTGGTCCCCATTCTTATTTCTCTACACCCCCCTCACACACACACACACTCTGAATCTAAATGATCTCCGTCCGTCCGGCTGCTCAGTCATGTTGTTTTTTTCTAATCATCTGAAGCAGTGGGGGGGCACACACACACACACACACACACACACAGTCTATTTTCTTATTACATGGGAGAACTCTATATTCCGGAGTGTGTGTGTGTGTGTGTGTGTGTGTGTGTGGGGGAGCGTCTTGTTATTTAAAGCAGGACACGGGGGCCGGGGCCGTATGTGTGTGTCCATCGGTGGACGCCAGGATGAGATCACACGTCCTCAGCGTGTCGGACCCCTCGGACCCTCCAGGCCCCCTCCAGGCCAGCTGGGTCGGGCCCCGTCCCTGTGTGGACGGGCTGCGGTCGGCCGTGTCCTCTGGTCCAAACAGGACATTTTTAAGAGGACTCCTGTCGGCAGTCCCCCCCCCCCCCCCCCCCCCCCCCCCCCCCCCCCCCCCGCAAACAGCTGGGAGCTAATGTGTTTATACATTCCGCTCCATTATCCACGTCGCCTCCGTTCCACTGCTCCCAGTAAGCAGAGCGGCCACGGAGACGCTCAGAAACCTGCTTCCGTTTCAGACCTGAAGCATCTTTTTTTATTTTCTCTAAAATCCAACGTCTGAGTGACGTGAGTTCAGCTGCGGCCCGGGGGTCAAACCCGTGACCTTTCAGCTGCCACGCTCTGAATTTTCACGACCTTTCTTGCATCTGCGGGAAAATGAAGCAGCGTCAGACGGCGGCGAAAAAAAAAAAAAAAACGCTCGCTCCGGATCCAAAATGAGTTTTTTTTTTTTTTCAAATCGTGAAATTGAACGGAGGCTGCACGCGGCTGCGCTCGGCGAGGTCAGGGTTCCCCCTCCCCAGACTTTATTTCCCGCCACAGCACCGCCTGGAACCCAGTGTCTGTGCGGAGAATACCCAGCATGCCTTTGACCTTGACAGGTCATTGGTGTAGAGAGGGAGGCTGCTGCAGCCGAGGGTTCAGCACACAGCACAATGACCGGCACAGCCAATTACATTACAAGCCCGGAATTTAAATAAAGGCAGGAGGTGCAGGGAGGTGCAGGGAGGCGCAGGGAGGCGCAGGGAGGTGCAGGGCTCTGCTGCAGGGTAAGGAGCCGTCACCGGCTGCAAACACTGACAACCTGCAGGAGAAGAACAGGAGCGTTCATTCATTGCGTGTTTGGGAGTTGTGTTCAAATGTAAACGCTCGTGACAGATTCCAGCATCACGTGCACACGCAACAACTGTGACAGGAAAATCAGGCACGGCCAAAAGTTCAGGACGGATTCCTGAAAATGTGCAGGAGACGTTTGCTGTGATGTGTTTATTATGACACTGAGGGGTGGAGTGTGTGTGTGTGTGTGTGTGATATGCACAGGACAAGCCACCAAATAAATCACCCATCAACCCCCGCGCACGCTGGGAGGGGACGGTGTGTTTGTGATGGTTAAATATTGAAGAATAACCCGCGACGTGTGGAACAGGAAGAGGGAGATTTAAATAAAAAAATAAACACACACACACACACACACGCACACGCACTGAGTGGCGTTGTTGCGCCGGGCTGGAGGAGCAAACACCGGGGATGTGTGCTGTGCTTCCTCCCGTCAGCGGCTGGAGGAGGAGAAATGCTCCGGAGCACCGGAGCGGCTGTGGCCGCCCAGCGAGGCTCCGTCGCGGGGACCGTGACCGGGATGTAGACGCTGCAGCGGCGGCGGGGATGTAACGATCTGACGCGCCCGTTCGGCTGTTTCCCCCCGGAGCGCATGCAGGAGATTCCTCTGTATGAATAGAGCGACGCCGTGCGCGTGCGGAGGGAGACGGCGAGCACGAGAGGGGAGACACAGCGGGATCTGAGAGGCTCCCTCCCCGGGTTCCCCCTCGCTCCGCCCGGCATGCCTGAGCGGCCGCAGCCCGGTCCCTGCCTGCTCCACCGCCCGTTGTTTGCACGCTCCTGAGACGAGCAGGAGACGCACGGCACGGCACGGCACGGCACACACGCACGCACGCTCAAACACACACACACGGACACACGGACATGGCTTTGTCTTAACACACCGACCATGACGCATTGCTGTCAGGGCGCAGCGCACCGCCGCGGCTCCGCGTCCGAGTAGAGCCGAGCAGAGGAGGAGGAGGAGGCGGAGGAGGCGGCGGCAGGAGGAGGCGGCAGGAGGGGAGAAAGTAAGGAGCCACAGAATTGTTGCAGGAAGATGGCGCCCACCAAGCCGAGCATCCAGCAGGACCCGACGCGCAGAGAACGGTAACGGGGCTCGCGATCCTCCGTCTCTGCACGCTCGCTCCGGAGCCCTGAGCACCGCTGCTCCCCGTGCGCGTGCGTGTGCCTCTGTGTGGCTGGGTAACAGGTCGCTGGGCTGACTGTCTGTTCTCTGTGTGTGTGTGTGTGCGCACCTGCACGTGCAGGGTGGCGAGACATGCAGTGTGTTGACGTTCCAATCAGGAGGTGTGTGTGTGTGCGCGTGCGTTTCCGTCGAGGACACCTGCAGCCGTCGGTGACAAGCGTGTGTGTGCGCGTGCAGGTCATGACCTCAGCTGCTCAGGTGTTTCAGCTCCCAGTGGATCAACTGGTGGACTCTGTCCATCACCATAGAGACCAGGACGGTTCTGTTGGACCCTGCTGCGTGTGTGTGCGCGTGCACCTGTTGATTGACAGCCTTCTCCGTGTCATCACTGATCTGTTTGTTTTAGATTCACTCCTTCACTCTCAGCTCCACTCACATTTATTTTAATTTAATTTTAATTTAATTTTAATTTTATTTTCAGAAATGTGGATTTAATGAACCACTCCTTTTAAATTCTGTTGCACGTTGTTCGTTTTTAAAATAATATTTTAAAGCAGATTTTTTTTTTAAATTAATAAATGTTTGTGTTGCATCCTCTTTAATTCTATTTTTAATTGTTTAATTCTTTGCTCTGTTCATTGATGTGTTGGAGGACTTTTCATTTTCTGTTTCTCCTCGAGGTCGAGTGTCGCCGCCGTGCACGTTGAGTCCAGCAGTTGTGTTGTTGTTGTTGTGCGACGTGTTTCTCTTGGTCCTGTCACATGACGACCGGTCAGTTTGTTGTGTTTCACTTTAACGAACGCTCACAAATATTTACACACACCCCAACATTCCCAGAATATTTTACACAACTCCTTCGATTTTTACGTTCCCGTGCTGCAGGGTTAGTGTGTGTGTGTGTGTGTGTGTGTGTGAGTAAATAGTGAACACCTCATGAACACACAGCTGCTCTCATGTTAATATAGATCCTCATGACCTCCTCCTCCTCCTCCTCCTTTTCTTCCTGGCTGGGGGGGAACTTTCAGCCCTCGGCGTTCGTCCCGTCGTCTCAGGAACGTTTCATCGGGCCGCCGTTTCCCGAGCGCCTCATCGCCTCCTGCGGCTGAGCGCACGGCCGCCGGTGCCGGAGCGAGCCGGAGGTTTGGGGTCAGCGCTGAGCAGCAGATTAACAGCCGGCTATTTGCATACGTGCGCTGTCAGAGAGGAGAGAGCGCCGCACAGGGTCGGAGGTCAAACGTATAGAGATGAAATTACACTTCACTGCCAGCGAGCCACTGGCAGCTTTCAGCCTCTAATTTGTCCCGACGCGCGGCGGCAGGAAGCTGAATTCTGTTATCTGACGTTCCCTCGCCGCTCTCCTGCCGTCAGAGGACGTCCACAGACTCGCCGTGTCCTGGAGGAGACGAGCGTCTCCTGGACCTGCGAGAACGTTTCGGCTTCGAGCCGGCGTTTTTAAAAGCTCCGCTTGTTTACTTCAGGAAACAATGATGTCACCGTTAGCTTTGCGTTTTTTATCTGGTTAGCTCGATCATGTGATGCCCAGCCGGCGCTGCAGAGGGCGCTGTCGCTCACTGGAAGACACACAGCGTTGCTTTAAAGTCCCATAATGTCATATTTCATATATCATCGTCCCCGTCAGATAAACGCCGCGTGCTCTGAACGTTTGTTTACTCATGAAACCATGTTTTATGCTAATGAGGCGAAACGTGTAAAATAACTTTCAGACTAAGTTAGAGCAGATTGTTTTGATCATTTGAATGTCTGCAGTCTTCACGTCTTCGGCGGCGGCGGCGGCCTGCACCTCGGCGTGTGGGCGGGGGCGGGTTCGTCCGGGAACTTATTGTCGACTCGCAGACGCGTCCTTGAATGAGTCTTCAAAGCAGCTCCTGTTTGTAACGGCAGCGTCTCTCAGGAAAAAATGTGATTAAATGTTTTATTGTGATGGATTAAGTCTGTGCAGCAGGTCTGCCGTCGCCGCGAGGCCATTTTCATAGCGAGGAGCAGAAAGCGATGGCTGCCCGGAAGCCAGGAAATCAATCTGAGGCCTGATGGTTTGTTTAGGCAGTAAAGTGCACAAATTTGTAGGTGATCCATCTATTAATTTTCTTCATTATCCATCCATCTTCTCCTCCTACCAGCCCTCCATTCGCTCGCCATTTGACCCCCCCCGCCGTGTGTGTTTCTGCTAAAAGGCGTCAGGCAGCGACTGAGCTGCTGTTTGTGGATCTATTTCTGGGGGCATTTCAGCGCCGATAGGCATCTGGAGGAGACCAAATTAATTTCCAGGGGCTGAGGGAGGGAGAGGAGGAGGAGGAGGAGGAGAGAGAGAGTGAGGGGGGGGGGGGGGGAGGGGGGGGGGAAGAGGTGATGAAAACAGGGGGGGGGGGGGGGGGGGGGGTGATGGAAGGAAGAGGACAGACTTCATAGCCGACTGCACAAGTGCTTCCACTATCAGTACACTGCTCTGGGACTGGAGAGGGAGATGATGGAGAGATGATGGAGAGGACGGCTGGACAAGAGAGAGACTGAGGCGGCGGCAGGGGGGGGGGCGAGCGCCGGGAGGATTAAAAACGACGAGGAAGAAAAGAGGAGGAGAAATGATATAAAAGTCTGGGTTGAAATGGAGTCGGGGGAGGGGGGGAGGGGGGGAGGGCGCGGCTCAGACATGATTTAAACATGACTCAGCGCCGCTTTAATTCAATTAAGACGCACAAATTCCTAAATTACATTTTGTCCAGAAACATAATGAACACAGACGCTTTGATGAGGAGCAAAATAATCTGGGCGTTATGCCGCCGTCAGAGCGGCGGCTAATGAAAGGGACGCCTCTAACGAACGAGCGTCCACGCAGGACACGCGGCGCCCCCAGAGGCTCCGCCCCTCAGCTGCCCCTGTTGCCTCGAGGCTCGTGTGTTTGGGGGTGTGGAAACCTGTGTGATTGACAGCTAGCACCATCCAGTGGGTGTGTCCACAAGCTCCAGCTCAGGCTCCGCCCCCTGTTCCTCCAAATATGGTGACTTGTGGTTTTAAAATCCAAACATTCACGACGTCAAATCATTTTCTGTCCATCTGTCCTCCGGGACCTGAGGGACGTTGGGATCTGTCCTCTGCAGAGACGACAGAGTGGCAGACGGGGAGAGACAGAGAGAGAGAGAGAGAGAGAGCGTGTGTGGTGTTGGCGAACTTTCAGAAACAACAGAAAAACCACAGAGTTGGTTTTGTCTCCAGAACTACCCCCCCCCCCCAGGGGTGAAAGAACACAATAAAACGTCCCGATTCTGAGCAGCGACACACACACAGTGTGTGTGTGCGGCGTGCTGTGGCCTGTGTGGCGAGCGCTCCAGCCAGATCCTGACGTGCACGTTGGTCCAGACGTGATGTAAACACGGCGATCAGACGGAGCAGCTGATGTGTCTGATGGAAAATTGCTTTTCTTTTCAAACTGAATTTTCATTTTTCTTCGGGAAGCAAATGCATAGAAAACGTCTCCGGCGGCAGTTTGCGCGTGGTTACCGAATAACAATGTAAACTCCCCCCACGCCGCCCGGACACGGACTCTGGTTTAGTCCCAGATGAGAAATGGATGAAAATGTAAATGATTCAGGAGCCGGGAGGAAACGCTGTCCTCTCGTTCGTGGACGCGGGTGCGAGTCCCTCCTCGCGCTCCTCCATCAGAACAGCTCCTCACAGGTTCAGTGTGAAGCTGCCTCCCCCCCCCCCCCCCCCCCCCCCCCCCCCGCACGCAACCCCCCCCCCCCCTCACGGACAGAGGATGTAATCAGCTCAGACCTGCTGACTCAGCAGTTTCCCTCCTCAGGACCAATATCTACCTGTCCTTGAAAACACACACTTCAATTATACTACACCTTAGATTGCTTAAACACACACACACACACACACACACACACACACACACTTTGCTTTATTACTCTTTCCCACTTTTGTATTACTTCTCTCTCTTTATCTCCCTCTCTCCTCCTCCTCCTCCTCTCTCTCTCTCTCTCTCTCTCTCTCTCTCTCTCTCTCTCTCTCTCTCTCTCTCTCTCTCTCTCTCTCTCTCTCTCTCTCTCTCTCTCTCTCTCTCTCTCCGGGGTGGATGTTAATGGCCTTGTGGAGGCTGGACGGGTGCAGCGTGAGTTACGGCGGCTTCAGAAGCTGCACTGACCTCAGCGGGTGGGGATGCGTCGCCTGAGGTCAAAGGTCACCGGGAGGTTCTGAGAGTCGGCTCCAGGTTAGAAGGTAACGGCTCAGTTTGACGCCTGTTTCACCGAGAACATGATGATATAAATTCAACTGGAAATAAATTGAGGAAAATGTTTAAATGGAATCAGAAGAATAATGTTAAACATGAGCAAAGATAGGAACACAATTTACGCGTGTGTGTGTGTGTGTGTGTGTGTGTGTGTGTGTGTGTGTGTGTGTGAGATGAAGCAGCTGCTCACTGTTGCTTCAGACCCAAGAGGAATTATTTAGAAATTAATTTGCGTCCATTTCTCCTCGCACGTGTTTTCTCATGATGTTAACCCCCCCCCATTGAGTCTGTTAAGCCCCGCCTCCTCCATGTTAGCAGGTGGGACAGGGACCACGCTAACATCAGTGGACATTATAGAAACATAAAGTTCCGTGTGTGGGCGGGGCCTCGACACATCACATGACTCACACTCTAATGCAGGTGTTTGACAACAGCCTCCTCCTCCTCCTCCTCCTCCTCCTCATCTCCTCCCCTCTGCCCCTGGTCAGCTCTGGAGGGAGGAGGGAGACCCGGGGGTGAAATGACTATTGATTATGCTCTGCTCCACACTGAGAGAGAGCAGGAGGAGGAGCAGGAGCACAGATGGATTCATACGCCACAGAAAGTAGTCCCCAACACAGGAGTGGGTGTTTATATCGTGAATACGAAACATTTATTAGGATTTCATGTTTGATATATTTATTAATAAACATCAGACGTCCTTCAGCTCCAAATTCTTTTTATTTTATTTTATTGCCTAAAAGCGTTTCTTTCTTTTTCAATAGATTTGTTATGTAGTGTTTTGTTCCTTCTGAATTTATGAATCATTATTTAACACATTTATTAATGACATCGTCGTCTCTCTCTCTCTCCCTCTCCCCTCCACGTCGTGTGTGTGTGTGTGTGTGTGGCGACACGCTGTGAGTACATGGTGACATTTGGGAGAAGACTCGACCTCATGCTGATCAGAGACCAGCGCTCTTCAAAGAGCTGTCCCTCTCACACACACACACACACACACACAGGGTCAGAGGTCGTTGGATTCATAATGTCGACGATGTTGTTCATGTTTTAAACGCTTTATTTAAATCTGCAGCCACCTTGTTTAAATATCTGACACAACATTTTAATTATTGATATACTTTAACTAGAAGTACTAGTACCCCCCCCCCCCCCCACCCCCCCCCCCCCCCCCCCCACTGTTGTTGCACCGTGATGGATCTGCTGTGTGTAATTCATGCAAGTGTCCTCTGGTTATTGATGTCACTACTTATTCACCCACTTGACTCATGGCCTCTTGACACACACACACACACACACACACACCTTCAGCCCTTGTCATTAAGTGATGTCATCCATTATGCCCCGTACATGTACCTGCACACACACACACACACACACCCACAGCGTGTGGAGGCGTCGTCCTGAATCCTGACTGCGTGCCGTGACCTGATTTCGTCGCCAGGGTCTTTATGTTGTTGGCCCCGCCTGCTTTGGCGTAGCGGCTGGTTAAAACATCCGTAAATCTTTCCCGTCCTGGGCAGGAGGCAGGGTCCAGCGTGCGTTGTGCAGGTTGAGGCCACACGCGTGTTGCGTGTGCTGTGTCTCTGCAGAGAAGATCTCGATGGCCCCAACTCGTCTCATGAATAAAACATGAGATGTTTGGAGCTCAAACAGAAGCTCCCTAATTTCCAGCTGATGTTTCCATTTTCCGTTTAAAAACTGCTTTCAACGGAAGATTAAGATTCAGCCTCCGACCGCGGCGCGGCCTTTCATGGCAGCCGTGAAAAGGGGAAAACGCAAATGTAAATTTGTCTTCGACTCGTTGCCTCTGCTCTTTACATATGTAGCGAATCAGCGGCGCCGCTGGATGAAACGCTTTTATCTCCCGCTGTCGTCTTCTCGGGAGTTAAAAGGAGCCGCTGGTGTGATCGCAGGACTCGGCGGGTCCAGGTCCCCGGACGCACTGAGGACAGGTGTGGTCACGGCTTTAAACGAGCTTAACGAGCTTCTGTCCACTGCCCCCCCCCCCACAGTGGGGAGAGGGGAGGGGCTCTGTGGTGGAACAAATTGAAAGCAGAGCTGGTATCAGTCACTGTGAAGACACACTTAATTGTCCTGGACACACACACTGAGAGGAGAAGACGTCCACAGTGAGACGCTCTGTCTCTTGTCTTTGGAGGCGTCTCCTGCCTCTACCTGAGGACACAGATGTCCCAGTCAGACTTTTCCTGTTTCCTGCGAGTGGGCGTCGACGGTGAGCTCTAGACAGCGACACTGGTCTTTGTCCCGCCTCCTGGAGGTTATATGTGGGCGTGCACGCCCCTGAGCTCATGTTCGGCTCTTACGCAACACCCCCCCCCCCCCTGTTTACTGGCACCATATTGTTTCGCTGCTGGACCAAATTAAAGGGGGATTCCATTAATTTTTCAGCGGGGCTACTCGGCCCGTCGAGGTGAATTAGCATTTCTATCTCGCAGCTTAGCGGACGCTCGTTAAAAAAAAAAAAAAGAAGAAGCAGAAGAAGAAGAAATGCTGAAATTGTAAATTGCAGAAAGTTTTTTTTTTTTTTTTTTTTTCAGAAAATCAAAGTGCACTCACTCACTCTTTTTCACCCCCCCCCCCCCCCCCCCCCCCCCCCCCCCCCCCACACACACACACACATCAGTGCTGGAGTCTGCATCCTGTCCCCCCGTGTGTGTGTGTGTGTGTGTGTGTGTGTGTTGTTGTTAATTGGAGTGTGAGGTCCATGACAGCTATCAGCGGCTCATTCACTACATTAATGAGAATGATAGCAGCTTTAAAAAGACTGTTCCACACTCTGACCAAACTCATTAACACCGGCTCGCATTTAAATACACTCTGCTCTTCGTCTTCTCCTCCTCTTCCTCCTGCTCTCTCCTCCTCCTCCTCCTCCTCCTCCTCCTCCTCCCTGCAGGAGACACGTTTTTTTTTTACTTTTCATTCTTGGCTCTTTCACATCCTCTCTTTCCCCCCTGCCTCCTCCTCCTCCTCCTCCTCCTCCTGCTCCTCTCAGCACCTGCTCCGTGTTATTCCTCTCAACAGGAGTAATCCTCGGCTTTAGAGTAAAATAAAACTATCAAATGACATGAAATCATGGAATGAGATGTAAGAGGGTTAAGGCGGATCTCGACTCGGCGCTCCGCTCCGTAATCTTCTCCTCACATGACTTCAAAGGAGGCGGCGAGGAGTGCTGAGCGTCCTCCTGTTTACCATATCAAGGCTGTGCTGCTGCCGTCGAGGAGGAGGAGGAGGAGGAGGAGGAGGAGGAGGAGGAGGAGACTAAAGAGGCTGGAACACAGTGAGTTTGTTTAGTCGTGATGCTCATTAAGAGGAGGGCGACTCGTTTTCTCCTCCTCCCTCCCTCCCTCCCCGCCTCCTCTCTGCCCCCCTCCCCAGAGTTGCTCCTCTCTCTGATTCATCCCTCGCTCCTCTCCTCCGTGCGTCTCAGTGTCTTTGCTGTAAATGATGAATGGTGTTTAGTGTCACTGTGGATGGAATCAGCCCGTCACACACACACACACACACACACACACACACACACACACACACGCGCTGGCTGTGATGGATCGTCGAGATGGTCGCAGAGATACTGACGGAGGAGACGAGCTGTCCTCTCTCTCCATCCTCCTCCTCATCCCTCTCTTCCATCACTGTCCTGCTTTTCTTCCTCCACAATGTGAACAAGTGAATCTCATCCGTCTGTTTTTAAATCTTTTTATTTTAAATAATAAGAATTTAACATAGATCCTTTCAGTGGATCCACTTCCAGGAAGTTTATTTTTATTCCTGTTGCTCTCACCCTCCGTCTTTCCTCTCTCCATCCTTCATGTGGTGTAGACACACACACACACACACACTGGACTGGATTTGGAGGAGGAAAAGCAAACAGAAAAGAGAGAAAGAATTTTGGATGAGAGAGGAGGACAATGAGAGACAAGAGGAAACAGTGGCAGGAATATAAAAGAGAAGGGGGGGGGGTCGGTGATATTTGATCAGCTTCTCTTGTCAATTTTTAATTCTTAATAACTTATTGAAACAGCCTGTGGTGTGTGCGATCGATACGGCTGCTCTGTGTGCAGACTGGCCGATCAGTGTGTGTGTGTGTGTGTGTGTGAGATGGTTTTCATCACTAATATGCAAATGTTGAGGTTGTCACAGTGGACTTTTATCATTTCAAATCTGAAGTGTTGTTTTAGTTGAACAGTAAAATCTAAACATGCGCAGCACAAAGATCTGTGTGTGTGTGTGTGTGTGTGTGTGTGTGTGTGTGTGTGTGTGTGTGTGTGTGTGTGTGTGTGTGTGTGTGTGTGTGTGTGTGTGTGTGTGTGTGTGGGGATCTCAGACAACACACACTCCTGTTTCCCTTTTCTCATTCTCTTTCAATTACTCTCTTTCTTTCTCTCTCTACTTCCTTCAGGGCTTTGTGTATATGGGTCAATGGAAAACACACACACACACACACACACACACACACACTCTCTCCGCCCCCCAGCATGTGATGGTAAATTAAATGTAGAGCTATATGTTGCCACCATCCAGATGACAAATGACGTGTGGTAATCGTCTTAGCTCTGATAGGAGCTCTAGCCTCTGGCAACACACACACACACACACACACACACACACACACACACACAGCTCTGTCAGTGTGTTTGTTTTGTTTGACTGCGTTTGTCCTGTGTCGTATGAGCAGCCATCACCATGGGTCTGTACTCTGTGTGTGTGTGTGTGTGTGTGTGTGTGTTCATAGCATGTTTGTGGGGTGTGTGTGAGCGGTTCTCCCATTATTGTCTCCTGTGTGTGTGTGTGCATGCCCTCAGTTGGGAGGTGTAATAGCCGGCGGACAGAGCGGCGGCGGCGGCGGCGGCAGAACACGCCTCCAGCTGCAGATAAGAGCTTCCGCCAACTTTCCTCTGATAAAGACGACTCCTGTTTATTTACATTTAAATAACACTCGTCCTCTCTCTCTCTCTCATCCTAGCTGTCCTCCCCCTTTCCTCCCTCGCTCCTCTGACACCTGCAGTTAGAGTGAGAGAGGGATGGCAGGTCATAAAACAAAGGGAGAGGAGGAGGAGAGAAACAATGTGTGACACAGAGGACGAGGGGAGAGAGATGGACTGAGGAGGAAGGGAAGAAGGAGATGATGGATCGAGAGAGAGAGAGAGAGATGGTGGTGGAGCGAGTTGGACTCTCTCTCTCTCTCTCTCTCTCTCTCTCTCTGGTGTCAAATGAAGAGATAAGAAACTAACCCTCCCTCCGTCCTTCATCCCTCCATCTCTGTTTCGCTCCACAGAGAAAATGAGTGGGAACTCCTCTGGGAGGCCTTAATCCACCCCTCCCCCCTCCCCCCTCTGCTGCTGGGGGGGGGGGGGGGGTGTCTCTTGCTGCTGGGGGGGGGGGGGGGTGTCTCTGGTCAGACTCAGGAGCTGCTTCATTAAAAACTCTCCCAGCCACTAACGTGGAGGAGGCTACAGCTCGTTATCCTGACGTCACCAGATGTTGGAGACATCCTCGTTGTCCCCGGTACGGGGGGGGGTTGCGTCTCCGTCCCCTCTCAGAGGAGACCAGAGGCAGACGAGACTTTCCATCGCTCAGCACCTCCGGCATTTCCTCCAAAGTGTGTGTGTGTGTGCGAGTGAGTGTGTGTGTGTGAGTGTGAGTGTGAGTGTGTGAGTGTGTGTGAGTGTGAGTGTGAGTGTGTGTGTGTGTGTGAGTGTGTGTGTGTGAGTGTGAGTGTGAGTGTGTGTGTGCTGGCAGGGCCAGTGTGTAAAGCAGTGTGCACCAGTATAACCCAGTCTGTTATTAATGGGCTCACTTACTTTCTTACTGTAAATGATGAATAATGTTTCCTGCAGCACACACACACACACACACACACACACACGCACACACACACTCACACTCACACACACTCACACACTCACACTCACACTCACACACACTCACACACTCACACTCACACTCACACACACACACTGTGCCATAGCAGAATGGTGTTATTGGAACGCCTGGGACCAGCTGCAGTGGAGGTGTGTGTGTGTGTGTGTGTCTCAGAAGAGATTAAAGCAGGTGCATTGTGGGAATGATTCCGTCTGTGTGAATTCACGTCTCTCTGACGTGTCATGTGATCGATCGAATGGTTGTAAAGTTTGATGGTTTGAGTTGTGTTCGCACCCATCACACCTCCTCCTGTTCTGCCCCCCCCCCCACACACACACACACACACACACACACACACTCTCTGACTCCGGAGCAGAGGAATTCCGATGCTGTCATGGGAAAAACCAGCAGCGCTCTGCTGTGTGTTCCTCCACGGCCCCGCCCACATGCAGAGGCTGAACAGTTAATAATAATAATAATAATAATAATAATAATAATAATAATGTTGAGTGACAGGTGCAGCTCAGATAATGAAATAAAATAAAAGAATATAGTCTATATGAGGAGGAGGAGGAGAGTTGAGGGTGTATGTGTTTGTGATGAAGGAACATGTGACACACACTCCTCTAGCCCCCCCCCCCGAGGCCCCCACTTGTCCTCCGTCTCTTTGTCCTTTAGGCGTCTAATTGGGGGCCTGTTTAGAAAAGGGAAGGTGTTAAGTAGGGGGAATTCCCATAATGCTCTTTGACTGGGAGAGGGGACAGTGGGGACTAATTGGTCCCTATTAGCAGATGGGGGGGGGGAGAGGAGCATTATGGGTAGGAGAGAGTGAGCAGCGTCTGGGGGAATGGAACCCCCGACTTATGTCATGATTTAACATTAACGACTTTAAATCACAGCTGCTGCTGAATGTGACGTTAACTTACAGAGATTTGGTCCCACAGATCTGGTTTCAGGCCTGAGAGGGGTCAAAGGTCATGGCGGCCGCTGTCTGGGCCAGTTTAATTAGACGCCTTTCAGCGGAGCTAATTAGCCAGCGTCGTTTAATGGCCGGAGTCCAACTTTTCTCCATTTTTCAAAACAAAACAGACTAATGGAATCTGAGGAGCGTGTGTGTGTGTGTTTGGGCCTGGTGGTCGCAGCTCTGGTCTGGTGCTCCTCTGCTGAACTGGCCCCGGCCCAGCAGAGCCGGGACGGACCCGGCACGCGATCCGCCGCTGTCCTGGATCGGCGCCTAATGGGCGAGTTGGCGTGGACGGCGGCCGACAGCTGGAAGCGTGAGGGCAGGTGTGTTTCATTCTTTTCGCGCATCTGTTCTTTTCAGCCGCGTTATTGATGCGGCTCAACAAAGGCCGTTTGTCCGTCTGGTCTCGTCCAACGCTGGATGAGCTGGCTCGTCCAACGCTGGATAATCGCTCCCCGCACAACTTTCAACAACTTTCCCGATTCCACCTCACAGAGTTGGAACCTTTTCATCTGGTTTCATACAGACAGTCTGTGTCTGGGAACGTCTGACTGAGCGGCCGGGACACACCCCTCACCTGAGGGGGGCGGGGTCTGTTTTTTGTAACATGACATCATAACTGCTGAGTCATGATGTCACTTCAGAAGTCGAGAACGTGATGTCACACTATCACACATCACTGCGGCTTGAGCACACACACACACACACACACACACACACACACACACACTCAGAAACACTCAGACACACACACACACTCAGACACACACACACACGTCACTGTGATTAGCTTTGGCAGCACGAGGCCGGCCAGCGCTCTCAGATATAACTGCCTCTCTTTGATAAACATGAGAGCACACACACACACACACACACACACCCGTGTCTGCAGCTACCATCTGACTGAGCATCACACACACACACACACACAGGCGTGCACAGTGTGTGATAGCTGCGAGTTAGTTGGTCCGGCTGAATATTTGATATGTAGATACGTTTTAAAAAGGGTGACATTTGCATACGGGCTCCTGTTGCACGTGGTGCCGTGCACGGCTTTAATCAGAGAGGAGAAAAATTAATTTGTTTTTGGTGGGAGGAGGAGGAGGAGGAGGAGGGACGATCCTCTTGGTTCCTTTTACAGCGTTTTGTCAGAACAGCTGGATTCAGACAGTGTGTGTGTGTGTGTGTGTGTGTAAATGATTCCTCATGAGGGTATCGATCCGTCCACAAGTACTGTTATAATCAGGTATAAATACTGCACTTTATCCTCCATCCTACTAAATAAGACTATAGTAATACTAATACTACACTGTACACACACACACGCGCGTTGAGGTGGCGGCGGCGGCGGCGGCGAGCGTCAGCTGAGACGAAGCCAGCGCTAACTGCAGGCTACGCGGCGTAAGTGGACATTTGTTATGCAGTTTAATCTGTCGCTCGGCGACGCCGTGGAGTTTCCCCTCAGTGCCGCCTGTCAGGCTGAAGCCTCCTGACAGGCGGCACTGAGGGGAAACACACCGCCGAGTGTGTGTGTGTGTGTGTGTGTGTGTGTGTGACAGCTCGCAGCATTGATCAGAAGATAAACCAGGAGCCTCTGCTCCATCGTGGCACGGGGTGGTTGGAGTCAAAACACACACACTCACACACACTCACACACACTCTGGCTCAACTTGCTCAGGATAAAATCTTTGAGTCACGTGCACTGATGGGATTCGTCTGTTGAGGAGCCTGACAGCTCCTTCCTCCTGCTCCTCCTCCTGCTCCTCCTCCTGCTCCCCTCAGGTTGGGCTGATGCTCAGAGCGCTGCTGATTAAACGCTGCGTGGCCACGCCCACCTTGAGTGGAGGGAGTTGAACACGTGATTTAAAATCACACACACACTGTTAGCGGTGCTCAGTCAGTCGTTTGTGAGAGTGGGTCTGTGGTAATAACTTCACTGAGGACACACACACACACACACACACACACACACACACACTCAACTCCTCCGCTCGCCGCTTGCAGCCACAAAGCAGCCATGACAGAAATTGGGCAGCAGGTTAATAACTACTGCCCATCCTCACATCACCCAGGGCCACACACACACACACACACACACACACACTGTGTCCAGGTACTGCAGATGATAAAGTGTGAGGTCTTGGTATTGAGTCAGTGTGTGTCAAGGATGTCCAGCTCTGCTCTATTTCCTCTGCATGCTATTAAGAAGCTGCCCCCCCCCCCCCCCCCCCCCCCCCCCCCCCCCCCCCCCCCCCCCCCCCCCATACACACACACACACACACACACAGTGGAGCGCTCCCTTCCTTCCGTCTAGTTTGTTGAAGTTCCCTCCTCATTTTTCCACCTCTCGTTTCCTTTCATATTTAATCAGTGCCACATGAGTTGATGACATCACAGAGGTCAGAGGTCATCAGTGGTTTGTTTGTCGTCCTCAGAATTTAACGTCTCTGGTTCCAAGATGAAAACACAGAAAACAGACGGAGACGATTTCCCTGGATCCTCTAGTTCTCCTCAGTGTGTGTGTGAGTGTGTGTGTGTGTGAATAAAGGCCAGCGTTCATCGGCCAATGGGCTGTTAGTGACACTGGGAACGAGCCAAGCTGATTGGCTGGCAGCCTGAGAACACTTCCTGCCCCCCCCCCATTCAGTGTCCTGCTCCATTAATTACTCGTTCTCTCTCTCTCTCTCTCTCGTTTTCTCATGAATGTGACACCACAGAGCAGGTCAGAGGTTAAAGGTCAGAGGTCAGGAACTCTTCATTTTTACCAGTGAAGTGATGAAGAAGTTTCCTCCTCCTCCCTCCCTCTCTCCTCAGCCCTCCCCTCCCTTCTTCCTCTCCTCCCTCTCTCCACCACAATGAAAAGTAAAATGTCGTCCTGTCGCTTATCAAAACAACATTTTTCCTTGCAAATTGTTTAAGAGGAGTGTGCGGCCGAGAGAATGAAGGGACGGAATAGAGACAGAAGAAGGGGTGTTGGGGTGGGGGGGGGAATCATTTTGCGATGGAGTGGAGCGGCAGCGTCGCTCGGCTGCCTCAGAGATCGATTGCTCTGCCGAGCTCCTGACAGGTGTAATTGTGAGGGCGTCATCTGTTCTTGTTTGCACAAAATACATTTTTTTTCCCCTCTTCTCTTTTTCTTTCTCACTCTTTTTCTCGCCGAGCGCGGAGACGCGTCGCCGTCGCCTAATCTTCCCGCCATCATCCTATTCTTGCACTTGCCACCGGACAAATCCCCTGTTATTTGAACAGATGGTGGGAAATCCATTCTGGTGATAAGTTGCCTCTAGTTAGCATTTAGATTACCTGCAAAAATGGAACAATTTACTACTCTGCCTCCCAGCATCACCCCCCACCCCCCCTCCGCCTCCCTTGTTTTCTTCGGCAACTGCCCCCCCCCCCCTCACCTGCCACCTCTGGGTGCCCCCCCCACCCCATCATCTTTTGTCGGCGCTTTGACTCGTTTTGGAACAAATTACATTGAAGTTTGACAAGTGTGTTAAAGAGTCAGAGGAGGGAGGGGGAGGGAGGGGGAGGGAGAGGAGGAAACTCGACAGAAAGGAGGGAAGGAGCCCAGGACCCGGGCCTGATGGGATATGTAGTCGCTCCAGTGAGTCCTGCGCCTCCTCCCAGTGGGACACCTCCTGACAGCTGCGAGGAGACGCAGCTCGACTCCACAGGTGTTAACGCAGGAGATGAGAAGAGAAGATCGTTTAGCCAAACGCAGCAAAGCTTGGACTGACTGAGAGGAAGGAGAGAGGAAGAGGAGAGGAAGGAGAGAGGAAGAGGAGAGGAAGGAGGGAGGAAGGGGAGGAGAGGAGTGAAGGGTTTGAAACACCTCAGTTTCCTTATTCAGAAATTTTGTGCACTTTCTGGATCGCTTGTTGTTCTCCATCACTTTGTGTGTGTGTGTGTGCACTCTCCGTCTCCGGCCTCCTCCTCCTCCTCCTCCTCCTCCTCCCCCTCCTCCTCCTCCTCTTCTTCTCTTGTATGAATTATGTGTCACTCGTCTCCCAGAGCTGTGATTAGTGTCTCATCTGCATAATCCAGTTAGAGGAGTCAGAAGCCCCAGTGCTAGCTTCATTAGCATGGACAGTGTGTGTTTGACCCGACACACACACACACACACGTATATTTGCTTAGATTTATGTTTCTATGTACAGTTTCCATATGTCTGAGTGTGTGTGTTTAACATGCTGATACAACCACCTCCTGGGTGACATCTGCCTCCTCTCTGTGTGTGTGTGTGTGTGTGTGTGTGTGTGTGTGTGTGTGTGTGTGTGTGTCTCAGGATCGATAGTTTCACGTTATTCACACGTTAATCTGCCTGATAACTCTCACAGAAAGACCCCCCCCCCCATTACTCCACAGACTAAGCGTGCATAGCGTGGTTGCCATGGCAACGTGCCACAGTGGCCAGTATGGAGACTGGTTGTCGGGGCGACTGCAGAGGTAAACGCCTCACGAGCAGTGGGTCAGAGATTCTTATGAAAACCCAGAAGTGACCTCTGCAGTCACGTGATCTCACACGCACGCACGCACGCGCCTGCCTGCCTCCAGAGGCGGCCGCGCGGCGGCTTTATCGTGCTTCCTGTTTCTCGCCGCTGCCCCACAGTCCTTCAGTCTCCCACAACAGGAAATTAAAGGAGCATGGCGCGGCGCCCCGAGCGCCTCGACTTTTTGATTTGTGCGAGCCGCTATCGCTAATGAAAATCAGCGCGAGCTCCGGACAACGGGCGCCGCTGATAGAGGAGCGACTTGTTCACCACACAACAGCCGGCGTCTCCCAACAAGTGAGCGCTGTAATCGCCTGGAGGGGGAGGGGGAGGGGCCTGAGCGCACGCTTCCTCTCTGAGGGATAAACACCAACAGTGGTGTAAATACAAGCAGCAGCGTTTCTGTCAGAGACGAACATTTCGTGGCTGAAACACGTAGAAATGATGTGCTGGAGGAGGGCGGGGCCTTCTCAACGTACTTCCTGTTTACTGCTCCTCCTCCTGCTCCTTTCAGGGGAGGAGGACAGCTGACCTTTCAATCAATGTAATGCAGGGTAAAACACAGGACGGCTTCATTCAGCGTCTCCTGAGGAGGAGGTCAGCTCCCTGCTCCTCGGAGCTGTGTGTTCAATGATGATTTATGAATGAGACTTTTTGTTTCATTGCAAAGTTCCGTCTCTGTCTCTCGCTGGTGTTTGTCCTTCTTCTCTTCATTTCCTTTGCTCCTCTTCTTCCTCCTTCTTTCTCTCCATCTCGTAATTTCCTGTCTCCTCCTCCTCCGCTCTCACTCGTGTTTCTCTCTCCCTCCTCGTCCCTCTCGTCCTCCCTTGTTATTTCTGTATTTAGCGACAAGGTCACGGAGCAATTTGTGAATATGTCTGCGTGTCATCGCGGCTCTCAGCCAGCGTGTGTGTGTGTGTGTGTGTGCGTGTGTGTGTGTGTGTGTGCTTTAATGGTGTGAGAGGTACAGTGACTTTCACTTCAGCTCCGTCCTGTGTTTGTTTGTGTGTTTGTTTGTTTGTCAGCTGGACGACACTAACGTGAGTCCTCCAGTGAGGGGACGTGGGACATTAGAGACTCGGGGACATGGACTGTCAATAACTCACCTCTGGCTCTCCAGATTTGCTGCTGACTCCGCCCAGCTTCAGTAGCGAGGCTCCAGTAAAGCTTAACCAATCAGGAGTCAGCTCTTTTAATTTTTATTTTGAAAAGAATGGACGGGTCCCTGCTGCTTCCTGTCTGTATGCTAAGCTAGGCTAACAGACGCTGCTGAAGCCGGATGTTTTCCTCTTTTAAACTAACTTCCTCTGCACTGGAGCGAGAGAAAGAGAGACCCCCCCCCCCCTTTAATTTGACCAGAATATTTTTGCTTTAATGCATTAAAAAAATAAAGTCAGCGTTAATATTCAAAACTGCAGCTTATCAATGTTTCTCTCTTTGCCGAGCAGCCCATAAATATTAATGTCGATCGGCCACGCTCCCCCAACACGCCGCCGGATCGTGTGTGTGTGTGTGTGTGCGCGCTATGTGTGTGGTTGTGTATGCAAGCAAACTACAGTGTGTCTGGGTATTTGAGTCTGTATCTTTATTTGTGTGTGTGTGTGTGTGTGTGTGTTTATTTAAATGCCCCTGCAGTCATTCTTCTCAGAGATAATTGCCCTGTGTGTGTGTGTGTGTGTGTGTGTGTCGTCTCTTTGATCAACACCTCCACATCAGAGTGAGAAGAACTTTTTAAAGTGACAGAAACAAACATTTCTTCAACGTCTGCTCTGATCGTTTTATTTCGTCCACGTCCCGTCTGCTAACGTGGAGGAGGAAGGCTGTGAGTGATGCTGCAGCCACCAGGGGGCAGCGACACACACGCTCCCCCTCATCTCATCACTTCTCTTTCACGTCCGTCTCCTTCTTTAAGTTCTTTAAGTTTTCCTGCGGCGCCATGTTGGGTTGGCTTTGCTGGCGGCGGCGACGGACGCACGGCACGCGACTCGTTCCGGGATCGTGACGACATGGGGCGGGGCTAATTTAGAAACGCCCCCCGTCTGTGAGGACAGGAGACGTCTGTCTGGCATTTAAAAAGAAGGAGCGTGTGAATCCTAACTAGATTCAAACGGCGCTCGTTATTTATTGGCCGCCGGTTTATCTGGGGCCTGTTTGTGCACGTGACTCGTGCGCTGCGGTAAATGACCTTGACAGTCGTTGGTTTATAATGAAACGCTGTTTTTCCTCCAAACTGTACGAGTCCTTTATGTGTGATGAAATTCACACATATACTAAAGGCGTGATTAGCATATATATTGTATTGACACAGTGGCAATATGTTCCCTCTCTTTCTTTATCTATCCGTCTTTCGCTCCATACCTTTCTCTCTTGATTTCCCCCTCCGCCCCCCCCCCACCCCCACCTCCTCCACCTCCTCCTCCTCTCTGCACTTTGAAGTCAACGCCGCGCTGTTTTCTGTAATTTTTATCAGCAGAACACGCAGACGCCACATTGCGGCGATTATTTACAGTAAGGGGAGGGGGAGGGGGAGGGGGGGGGAGGGGCTCAAACAGCTGAACTTGTGATTCGTCGCGCTGGGTTTTATTTTCCTGGAGCTGCTGCGTCTCTTGCTTCCTGCTCCATGTTTGAACACGCGACCTCCCGCATGATGATGGTGATGATGATGATGATGGTGGTGATGATGATGATGATGATGATGATGATGAAGGTGGTGATGATGATGATGGTGGT
Organism: Pseudorhombus dupliciocellatus; assembly: GCA_016785235.1. Lineage (NCBI taxonomy): Eukaryota > Metazoa > Chordata > Actinopteri > Pleuronectiformes > Paralichthyidae > Pseudorhombus > Pseudorhombus dupliciocellatus. The sequence goes on from JAFBJW010000079.1 coordinate 284,101, forward strand.
GATGATGATGATGATGATGATGATGAAGGTGGTGATGATGATGATGGTGGTGATGATGATGATGATGATGATGATGATGAAGGTGGTGATGATGATGATGGTGGTGATGATGATGATGATGATGATGATGATGAAGGTGGTGATGATGATGATGGTGGTGATGATGATGATGATGATGATGATGATGAAGGTGGTGATGATGATGATGGTGGTGATGATGATGATGATGATGATGATGATGAAGGTGGTGATGATGATGATGGTGGTGATGATGATGATGATGATGATGATGATGAAGGTGGTGATGATGATGATGGTGGTGATGATGATGATGATGATGATGATGATGAAGGTGGTGATGATGATGATGGTGGTGATGATGATGATGATGATGATGATGATGAAGGTGGTGATGATGATGATGGTGGTGATGATGATGATGATGATGATGATGATGAAGGTGGTGATGATGATGATGGTGGTGATGATGATGATGATGATGATGATGATGAAGGTGGTGATGATGATGATGGTGGTGATGATGATGATGATGATGATGATGATGA
>JAFBJW010000079.1:286970-429470 GCA_016785235.1 Pseudorhombus dupliciocellatus
CTCCCAAAATAACACACTATGACTTTCTTTGTGTCTTTCAACCGCGTTTTAGTTTTGCCCTTCAACCGGGACTTCAATCCCTCGCTCAGATGTCGCTGCCGCCATGTTTGCCCCCGAAACTTCACTCTGAGATTTATTCCCTTTTTTCAACAAGTTGGCGTCAGGGTGGAGACGATGTTTTTCACTTCTCCTTGACTCTGAAGCGTCGGGAGGCGGCGGGAGAGAGAGAGAGAGAGAGAAGCAAAACGAGAAAGACAGAGAGTTTTATTGACTTGTTATCTCCGATTGACTCGGAAAGACCCGCGTGGATGAAAGAGGAGAAGACGGAGGGATGATGGAGAGAAGAGGGAGGGAGGTGAAGATGCAACAGTCCGCCCTGCACAGTGGGCGGGGTCTGTCCCACGTCCCCTCCAATGGGAGCTGTGGGTAAATGCCTGTGATTGGCCGAGACGTGAAGGGCACTGAGCCCACGGGCGCCGCCGCGGTGAATTATTAACGAGGATCATCACTCTATCGATCATTTCACACACACACACACACACACACTCAGATAAGTGTATTAACACAGATATGAAAAGAGACGGACTGGAGGAGGAAAGACAAATCTGTCCTTCGTCTTTATCAGCGCGGTTTTAAACGAGCGCCACTGAACCGGCTGCTTTCACATTAAGGGAGGAGATGCTATCAGTGTATTTAAATGGGCCCTCAGCAAGGTTAAAGCCGCCCCACTGGCCCCGCCCACACCGTGACATCACACTCCAGTTCATCAGGAGCAGACGGCTCAGTTTGCCCCCCCCCGTGGACGAGCCTCTTCAAATGTAAAGCAACGGCGTCCGTCACTGCAGATGTTTATAAACCCCGAGTGTGTGTGTGTGTGTGTGTGTGTGTGTGTGCAAGCCTCTCATCCTCTGTGTTTTCATTCTGACGCACTGTGAATGTCAAAGAGCCGCATGAAGCCGAGCATGTCAGTCAGAGAGAGAGAGAGAGAGAGAGAGAGAGAGAGTAAGTGAGTACTTATGTGTGTGTGTGTGTGTCTCCAAAAGAGAGAGAGAGTATTGTGAGTTGCCAGAGGATCTGTGTGAACAGTGATGTGTGACAGAGAGAGGGAGGGGGGGGGGGGGGTGTGTGATCTGTCTGGGGGGGGGGGGGGGGGGGGGGGGGGGGGGGGTTCTGTGATCTGTCTGACTGCTGGATTTACTGGATCAGACTCTAAACTCTCTCTCTTTGTTTTGATCTATTCTTTCTCTTCTTCCTTCCTTCTCTCTCTCACCCCCCCACCCCTCATCCCTCTCTCCGTCTCATAAACATGTTGAGGACACGTCTGAACGTTCACTCCTCCTCCTCTCCTGCTGGATGTCAGAATAACCTTTTGGCCGGACATGAGGAGCGCTTGATTTGTCTCATCTTGCCGGGGACACGCCCGCTCGCCGGGCCGGGCGCCCTGAGCCGCGCGCTCTCAGGGTTTCCCTCCGAAAACAAACTTCTCGAGGCTCCCCAGACGAAGCTCAGGCTCCTGGTCACTGACCTCTGACCCCGTCCACATCAATCAGTCTGAATTCAGAAATGATAAGACATGTCCACGCGGTGCAGAGGATTGTGGGTCGCTGCTGCCGTCAGTCGTGTTTAGATGTTTCTGTTGAAGGAGCCAATCAGAGACGAGGAAAGTAATAGACACGTGGAGAGGAGGTGTGTGTGTGTGTGTGTGTGTGTGTGTGTGTGTGTGTGCAGTGTAAAGTGCCTCTACCTGTAAATGTCAGGCAGCTGTCCTCTGCAAGTGACAGCGAGGACATCAGCAGTAAATCAGGCCGGTAGTTTGGATAAAGAGGTGATTAATAAACATGTCGTGTGTGTGTGTGTGAGACGGAGTGTATGTTTGCATCTTCATGCTTTCACGCCCAGATTTATTGCACTTGAGTGTGTGTGTGTGTGTGTGTGTGTGTGTGTGTGAGGGATGGAGAGCAGACACCTCCTCAGGAAACAGAAGCAAATCAATTGACAGCTGAGACTGACTCACGATTGGCCTCGATGGACACGCCGCCCGTTTCAATCTGTGTCCTCGGACCCGGGACGTCTCCTGGTTCTGTCCCCCCTGTGTCTCCCTGTGCTGTCCAGAGATGGACGGAGACGCAGTGTCCTCCTCGACGGCTGCTCTCTAATGGCCCTTCGTCCCTGTGCAAACTAAACGGGCCGGGGGTGGGGTGGGGGGACGACGCCGTCCCACACACTGACCCAGGGGACACCAGGCAGGAGACGAAACAAGAGTCGGTGGTTGTTGTGAGTCCGTCGGTTCGGTCTGTGAGGAGCCGCTGCTCCTCGTTCTTCAGCCTCCTGCTGACGCCTCCTCTCAGAGGGAGGAGGAGGAGGAGGAGGAGGAGGAGGTGATGGTTTGTTTAATCCTCCTCCAACATTCAATATTAGACTCAGTTTAAAATCTCAGCTGTCGTTTATCAGCTCACTGATGCTCTGTTTGAGCAGGTGACTCACACACACACACACACGTGCAGGAGAAGGCCTTGAAAAGCCTTTTATTCATCCACACTCACACAGTCTCGTTCCAAAGTGTCTCCACATTTTCAGTCTGGATTTCAAATTTAACAGAAATGAGTCGAAGTGTCATAATCCTCACAGCTCAAACTAAGACGTTCTTTCAGGTCGTCTGTCTGTCCCCGTCTTTTGACCGTGACGCCTCAAGACGCCGCAGGGTCAGAGGTCAGCTGACCTCAGGGCCGTGATTGTACCGTCCCCACGCGTCCTCATCACGTCCTCACATCTGTGCTCGGGCCGTCCGGACGTCCGTCCCCAGCACGTGTCCATTGATGCTGACGTCCTGTAACGCGTCCACCGTCCTCACAGAGGTGGACGCTCCGCCCGCTGTTTCAGAGACGATTTAGTCTCACAGCAAAACCTCCGTCAGCTTTACTGAAGCGCCGGAGCAAGACTGAGCGGCTAAACCTGACCACAGCTCGCTGGCCGGCTGGGGACCGAGTGTGTGTGTGTGTGTGTGTGTGCCACAGGGTGTGGACTTGACCCTGGAAGTGTGCGAACACTCTCATAACAAACGGAGGTTACAGCGAGTAAACAGGGGAACAGGGCCGAGTGTGTGTGTGTGTGTGTGTGTGTGCTGCTCCCTAAACTGACACATTTTCAATCACATGGTTTAGTCCGGGGGAAATTGTTGAAAAAGAGGGAAAAGGGCAGATTTCTGCGGCAACAACAGGACAAGGCAGGATTAGTTTTTCACTTTGTGCATCTGTGTGTGTGTGTGTGTGTGTGTGTGTGTGTGTGTGTGTGTGTGTGTGTGTGTGTGTGTGTGTGTGTGTGTGTATTCTCAGACAATGCCCTGGTAGCCAATTTGTAATATATAGTCAGCCTTGAAAAATGGCCCAGATCTCCCCTTCGCTGTCTGCAATTTAGCTCTGCTGGCGCCCGGCAATTCCTATTGTCCCGCCTCCCACCGCTGCCACGACGGCCTGATGGAGTGTGCATGTGGGCTTTGTGTGTGTGTGTGTTTGTTTACTTGCTGATGTGCATTTACCCATGAGTCTGTGTGTGTGTGTGTGAGTGTGCACGACTGTGTTTATTCTCAGGTTATTGAATTTTCAGTTTGTGAGCCAGACTGTGCACGTGTGATTATGCAAGTGTGTGTAGTTGCATTGTTGCTGTGTGTGTGTGTGTGTGTGTGAGGCAGCAACTCGTCCACTTTTCCAAAATGACAGCGGCACCTGAAGGCATCACTCTGGAACTAGAGGAGAAAGTGAAGATGGAGGGATGAAGGAAGAAAAGATAAAGCAGTGGGATTTAAAGATGTGTGTGTGTGTGTGGGGGGGGGGGGGGGGGGGGGGGGGGGGTGAGGACTGAGAAAGTTAAAAAGGAGGCAGGGAGCAGAGGAGGAGAGGGGTGAGGAGGTGAGGGAGGGGGGAGGAGCAGCCCTAAATGAAAGAAGGGAGGACGAGAGGGCGAGTGGGTGTGATTGGCGTCTCTCTGCAGATGGAGGTCATGAGGTCACTCGGGTCAGAAGCGACCCTCTGGACCTGCTTTGCTTCCTGGTCATGCATCAACAGATCAAATCTGAAAGTGACACAGTCTCTGGACTCACGGCGGCCGCCTCCTCCCGTAGGAGTGGAATCAGTTATGCCTCCGCCTCCGCCGCCGCCGCTGCCCTCGCTGCTCCCCGTGACAGGAACAATCGCGCCTCAGAAAACTGTGTTCGACAATAATACTCGTCCACAAAGCAAGACCGACAATGTCAATGGTTTTATGGCGCTACACCGTGCGGCTAATGTTCTCCTGCGAGCTGCATCGCTTCACTGCCTCCCCTCCCCCCCCTCCTCCTCCTCCTCCTCCTGCCGCTCTCTCCTCGTGTGCCTCGCCCTCCTTCCACCTCCCGTGTTTTCTCCTCTTCTTCTCTCTCTCCTTTATTCCGCCCGACGCTCCCGCGCTGCCTCTCCCCGTATGAAGAATCCATTCCGCCGCGGCGTGTGACAGCCTGTCGTTGGTGGGCGTGTCAAATTCAAATGGGCCCGTCTCCCTCCAGTCCCAGCTGTTTTAAACAGTGTTTGTGGTTCTGACCCGACCCGGCTTTAAAACACTTCTCCCGTCAGCTCCTCCTCCAGGAGGAGACATCAAAGGCTGAAGTCAAATAAACTATTTCAAACAATACTCTGAGGCTCTATAGTACTAGCTAGTACGTGCAGTATTTGTCCACTGAGGCAGAGACGCCTGCTGGTTTGTATGAGACACATTTGAGACACATGTCTTCTGGGTCTGTGATGATTTCAATGATTCCTTGTTTCATGTGTTTTCTCCTCCTCCTCCTCCATCATTCCTCTGGACCTCAGCTCCTCTTCATCCTCCTCCTCCTCCTCCTGCTCGCTGACGTTAAAGAACCTCTTCACGTTGTGTTTGTGTGTTCCACAGTGACCCCTACTGGGAGCGGCCAGCTAATGCAGGCAGCTGCTCCGCCGCCCGGCCCAAGACCCTTCACCTGGCCGGCCAGCAGCATACCTCCTCGCCATGGTAACGTTTGTGTGCTCCCAGGAGCAGCAGCAGTAGTAGTAGTAGCAGTAGTAGTAGTGGTGGTGGTGGTAGTAGTAGTAGTAGTATTGTAGTGTGTGTGTTGTGTGAACCCTTTGTCTTCATCTCCTCATGTAAACGTTGTTTCTTCTTCTCCTGCACCATCACAGGTTTATTATGCTAATTAGCTTAGCCTGTTAGCCTAGCGCCACTTAGCTACCTAGCTCACCTGGTGTTTTTCTTGCGTTCGCTTCATTCGCTCATTCGAACACGTGTCGTGACCTGGACGTAAAATGCAGGTCACGTTGTGGGTGGAGCCTCCTCAGCGAGACGTGACCTCCTGCTCTGCCCAGTGAAGGAGGTGATCGCCCCCTGGTGGAGCAGGAGAGAACTGCTGCACGAGTTAAAGCCGCCTAGCCGTCTAACACAGTGTGTGTGTGTGTGTGTGTGTGTGTGTGTGTGTAGATTTTCTAAATCTCTGTCCCTCCTCCTCCTCCTCCTCCTCCTCCTCCTCCTCAGTGTCTTTGTCAGTGAACAGAGAGAAAAGATTTGACTCCAGTGAGTGAACTGAGGCTGGGTGTTACAGTGTGTGTGTGTGTGTGTGTGTGTTGGATTATAAAGGGAGGATTTGTGTCTCCGTCGGGCTGAGAGCTGAAAGGAGACGACAGCTAATAGCTCATTATATGACGAGCTTAGCGGCGTGTAGGTCTGTGCGCTCACAAACAAACACGTCCTCCTCGCCGCCGCCGCCGCCGCCACCACGCACCTCCTCTCCGGCTCAAAGTGGCTGATGATTGGTCGATTTCATAAAGTTGTTGAAGAGAACCCGCCGGTCATAACGTTATTCTCCTGACGACACATAAAGATGAGTTAGCCAGAGTTGAGAAATAGAAACGTTTAGTTTCTTTCTGGATGTTTTAAACGTCCTCACGGTTCAAAGCAGCGACAGGTGAATAGCTGATCTGTGAGCAGCCGTTACTGCGTGTGTGTGACGTGACTCCGCTGAGGCATCGCCGCTGTTGCCATGGTTACCTGACGTAAGCTTCAAGTGACCAGGCGACTCTGACAGACACCTGTCAGCCAATCAGAGCGCAGCGTCGTCGCAGCACCGTGGTTGTGTGTCTGTGTGTGTGTGTGTGTGTGTGTGTGTGTGTGTCTTCCTCTCTCTCTCTCTTACGAGTGTATTTCCAGTGTTGGTGAAATTGAGATAAATGGTGGAGGAGCTGGATGGTCACAGAGGCCCCTGACATACACTCCACCTGTCTGCTCTGCTTACTTGTGTGGGGGGGGGGGGCAAGCTGTTGCTGCTTAACGACTGGGCTGCTCCCGAACACATCTGCACTCTGCATTATCATTAGTTCTCTCCCGCATCCCCAGGATCGCTGACAAAGTGAACAATACCGACAATCACCCCCATCAGCTGCGGCCATATGGGCCCCATCCATAGCTGCCCCCCCCCCCCGGCTGGCTGGCTGGCTGGGGGGGGGGGGGAGGGCGGGGGGGGGTGTGTGTGTGTGGGGGGGGGGGGGGGGGGAGCAAGGTAGAGAACACACACACACACACACACACACAGCTTAATGTATTTTTGTGTTTTTGTGTAATTATTTGAATGTTCTCTGTGGAAACGTGTGTTTGCATGTAGCAGGATTATGTGTGGGTGTGTGTGTGCGTGCGTGCGTGCGTGCGTGCGTGCGTGTACGTGTGTGTGTGTGTGAGTGTGAGAGAGAGAGAGAGGGTAGAGAACAGAAAGGTTGCAAACTCGAAGAGACAGATGTACCAGGGAGAGCTGCTGCAGCGCTGCTCACTTCTTCTTTTCCCCAACACACACACACACACACACACACACACACACACACACACTGCTGTTATTCAAGTGGCACCTAGCGAGGCCGGAGAGAGTGTGTGAATGAAGAGAGAGAATCAAGGTTTGATTTGCTGTGAGAAGAGAGTAGAGGGGTAGAGATTTATTTTGAAATCTTGTTTACTGGTGTTAGAGAAGGGGGGGGGGGGGGGTGGGTTTTTGGGGGGGGGGGGGGGGGGGGGGGGGTTATTACCTGAATGACCAAACGTCCAGTTCAAAGTAAAAATACCTGAAAACGCTGCAGTGCCTCATGAGACGTGAAAGACGAGTGCAGTTCAATTTATCTCTTAATTCTGAGGCTTTTATTTTGTAGAGAAAATACTTTTAATCATAAAACAGACGACTAGAAAATACCAGAGAGATGGGGGGGGGGGGGGGGGGCCGTCTCCGGGGGGGGGGGGGTCCTTCAGTGTTGCTGTCTTCCCTTCTCCCTCTCTCTCTCTCTGTCTCGGTGTGTGTGCTGTGTTGTCGTGTGTCTCACGAGTCGACTCCTGTCGCTGACTTTAACTTCCTGTCTTTGATGCCCCCCCCCCACACACACACACACACACACACACACAATAACAAAGAGAAAGTTCAGATGAAATAATTCAAACTTTTCTCTTCATTTTGTCTTTTATTTTTCTATATTTCATCGTCTGCCCGAGTCTTCGTCTGGAAGGAAACATGTAAATAATGAATCGTATGGATTTATGGAGTGTGTGTGTGTGTGTGTGTGTGTGTGTGATCACTGAATGTTTGAAATAAATCCTCACAAATAGTTTGAGTTCATTTCATCTGAAACTTTGATTCAGCTCAGAAACAGGGAGTCAGGCTGCTCTTCCTCTTCCTCTTCCTCTTCCTCTGTTGTCGAAGAGTCAAATGTTAATGTGAAATGTTTCTCACTGAAGAGGAGGTCAGAGTTCAGGGGGCACAGGGGCTCTGTAGTACTTGTATCTGAGTAAGTGTACCCATCAGTACTTCTCCCTGCTCCTCCTCCTGACATCTCCCTCCTCCTTATTTCTGACGAGCTCTCACAGAACAGCCCCCCCCCCCCCCCCCCCCCCCCCCCCCCCCCCCCCCAAAAACCCCCCCCCCCCCCCCCCCGCTCGTCCCTCACCTCGTTGGACAGCACACACACACACACACACACACACACACACATTTTTATTGATGCAGAACAGTTTCTTCTTTGCTTGCACTGAAAGGATTTGACTCTCACGCCGTCTTCACGCGCCTGAGCCGCCGCCGCTCGCTGTCGCCCGCGGCTCTTTCCTGCGTCGACGGAGCTCGTTACTGCAGCGAGATCCCCCCCCCCGAGGAGGAGGAGGAGGAGGAGGAGGGCACACGTGAAATAAACCTGTTGGCTTGGCTGCAGACGTGTGTGTGTGTGAGCGAGTCACAGACACGTCAGGTTGATTGAAACATGTTTTCAGTGTTTTATTGTTTCACTAATGAACTCGGATCGTAACTTGGTTTATCGCGGGTTTAAAAACGACCTCCGCTGACCTGAATACTGACGAGGGCCGGAACTGAAGAAACAAACACCCCTTAATGAGCTGCTGACCAGTCATTGTTTTAAATGTCCGTCAGAAGACGCGTCTGCAACACGATGGAGCCACTCGTGTAAATTCACTGTAAAAACAAAAAACAAAAGAAAACCTGAATGAGGAGAAGCAGGATGGGGGGGTGTGGCCTCGAGCCGAGCTCCGCCCCCTGTGATGTCTGACTTATTTATTTCATTTACTGTGATGGGGGAGGGGAGGGGGGGGATTCAGTGTTTTTGAAGAAAAGATCAAACAAGAATTAAGTCGAGCAGATCCGTGTAATTTAGAAGCCGCAAGCTGTGTGTGTGTGTGTGTGGAGATACACTTGTTCAGTTTAACTTGTGTGTTTGCTGAGGTCTGCATGTTAACAAGCGCACACACACAGCATGGTGTGTGTGTGTGTGTGATGGCAGTAGCAGTAGTAGTCCTGGTATTATTACACTAATCATTATTGTGTACATTTATCTTCTAGTCAAATATTTTTTCTCCAGTTGCTTCATTTGATCCTTTAATGTCTTATAATTACACAGGATGTTTTTAACATTTATTTGGTGTTTGTCCAAAAATATTGAAAAAAAAATTAACATTCAAACCTGTTGAAGCTTTTTGATCGATAGTGTCATGTGATATTAGTGAGTGTGTGTGTGTGTCGCAGTAGCAATACCAGCATCACACACACACTGCTTCCTCTGCCGCTGATAGACAGGCCAGATGTGTGTGTGTGTGTGTGTGTGTGACAGCCAGTCACCTTCAGGCCTCATGAATAAACATGGCTGCCTGTCTGTGGCCCCTCCCTGCGCCGCTGCTCAGCTCCACTCTGCTGTTGTGTTGTTGTTGTTGTGTTCAGTGCAGCCGTTTGTTTGATGGAACGAGGAGCTGCAGCTCTCCTCACACTCCTCTGACTCCACCCTCAGCTGCAGCTCGTTCATGTTGTTGGTGTCTCAGTTTGTCTGAGTGGACGTCCGTCCTGGAGCAGAGGACTCGTGTCCCCTGATTAAAGAGTCCGTCAGTGATGGACAGGGACAGAAAAGAGGACGAGGACGGATGAGATAATAGTTAAAGAGCGAAAGCGGCCGAAGCATTAACGTCGGAGAACGAGGTGTTAAAAGTTCCATCAGTCTCAACATGGAGTGTAACACACAGTAACTGGGACTCACACACACCTGTAGCTGACACACACACACACACACACCGTCTGGTGCAGCTCTTAATCATCGCTGGACAAAAGACGCCCGCCCAGTGCGATTGTTCTCCCTGTGTGTGTGTGTGTGTGTGTGTGACAGGGAACTCCCTCTGGAGCGCTCAGATCACAGATGCTCTGCTGATGGGACGTCCAGTTAGTCACCACACACACACACACACACACATTTATCCTCATTTGCGTGTCACACGCGGACACACACACTTTGACCATCATGTCTTCATTCAAGGACGAGTGTCAGACACACACACACACACACACGCTCAGACAGGTCCATCTGGCCGTGAGAGGTGGTAATGTGTCTGCGGGCCGGGCAGGAGGCCGGCTGTGTTTGTTGGACGCTCCAGCGCGCCGCCAGGTCCTGCCATGATTAAGAACTCAAACTCAGCCTTGTGCAGTGTGTGTGTGTGTGTGTGTGTGTGAGAGAGGGAGAGATAATTAAAATGCCAGAAGATCCGTGCTGCTGCTCCGGACTGAGACAAAAGAAATGAACTTCTGGACGGCGTCGCGGCGTTTCACTTTCTCTTTGGGTTGAAGAGCTGCCTCGACTCGTGCAGCTCGGGATCCTTGCTGCCAGCGATCGAACGGGCACGGTCGTGTTGGAGGCTGGAAAGTGCAGAGAAGGCGTTGGCGTGTCGTCCATCTTGACCTGAGGCTCTGACCCCTCGCAGCACTTCATTAGCATGACTTGACGTCCGGCCTCGCCCCGCGTGACCCCGTCCGGCCGCCGCTTCGCTCGGGGTTGCGGCTCCGCCGGGCGCCGTGCTCGCTGGTATCACAGCGCGGCGCCTCTTCACTCAGACGCCCACACGCAGCCGCTGTGAGTGTGAAAAGCTAAAAGCTATTGAAGTTAATTGCAGCAACAAAAGCACCAGGAGTGTTTATGCAAATCGTCCTCTCATTGTGACTCTCAACGCCGTTTCATTCACTCCCCTCCCCTCCCTCCCTCCCTCTGTGTCCTCCGCAAATTTCTCCTCTTCGTTAACTTCCCTCATTCCCGCTCACGTCGTCGCTTTTCATTTGGTTTCACCTCCTCTTTCTCCTCGTCCTCCTCACTCCGGCGCTCGCTGTGCAGAACTGATGAGGCTGGAACCAGTTAAATGGACCAGTCTGAGGCCAGTGTGGGTGGAAGAGGACCAGTTCAACCATCAGGGCCGAGCGGTCGTCACGGTTACGTCACTGACGCTGTCCTCGTAGAACTTTAGAAACAAGTGTGTGTGTGTGTGTGTCAGGACCGTCTCTCTCTCTCTCTCTGATTTCTGGCTCATATTTCTCGGATGATTATTGACGGAGGCAGCAGCAACAAAAACAACAACAGGAGGGGAAGTTAGTTTTTGGAGGCGAGTGGAGGTGTAGGACGGCGGGGGCGAGAGCGCGAGCGTGCTGTGAACCGCATCCAGCATCAATTATTCAGCTTTCTGTTGCTCCGTACAAACAAGATCTCTGGCAGAGAGGACGACACACACAGAGCGGCGCCGCCCGCAGAACGAGACGGCTCGATACTGCAACACGAGTGAAGTGGAGAAGAGACAAATTAAACAGGACGACATCAGGCAGTGGAGCAGGCTGTGTCACATGACTCTCCTGGCTTCTCTCTTCATCGCGCAGCACCGACGTCTGGAACTATATTCGCTGCTTTTCGGTTTGATTTCCCGACCGATACAAAAGGAAAAGTATTGGTCCAAGTACAGAACCCTGTGGAACCCCATGACTCAGACACGTCCAGCTGACATCACAATGATGCAGACGTGTGTTTAACGGTGTGTAATCATGTGATGCTGATGCAGGCCCACTCCTTTATTGTGAAGGTTTCACCTTTGTGCAGGTGTGGTCTCCGACCTCCCGACCTCCTGACCTCCGGAAGTTAACAGGAGAAAACTTGGACTGGCTCCGTCCTTCATGTGCTCGCGGTGTTTTGACTCAATACCAAAATAAATCGGAAAGAACGAAGCTGAAGAAGAAAAGAGAGGAGGCTCCTTCTTTGTGTTTACCTCATCTATAATAGATGAAGTGGAGCTCACCCAGTGTGTGTGTGTGTGTGTGTGTCTGGCCTCAGCACCAGGTAGCTGTAACCTGCTTTGATCAGAGCGGCTGGCAGCGCGGCTGCTGCCGTGTTTGTATGTTCCGTGGGTGAGTCGCAGGGTGGGCTCACGCTCACGCATCGGATCAACGTTATTAACGTGTTCATGTCTGTTTGTGAACATAGATGGTGACGTCATGGCTCCGCTGGAGAAATGAGCAACTTTTTATGGAAAAGTTTGGCGTCAGAGGAGGAGGAGGAGAGGAGGAGGAGGAGATGTCTTCTAGCTCAGGACAAGGGAGAGGACAGACAGAGTGGAGGACTTGTGTCCTGCGTCTTCGTCATGAGTGTGATGTCATCGCTGGGCTGATGATAAACAGTGTGTGTGTGTGTGTGTGCTCGATGTGGGAGGTGGGAGGTGGGAGGTGGGAGGTGGGAGGGGGTGTTGCAGGCCAAAGGTGTGTTGTTCTGACTCGGCTCCAGGCTCATTAGCCGTGAGCAGCGCGGGGCCTGTGGAGCTGCTCTCTGCTTCTCACACACACACACACACACACGCACACCTGGAGCACATAAACACCTGGAGCACCTGGGCCAGACACACAGACGTCCCTCTGTCAGGTCCTGACTCCGCCCTGACTCCGCCCTGACTCCCTCTTGTTATCCGGCCGGAGAAGGCGAGGAGTCCACTGCTTCGTTTGCATCGGTTCAGTCTGTGGAGAGAGAGGAGGAGGAGGAGGAGGAGGAGGAAGAAAGTAATGAGAGGGACGAAGAGTAAATGATGAGGAGGAGGAGAGAGGATGTCAGGGGAGGAAGGACTGTTCTCTGTCTCGTGGCCGTCAGCCAGAGAGGAGGAGGAGGAGGAGAAGAGTTGTTTCTTTGTTTGAAGGTTACAGGAGGACAAGGAGAGAGAAGAGAGGGAGGAGGTGATGGAGACAAAAGAGAGAGAGAGAGAGAGGATGATGACTGCAGCGAGAAGAAGAAATGATAAATACACGAAGAGAAAGAGGTGTTCAAGTAATTTTGTGTCTCCAAGGTGGAAGCAGCTTTTATACCATTAGCGTGGCCCACTGTGCCTGGGCGCGCGTGCACGTGGGCGCGCACGTGGGCGTGCTCCTGCCAACTCTTTAACGAGGGACTGCTGCTAATTTCAGAGCTAATACTGAACTGTTCCACACCACTGAACCCAGGGAGGAGGAGGAGGAGGAGGAGGGGGGAGGGAGGAGGAAACAAGGAAATGAGGGGATGCAAGGATGTGAGATCAAAGACGAGAGGGGACACAGGGAAGCAAATAGGGGGGAGGACAGGGAGAGAAAGGGAGATGAGAGGCAAGGAAACTAAGGAAGGACGCAAGGATGTAAGGGGAAAGGATACATGACAGGAGGGGATGAAAGAGGACAAATGAAGGAGGTGACAGGAAGTCAAGTGAGGAGGAGGAGAAGAGGGCAGCAAAGGTAGGGAGGAGGTAAGGACAGAGGAGGGAGGAGGGCAGCAGAAAGGAGGAGGTACGGAGATAGCGAGGGAGGACAGGAGTTGGACGCAAAGACAAAGGTAAAAAGGGGGTGAGGTGAGAGGAGGTGAAGATGATTAAACCGTCTGTGCAGCTGTCACCTCCTGTTCCTCCTGCATCCCTCTTTCATCATCCCTCGTTACTCCTGCTGCCCTTCAGCATCTGTGACCCGCCTCCTCCCTCCACCTCTGCTCCTCCTGCTCCTCCTGCTCCTCCTGCTCACGGCCTGGGAGGAGAAATGTCACGTCAGTCGTGGTTAGCGTGACCCCGCCCACTCCGTCAGCCTGTTAGCGTCGCCTGCGGAGCCACCAGAGGGAGCAGCTCATAAACCAGTTCAAACTGGACGACGCGTTTCACTGGTGCTTTTATTTTGGCGGGTTCCATCTTTTTTCTCACCGCAGCATCGGATCGAGTTCACGTTTTTGTCATCGATTCTGTTTGTCGTTTTTCACGAGCGTCCGTCTGCGTTTTCCTCCTGATTCATGTTACTATTCATCTTTAGTAATTAAAAGCCTCATCTCATATCCATAAAACTCCCATTATTACCCCATAACGTCCCTTATCGTATTAGTCACATGAGCACGGCCTAATTGTGCTGTGTTGTGCATTAATGAATCCGTGCATTAAAGTTTCCTTCCCGAGGAGATAACTGCTGTCGTGAAATTAAATGACAAAATGTCCGCAAGCTAGAAATGACGTTATAAATATTCAATGAATTAATGATGTCACCGTTCAGATGAGAAGAATGTTACCAGGGACGTATATTTGATGTATACACTCTGTATCCAAAGATTAAATAAAGACGACAAATACTCTAATGAGGCCTAACGACATGTAAAGAATCCAAACAATAATGTGAATACAAATTACATTAAAAAACACAATTCTGTCAGTGGAAAAAAAACTGATGTGCAGTGAAACATATATATATACATATATACACACACACACACATATATATATACATATATATGTGTGTGTGTGTGTTTACTGTAATAATAATAATATAATAATAATAATAATAATAATAATTGTATCTTAATTTTGATTCCGTTTTTATTTAAACACTATCTTCTGTCTATATGCTTTTTCTATTGTAAAACGACAGAGTGTGTGTGTGTGTGTGTGTGTGTTGACGACTCACTCTGGCCCCTCCCGGCTGGAGTGTGTGTGTGTGTGTGTGTTGACGACTCACTCTGGCCCCTCCCCGTTGATGATGTCACTGTGAGACCAGGAGTCCAGATATTGAGTGTGTGTGTGTGTGTGTGTGCTGTCATGCTCAGGTCAGGCTCGTGTCTTCATCAGAGAGAGAGAGAGAGTTTCATTGATGTTTAAAAACTGGTAAACACACACACACACACACACATGTGCACATATTGAGTCATCTCACTGACTCCTCCCTCTTTAGACACCTGTGTCCTGTGTGTCACCTGTTCTTCTCTCTCTCTCTCTCAGTGGGATGGAGGGACTCATCCTCAGCTCTCTGTGGGAGCTCCCTCTGATCCCTCCATCCCAGCAACCCTTCTGGAGTGGGATTGTCCCTGTAATGACTCACTCACACGTCTTTATTTCATCTGGTTGTTTTCCATCTAAATGTGTCATCGTTTATTAAACATGAGTCAGGATCAATGAACTGATCACACACACACACACACACAGGTTCTCGTGTCTTTATAATCGATACAGACTTTAAAGATCATCTGTAAGACCCCCCCCCCGTTTCTCTCCTCCACATCAATCCCTTCTTCCCTCCCTCGGCTGCTCTCCCCTCTCTGTCTTCCTTCACTGGGTAGATTGGTTTTGGCACTCAGTCCCTTGATCAGTGATCTCTCTCTCTCTCACACACACACCCACAAACAGGCCAACACACATAGCGAGCGGTGGTGTCATCGCCATGGCGATGTCAGCAGGCGGGGCTTAATCCAAAGTGACACTTGTTCTCTGCCTTCCTTTCCCATCGCCATGGAAGCAATTACCCTCCTCCTCAAGGGCCTTTTGTCTGAGTGTGTGTGTGTGTGTGCGCTCGTCCTCCCTGGAGTTGACGGGGTGGAACCTTGGCTGCAGGTCACCTGATTGGCTGAATGGAGAGACAGGGGTAGTGTGTGTGTGTTTATCTGTTTGAAGTCCAACTTGCAGAAGAACTTGAACGCTCAGTCTGAGACGATGCAGATGTTTTTATTAAAATGTAAATGTGATAGAGATTATCGTCCTGCAGAGGGACAGTAAATAAAAACACTGACAGACATTAATAAGCAACATAAATCAAATGGACTGACACCTCTTTTATAATCAGGCCTGTACGGCAGAGCCACACACACACACACACGGCGAGCAGGGCGGTTCTCTGCGCTCTGAGACGGCGTCCAACAGACTGTGTGTTCTGTGGTTCTGAAGGTAAAAATCAGGAGGTTCAACCTGAGACGTTATGGATGTTTTAAAGGGACGCGGCAGTCGGCGTGTTTGTGGAACACAATGAAACGCCGACACACACGGATGTGTGTTTGTTCCTGAGCCGCTCTGTGATGGTTTGATCTCTCCATTATTCTGAGCTCTCTCTTCTTTCTTCACGTGCTCAGACACACACGTCTTTATTTTTTAATATGTGAGCGTCTTAACAGATTCAAATCTCCGTTAAATTTCTCGTGTGTGTGGGAAGATTTCTATCAGTCATTAATAGAGAGAGAGTGTGTGTGTGTGTGTGTGTGTGATGGCTATCAGCGGTCAGGACCTCAAACCTCCGCAGATTTCCCCATCGGCCACCGTGCAGCGCTCCTTTTTATCTGCCGCCTTCATCTCTCTCTTCATATTGCTCGCCGTGTTTCTCTTTATCTCATCGCACACTTTCCTGCATGGATGTGTTTTTTTTTTAAATATTCTCCCTCTCAGTTTGGCCTCTGTTGATGGATGAGCCGATCGTGTAAACAGATACTCTCATATCTGGACCCAACAGAAAAATTAAGCTCAGAGTTTATTCCAGAAAATATAAATTGAACAAAAATTGAATTTTGCACAAACGAAACAAGACGGCCTGAGCTGAGCTGCGTCGGCCTTTAGGGGACGAGACCACGTAATAGAATTTAACTTAACTGGCAAAGGCAATCTTATTTATCAAGCGCATTTTCATACGGAGGGACGTCGTTCAGACAGACTGCAAATATAAACACAGGTTTACGCTCCGCAGATGAGCTCGTAACGTTTGTCCGTCTCGTCCTGGCGACTGCGGCGCTCCACGCACGCCGCAGGGGGCGGCGCAGCGCGGGGCAAAGTGGCGAGGATTCTGGACCTGAAACGAGTTCAGGTAGCGTTAGCTCGTTAGCATTAGCTCGACTCTCAGCCAATCAGAGGCGTCAGTCTCTGAGCCGGTCGGGTTCTCCTGATGATGCGCCCCTCGCTCACACAGTAAATATCTGCCTGACAGTAGCCTGACCCGTCACATGACTGATGGTCACTGTGACCTCCAGTTGACCTTTTCAGTGTTTCCACACACTGCAAGAGTCATGGCCGCACACACACACACACACACACACTGAAACAGACATATCTTTTCCTTTCAGCTGACAAGCCCTTAAAAAGCCATCGACCCACCTCGCTGAACTTTACGACATCGCACACACACACACACACACACACACACACACACACACCTGCCTGGTGTGACAAGCTCTTTAAAACACCATCAAGTCATCCAGCTGAACTTTACAACATGGTTTCATTTCATGTTTATAAGCCCCCGAAACACACACACACACACACACTCGACAACAAGTGTTGCATTTACCCAGTCATGCTGTACATGATAAATATGTCGGACTGAGACAAGGTCAAACACACCTTCATGTCCACTGACACACACACACAACATTAGAATAACACCAGTGTCCACACCTCTGACGGAACAATACTCAAACAAGAAGAGTCTTTTCTTTACGGATGTTTTAACAGACGCGCGGCACACAGAGCTGTGACGTTCGCAGTCCCGCCGTGCGACACAGAGCTCGGCAGCAGCTGGTTCGCCGCTGCGGGGGAGAGGCGTCCAACTTCCGAGGGCTTTACCTTAAAAATAACGTTTTAATTGAATGAATTCATCTTCTCTCCTCCGTTTGTTCTCGCCGATAAATAAATGACAAACAGTATGAAAATGATATTCTTTGCATGATGACAGCCATTTTTCATCTGTAGCCCTAAACAACTCCTCCTCCTGCTGTTTGTCCGTTATCCCTCCATCTCATCCCTCTTTACACCTCCCTCCCCCCTTTTATCCCTCCAACACTTTTTCTCTTGCATTTTTTCGCCCAGGCAAAAATTAATCACCTGTCTTTGTGTGTGTGTGTGTGTGTGTGTGTGTGGCCGGCAGGAAGCCCACAGAGGTTTTTAGCAGCTGATTTATTGCTGAGTTAATTCATAACGGCATCCGATGATGATGAGAGGCTGCGGGAAAGTATGGTCGTCAATGTTGTTGTTGAAGGGTGAAAGAAAGAGGGAGAGAGAGAATAAACAGAGCAGCTCTTTGGTTTAAATTAATAGAGTGGAAAGTGATGGAGCGGATGGAGGGAACGAGCGAGTGGGGGGGTGTCGGGCACTTGAGGAATGGATCACAGACGAACATGAAAAGGTTTTTTTTCCGATGAGGCGCGATGGAGGAAAGTTTAAAAAGTGAGATGGTGATCAGCTGATGAGCTACGGTGCTAACACATGCTAATGAAGCTACGCTGCTAACACATGCTAATGGGGCTACGCTGCTAACACATGCTAATGAAGCTACGCTGCTAACACGTGCTAATGAAGCTACGCTGCTAACACATGCTAATGAAGCTACGCTGCTAACACATGCTAACGACGCCATGCTGCTTCCTGTGACGCCCTGTCCTCTCTGCTCGCAGGCTGCAGGCTCTGCGGAAGGAGAAGTCACGTGACGCCGCGCGGTCGCGGCGGGGGAAAGAGAACTTTGAGTTTTACGAGCTGGCCAAGATGCTTCCGCTGCCGGGCGCCATCACCAGCCAGCTGGACAAGGCGTCCATCATCCGGCTCACCATCAGCTACCTGAAGATGAGGGACTTCGCCAACCAGGGAGACCCGCCCTGGAACCTGCGCATGGAGGGGCCGCCGCCCAACACCTCGGTCAAAGGTAGGCCTGAGTGCGAGGAGCGAGTCAGCGGGTCCCAATCGCCGGTGCCAGAGAAGGTCCTGGGTATTTCTGGGATTCTTCCAGAACTTTCTCTGACTCCCCGTTCGCTCTGTCGTCCTCTGCGTCCAAAACGTGTCGGTCAGAAAAAGTCAAACTGTTTTTGTGATAACACGACACCACTCTGATGGTAAAATCATCCATAAGCACAGTTTGTGTTTTTAAAGAGTCCTTTGTTATTCAGATGAACCAGAACATTGGAGCCGAGGTGAATCGGGCCACACACACACACACACACACACACACACACACACACACACATGCAGCTAGCTTCTGTGCTAAGTGATTTTCTGTGAAGGGAACATTAAGCTTTGATGAATTTCTGCCTGGAGTCGCAGAGCACACACAGCACTTGTGAATCTAAGTGGAATTTGCCTTTGAAATGGGCCCTTTGTGCGACGCACTTAGAGCAGGAGAGCGCCACTCGCTTCTAAAAGGGACGTTTGGGCTCGTAGGAATGACCCAAAGATGAAAGCAAATGGCTCGAAGGTGTGTGTGTGTGTGTGTGTGTTTACCTGAGAGCAGCGCTGTTATGAGCGAGAGGGCAAGATTGTGCTTTGGTATGTGTGTGTGTATGTATGGGTATTTCTGTACACCTCGTGTGTGTGTGTGTGTGTGGAGACACACCACAGCAGATGGCATCATTGTCGTCAGCTCTTTGAAGAGCCGCATGCATTTTAATGAAGTGAACAGAAATGTACACACCAAGTTACTGCGTGTGTGTGTGTGTGTGTGTAACACGGCCTACATCCTGTCAGAATCACAACACCTCAGGTTTAACACAAACGCTTCACCTGCTCACCTCTGACCTCCGTCTGAGTCCTCTGGAAATGAATAGATGACAAAATATAAAACGTTAATAAAGACGCACACACACACACACACACACGTTTCTCTGTAGTAGTGAGGCCCCTCACATTAACTTGAGCCTAATTCTAACTAATAAATGATTCGGAGGAAACACAATTGAACCAAGATATAGATCCACACACACACACACACACGTTGCCTTTTTGCTCCCTCTCTTAGTTATTGATTTTCTTCGTAGCTGCTTTGCATCAGTCCAGGTAATGAGTGTGTGTGTGTGTGTGTGTGTGTGTGTGTGTTGTTGGACCCTGGGAGAATATCCTCATTTAATGTTTCTTTCTTTTCTCTCCCTCTGGTCATTGAGCTTCTCTCTCTCTCTCTCTCTGCTCTCCCTTCTTCATCCCGTACTTCTCCTCTTCCTCTCACCTCCTCCTGCTCCTCCTCTCCTGACATTCACCCCCTCGTCCCCCCCCCCCCAGTTGACCTTTGACATTCCCCCCCTCGTCCCCCCCCCCCCAGTTGACCTTTGCAGTAATTGACCCATCAGTTGCTCTTCTACAGTTTAGTGTTGGAGGTTTTGACTTCCTGTCAGAGACTCTCCACATCTGCTGCAGGACGCACACAAACAACCGTGACCTTTGGAGCATCCTGACACCCGCCTGTGTGTGTGTGTGTGTGTGTGTGTGTGTTTACGCGTCTGACCGCTCACTGTGTGACTGAATGTCGCTTGCTTGTGTTTGTGTGAATTTTACAGCAGTGCGTACAGTTGGTGTTCAACAGTGTGGTTTCAGCTTCTGTGTGTCTGCCTGACAGCGTGTGTGTGTGTGTGTGTGTGTGTGTGTGTGTGTGACCCCCTCCGACACCTGGTTATTCATTATGCATGCAGAGAGAAGCAGACACCAAAATGCCACACTTCATGAGCAAGTCTACAATCAAGACACACACACACACACACACACACACACACTCCCATAAACAAACACACATGCAGCTTTTACACTCACACATGTACATTATTAAGAACACACACACACACACACACTGTGTCGTTGCTGCTTTACATTCTTTTTAAAAAAATTAAATTGTTGCATTTTCTACACCCACAAACATTTTTAGAGGCATCGGGTGGAATTAAGCTGGTGTGTGTGTGTGTGTGTGTGTGTGTGTGTGTGACAGATGTCAAAGAATGAAGTGATAATGATAAAATGTGACGATCAGGATGAAGTGAGGAGCAGCAGCTTTAACATTTCCTCTGATTTTTATTTTCCGTATTTTTGATATAATTTAAATCAGATTGATTTGATTCTGTTTAAAGCTCTTATCTGTATTTTTGAAAATCTTATTCTTGTTTATTTATTTATTTATTCTGCTTTTTTTATTTTAAAGCACTCATGTGCTTCACAAATAAAGTTATGATTATTAATACAAATAATGAAATCCTCATGAAACCAGTTCATCCCAGATTCACAGACCAGTGTGTGTGTGTGTGTGTGTGAGTGTGTGTGAGACAGACGGCCACTTTATTCTTTAAATCCACGTCCTGCCTCGTGAGCCAGTGAAGCGGAGGGAAGTGAGTGAATAGAGAAATGGGCGGGACGGAGAGAAAAATAAAGGAGACAGTCAATTAGAGAGACAGGGGCGATCAGCGAGGCTGAGGGAGCGAGCGGCGGGAGGCTCCCCTCGTTATGATCCATCTCGCCTCTTTGTAGCGCCTGGCGCTTTTATGATGCGGCCTGCCGCCGGGGCTAATGGCGTCCTCCATTACGGCGACCTCGCCTCAGGCCCCGCCCACTCGCTCATCCCCGATCAGAGCAACCCGAGGGACGTCCGTCTGCGAGCTAACGCTAGCTGCTGGCTAACGTGACGTCTTCTCACTGGCCGAGGGTTAGAGAGGACGTGTTGAGGACACTGTCTCAGGGGGACATTTATTTGTTACATGTTTGAAACTGATCTCTGAGGTTAGCTAACAGCCACAGCTCTGTGAAACACGCCGCGGTAATGATCCCGCGTCATCTGACCGCCCCCCCCACAGATCCAATCTTGGCGCTAAGAGGCCAACGCTGCTTCTTCACGTAATAAACTCGTCAAACGCCTCCTCGC
Source organism: Pseudorhombus dupliciocellatus (assembly GCA_016785235.1). Taxonomy (NCBI): domain Eukaryota; kingdom Metazoa; phylum Chordata; class Actinopteri; order Pleuronectiformes; family Paralichthyidae; genus Pseudorhombus; species Pseudorhombus dupliciocellatus. The sequence continues at coordinate 308,188 of JAFBJW010000079.1, forward strand.
CTCCTCGCAGCGGAGACCCAGCGGCGCTGCTGCCGGCCGCTCCGGCCGCCGGGTGAGCGCTCGCCGTGCACGCTCGCACTTAATAAACGGGGAGAGACGCGGCGAGCTGCGAGTGAGAGATGTTTTGATTCCCTCGTCTCAGCGTAAAGAAAAATGCAACGACAGAGCGGGAGGGAAACAGCGGTAATTATAAAACTAATTACAAAATGCTGATGATGCCCATAGGCTTTGCATAACTACATTTAGATGAGGAAATTGCTTTCGGCTGCCGCCGCCGTGGCCGCCGGCCGCTTGGCTCCTCGCTCTTATCCCGACGCCGTCACACACTCACAGACCAAAGTGACAAAATAATCTCCATGGAAACAATTACATGTTTTTCTTTATTTGTTGACGAACACGGAACAGCTCCAGGACGTGTTGGTGTCCAACAGTGAGACGTCACCGCGCGGGGTGGGGGGGGGGGGGGGGGTTCAAATACATGTTTACTCTCATGTTTATTTGCTTCTTGCATGAAGTACTCAGAGGTACAAGTAATGATACTTTGCTGATCAGATTTTTCATTCTTTGTTTTGGAAACGTCACCGTCTTTCCCATCATGCCGTGCTCCGGTTCTGGGAAGCCCCGCAGCCCGTGGTCCGGCGGCGTATGAATCACGTGAAGGACGACGTCCTCACTAACCCACTTACGCGTTTAATGTCTTCTTCTAATCTGTTTATCCGTCTTTGCCTCCACACCAGACGAATGGGGCGTTATTGGCGGCGCGGCGCGGCCGTCAATCATCCGCTCTCACGTGCAGGAAGTCGGGCTTTGACACCGAATTAAGGCCGACATGAAAAGCGTGTGTTGAACAAAGTAAAATATTTCCAATCAGGTGTAATTGGCTTGTCGGGGCCGGCGGTGATGTATGTCGGTAATTAGTTAAGTCTCCGAGGGTCTTTCCTCTTTTTTTGAAATGATTTTTCTCCTCACGCGATCTTGAATCAAAATGTCAGACTGAACCGGGGGATAAGCAGCTTTCTAAAGCGCCGCGGCGCCGACTGCCAACGCGCGTGATTTGTACCGGACGGGAGCGGAGGGAGCGGCGAGGAAGCAGAGTCTCAGCCTCCAAATCCTCCCGGCACCCGGGGCGTGTGCACCAATACATATCAAGCTATGGTTGCCATGGAAACTGTGTGTGCTGAAACAGGAAGTGGGCCGCAGCGCGTGAATCCATCGCCGAAACAGGAACGCGGCGCGGCGGTTTTTATCTGCCAAAGGTCGGCGGCAAACGATTTGTTCAAAACAAACGGTCGTTAACGGGAAATCTTAACGAGCTCTCTCGCTCCGGGGGAGGGGCTCGTCCGGGCGGCGCCGCACGCCAGAATTAAGGAAATTAACCACAAACAATCAATCGGGACGTTTCATTAATTTCGTCCACTGTTGCAAAAACAAATTTCTGTGGGCGTCGTCTTCGTTAGGAACGAGTGAGCGTGATTCATCTGTGAGTCACCGAGTCCAAACACGATATTTATACACACACACACACACACACACACTGTGATCACAACCAATGGATGTAATGGATTTTTACAATTACAAATTGTACCAGGGGAGAGTTGGAGGACACACGGAGACGTGGACGAAAGAGAGAGTAAGAGAGAGAATTAGATAAACTGGAGAGGAGCGGGGGGTGGGGGGTTGTGTTTGCTGGGCCGTGAAGCGTTCAGCCGTACCTCCATCTGAACGCTCTGTTAGCAGCCGGCCCATTTCTTAATAACACTCTTAACCGCTCTCTGAAACACTCCTCCGCCCGGCCCTCTCCCATCTCCTCCTCCATCTTCATGCCTCTTTTCCTCCATCCTCTGCCGTCGTCCCTGCGCAGGATGTGTGTCTGCAAATAAAGATGGACGCCGCTCCGCGTCCTGCGGCCCAGCGGACGCTTTCTGTCCCGTCGTCTCAAATTGAAAACTGTAAATCGGCAGAACGTCCAACACGTCCACGGCGAATGTGAGATGAAATGTCCTGGAGGGGACACTGATCCTCCGTGTCCCCTCCACTCGTTTCTCCTCTTTCTTTAATCACACTCACGTTAATTCGGCGCCAGTTAGCGCTGCTGCTGATTAGCATGTCTATGAGTTTTCCCAGCCACAGCTAGCGCCGAGCTAATTAGCCTGTGAAGTTCTTCTCCTCTAATAAAGTCACCCTCCTCCCTCCCTCCCTCCCTCCTATGCTTCCTCTCCTCTTCCTCTCTCCCTCCAGTCCCACGTCTCCTCTCCTCTTTGTCCCGAGCCACCTCGTTCCCTTGTTCCCTCCTCCTCCTCCTCCTCCTCCTTCCTGTGTTCCCTTTCAAACCGAACACAAGCAGCTGTTGTTTTCTTAACGGCGTCGCTTCAAATCTCCTTTTGTAAACGAACACAGCGAAGATGAATCAGGACAAGATGTTGCTTTGAGGCTAAAAGCAGCGCGGGTTCATTTTGAAGCCATCTGTCCCTCAGGACGCCGTCTTCCTGTCACTCAAACCGTTTGATCTGGATCTGGCTAATTGATTTTTTAATATTTTTTTTAAAAGGACGGAAAACACAGGAGAAGCCGACTTTGATCAGAGGAAGAGTTTGTGTTCGGGTCTCAGCTGACAGACGCTCACATGGTCCCCAAACTTCTCTAGTTAATCTAGTAAATCTCTGAGTGACTAGTGGACGAGGAGCTGGAGGCACCGGTGGTCCTGATGGAGGAGGAGGAGGAGGAGGAGGAGGAGGGGGGGCTCAGGTTTATTGTCTCCGTCACAGAGACGAGACGTTTCACCTGAAACCCTCAAGAATGTGACAAACGGTTTCTTAGTTTTGTCGTAGTGTTGCATCACAACTGTCAGACACTGAGACACACTGTGTGTGTGTGTGTGTGTGTGTGTGTGTGTGTGTGTGCAGGTCATTAGACCCGTGTTTTTCTTCATTAACTGCTTGTTTTATTCTTTGTGTCTCCATGAGTTTCTGAATTCCTTACACACACACACACACACACACACACAGGACGCTCCTGATGTTATTAAATGATATCAACATCAAGGCTCCTGTTTGAAGTTTAACTTCCTTTTTGTTCTCTCTCTACACCTACACACACACACACACACTCTCTGTGTGAGACAGTTTATTGCCGAGTTATCAGCCCTGTACATCAGTGTGTGTGTGTGTGTGTCTCAGTGCAGGGATGAGAACAATACATCACAGTTTCATAGTTCTTCTGTTTCAAATTGGTTATCGTTCCAACACACACACACACACACACACACAGCAGTGATTTCCTGTGCGCTCACACACGTGATGAGCACAGGTCAAAGTTAGTGAATAAACCCTTTGATCATATTTCATGATATTATATTTTATTATGATGAAAACACAGAGTTGACTTCTGACCCGAGCACACACACACACACACACACACACTCTCTCTCTGCGTCTGAAGTCGTTGTTTCCAGGTGACTTCATGAAAGCGAAGCAGGGCTCTGTGTGATTGACAGGCGGCGGGTGAGAGGGGCGTGGCTGGGACCGTGTTGCGTCCTGATGGTTCCTTCAGATCCGGAACCATCCAGGGCAAAGGTCAAAGGCCGAGTCTGTCTGCAGGACATTAACACTTCCTCAAAGACGATTCCACTTCAGTCTGTTTGTCCTCTCTCTCTCTCTCTCTCTCTCTCTCCCTGTTTCTGTTTCATTCTTCTTTTAACTCGTTCTCAAGTCTTTGCTTTTCACAATTTTCTCGTCTATTTCCAGTTTTTTTTTCCTCTTTCTCTCGCTTTCTCTTTCCATTTCCTTGATTTCATGGCAGCGCTATGACCGCGTGTGTGTGAGCGCTCACGCTGTCGAGCTGCAGCGCTAATCGATTAACGCCAACATGTCTGAACCAGCATCGCATTAGTCAACGTCACACACCGCCACCTGCACCACAGCGTGTGTGTGTGTGTGTGAGTGTGTGTGTAGGTAGTTAAGGATGAGATGAGGGCCTGCAGGTGATTACACTCCTTTGGGATGAGAAACAGAGAGGGGTGGGGTCAGAAGGAACAGAGAGAGAGAGAGAGAGAGAAAGAGAGAGACTCCCGGTGTCTGATGATTCTGTCAGTGACATCATCACCCTGAGACCAGGGCAGATAAATCAAAGCCAGTTAGGCTCCTCCCCCTCATCAGCAAACTGTGGGCGTTGCTGAGCCAGGGGGCGGGGCCTCTCCAGGAGCTGGAATCAAAGGCGGCGGCGTTCAGCTGTGATGCCCCCCCCCCTCACAGGACGCTGCTCAGAGACAGAGGACATGACGTCCAAACCTTGACAGGTGAAGTTGTTCTGTGAGCGAAGAGGCGCCGCCCCCTGCAATGACATCATTCAGAGGCGGAGCGGCTTCAACCTTCTCCTGGGAAACACGCCAGCGTGTCCATAAATCTCTGATGTCCTTCCCTTGCTCCGTCCCTCCTCTGCCCCCCCCCCCTGTCCTCCTCCTCTCCCCCTTCCTCTCCTCTTCTTTCTTTCCTTGTTGTGTTTCCTCCCTCCTCTCCTCTGCGTCCTGCTCTCACCTCATATCTCATCCCTCGGCCCTCACCTCCTCCTCCTCCTCCTCCTCCTCCTCCTTCTCCTTCAGAGCTGGCATCGCCTCCTCCTATAAAAGTTGTGACATTGAGACGTCTGGAACTATTTTCAGCTTCATGGTTTGTTTTTTCTTCCTGGAACTGAATGAAATCACTGAACACCTCCAGCCAAAAAAATCTATTTATACTTTTTAATTCACCAAATGGACGCAGAGCTGTAAATAATCAGCTGTAAACGCCTCCTCTTCCTCACGGCGTCAGAGGAAGAGGAGACGCTTCATTACAGACCATCTTTGAATTCATTCAAATTAAAACCACAGCACGATCCGTCCACCTGTCCCCTGTCTGTCCACCTGTCTGTCCCTCTGATCTGTCCCTCTGATCTGTCCATCTGTCGTCCACACCACATGTCCACGTCCCTCCTCTGCCCCCCCCCCCGTCCTCCTCTTCCATCCCTCCATCCTCCTCTCCCCCTTCCTCTCCTCTTCTTTCTTTCCTTGTTGTGTTTCCTCCCTCCTCTCCTCTGCGTCCTGCTCTCACCCCATATCTCATCCCTCGGCCCTCACCTCCTCCTCCTCCTCCTTCTCCTTCAGAGCTGGCATCGCCTCCTCCTATAAAAGTTGTGACATTGAGACGTCTGGAACTATTTTCAGCTTCATGTTTTGTTTTTTCTTCCTGGAACTGAATGAAATCACTGAACACCTCCAGCCAAAAAAATCTATTTATACTTTTTAATTCACCAAATGGACGCAGAGCTGTAAATAATCAGCTGTAAACGCCTCCTCTTCCTCACGGCGTCAGAGGAAGAGGAGACGCTTCATTACAGACCATCTTTGAATTCATTCAAATTAAAACCACAGCACGATCCGTCCACCTGTCCCCTGTCTGTCCACCTGTCTGTCCACCTGTCTGTCCCTCTGATCTGTCCCTCTGATCTGTCCATCTGTCGTCCACACCACATGTCCACGTTGTGACACTCTGAGCTTTTAGCTTTACTCTGTTTTTGTTTTGTTCTTTTCTTCTGTGGCTGAGACACACACACACACACACACGCAGCCTTTCCTTCACTTCCAATGAAATAGTTGAGCGTGAGCATTTGTTTTCCTGTCTCGCTCCTCTTCCCTCCTCACACACACACACACTCCTGCAGGCTGCTGTCGCACTGCATTTAATAAAGTGTGTGTGTGTGTGTGTGTGTGTGGATCAGATAAGGACCTGATAAGCACTGCAGTGCACAAACTGTTGCTTTGATTCTTTTAGTCGTACAACTCTGAGTCGTCTCACACACACACACACACACACACAGAGGAGGTGAGGGACGATGAAGGACCAGAGTGACTTGTGTCTGTCCTGAACCGTCTTCAGTCTCTTTAATGGACGAGCGTCAGGGTCGTGTGTGTGCAGCCCCGCCCCCCCCGTACCAGGGGCTTTCTTTGTGTGTGTGACGGCAGCTCACACACACACACACACACACACAGTGTCTCTAAATCAGAGCTGAAGGTTTAATACGAGCCGGCGTGACTTCACGTTTAAAAGAAGATGATTCGGACCCTGACGACCTTTAAGTCATTAACACCCCCCCTCCCCCTCCCTCCACCACCAGTGTTCAGCTGCTTCCTGTCTGGCACGTACTTCGTACCGGCGACTTCATTACACTGAGCGGGCTGGGGGGGGGCTGACTCCGGAGGGACGTGGAGAACTGGTGGACAGTCCAGGATCAGCTGATTTCCTCCATTTCATCCCTCCTCCTCCTCCTGTCTTGCGTCGTCGGCCCCTCTCCTTGCATCACTCGTCTCTCTCTCTCTCTCTCTCTCTCTCTCTCGTCCATTAACTCTTACTGCCGGGGTGGTTTCCTCCGTGGGCCGAGGCGGCGCAGATCCAGGATCGGTTTCTACGGTTACCGGCCTGTAACCGGGGGTGAACCGAGGTGAAGTCGCTGCGCGGCTAAGTGCTGCCATTTGACTGAATTGCCCGCACATTTGCAATCAAAGTTTGCACGCCGGGCGCATCGAGAGCCGCCGCCGCCGTCGCCGTCGCTCTGAAAAGCTTCTCGCTCGTCCCGTCGTGTTTTGTGTTAATGGTTAAGAGGAGGACGCTTTGTCTGTCAAGATGATGGCGTTTCACTTCCCGTCTGCAGCGAGGCGTGTTCAGGCCAGACGCCGCCGCCGCCGCAGACGTGCTCCCCAGAGGATGAACTGGCTAACGTTAGCGGGCTAGCTCTGCTGCAGGCTCCTCCTCCTCCTCAGTCAGTTGACCTGGAGGCTGCCACAGGTTATTATTACTATTGTTGATTTGGTTGAAACACAGTGAACACGTCATCGTGTAGCAACGTATTCTACAGAACAGGTTTAATTCATCCATTAATTAGCGCCCGCGTGTGTGTGTGCGTGTGAGAGACAGAGAGTAATGGAGACATGTGGCCTGGCTCACCTCTGTGTCTGTTGAATTAATGACTAACAGCTTCAGTCCAGACAAATGAACAGCACGTTAACATGGAGGAGAGCAGCGGAGACGATGGCGCCGGTTAGCAACGGGGCTGAAAACAATATGGCAGAAAGGAACCAGCGCTGAAATCGATCGTAACTGGGGAGAGAGTTTCCCCAAAACATCTGGACGCTCCTCGTGTTGCCGTGTGCGCCTCCTCCTCTTCATCACTCTTTATTAACCAGAGGAAAGGAGTTGAAGCCGCGTTCATCCCGCTGCTGCTGGTGCACGTACACTCCCACTGCGGCCGTCCGCCGCCATGTTCCCCTCGCACTGTAGGCTGCCAATTAATTAACGTGTGTGTGTGTGAGTGTGTGCTCAGTGTGGGTGTTCAGGGGCTTGTTCAGTTCACCACTGGGGCATCGGGCCCCTACCTCATTACACTGTGTGTGTGTGTGTGTGTGTGTGTGCGTGGTACAGTAGGCTGCTTCCTAATTACTGTCTGCTCCTTGTATTCCCTCAGTGCCAATACCTTCCTGCCTCACTGAGCCCTGCTCTGTGTGTGTGTGTGTGTGTGTGTGTGTGCGAAATCATGTACTCTGACAAACTGACACACAATAAGCTTCAGACCCCTGAAGGGTCCACACACACACTGGATCATGGCTCGTGTTGTCTCCTGAGGTTTGGAACATTAGCGCGTGCACTGACCCACAATCTGCTGAGTCATGCTCTCCTGAGGATCACACATTCACGTGTTAGAACAGAATCACTGACTCATCACACCTGGGCCGTGTCATGTTAAGCCAATCATGACTCAGTACAAACAGTGATCTCATGTGGACGCTGTTTGTGTGGTTGTGTATTGGATATTTCTATTCTAACGTCGACAGACGAGTGTTTGTCTGATGTTTGGATTTTAAAACTCCCATGAATCCATCTGTCCATCGGCCCTCTGTCCCTCTGTCCTCCGTCTTCATTTGTCTTCCCCCACACTGTCCCTCTCCAGGTTGATTACCTCCCCCCGTCCTCTTTTGTCCTTGACTCCAACACACACCAGCTGGCACTCAGCCAAGTGGAGAGATGATTATACACTCACACATGAAGTGTGTGTGTGTGTGTGTGTGTGTGTGAGAGAGAGAGAGAGAGAGAGGGATGTCACCGAGACAGACAGATAAAAGAGAGAGGGAGCAAAGAGATGAACTTCAACAAAGAGGAGGGAGAAAAAAACTGAAGTGTGTGTGTGTGTGTGTGTGTTTTACTTTAGTCAATCATTTCACCTTTTCTCAAGAATTACACTCAGGTAAAAGTTACCTGATATTATTATGATCCTGAATCTGTCGACCTCACACACACACACACACTCAGTCTGATCATTGAACGATAACTCCTGAATTATTCAACACAAGTGGAAAATTACGGAGCAATTCTCAGCTCATTTGCTGATGTTAACAGACTCTGACGAGCGGCGCCGCGACTCCACAGGAAGGAGTTTGTTTCTCCCCGGCCTCCTTCACTTTCTCCCTCTGTCAGCGTGTGTGTTTTCCTCCTTCACTGCAAATACAAATGTTCTGTGACAGAATCTCAGCCCTGCGTCGGCCGGGATTTAAACTCTGTGTCTCCCACTATTAGTGTTGGAATAATTCTAATAATAATAATAAAACAATGCTTCAATCCTTCGTTAGTGCCAATACCTGAGGAGGAGACGCTCATCCCTTCTGTTCTCTATGGACGGGGGGTTAAAAATTGATGATGGAGAGAGAGAGAGAGAGATCATGGGTAATTAAACAGAATCAGTTGAAAGACGCCTTTAAAAGATTTAATTAAAACAAATGTCTCATCTGCTGATGACTTTTTAAACAGCCTGGGGACACGGAGTGTGTGTGTGTGTGTTTTGTTGAATAATCATCACCCCCACACACACATTTGTATTTTATTTTTTCTATTTTCTATTTGATCATGTCATCTTTATTCATCTCCTCCTCCTCCTCTTCTTCTTCTTCTTGGGTTTCTCCTCCTCCTCGTCCTTTTTTACACTCCTCCTGTTCCTCCTCATCCCTCTCCTCCTTCTCCTCCCCCAGGCGTTCTAACACCTCTTTTCCTCCATCCATCTCTTCACGTTTAACTTTTGCACCTTCACTTTCTAACAACACTCCTCCTCCTCACCACATTTTAACGTCCTTCATTCAGCATTTAATTTCTTCATTAATTGAGTCTAATTCAGCCGCATTACCCCCCCATAGAAACAACAGGTGTGTGTGTGTGTGTGTGTGTTAAACGTGCTGTAATGAGGTCTGCAGGGAGACGAGGACGGAGGTTGTGTAGAGAGAAGAAAATTACCTCAGGGCAGAAAATCTCTGTCTTTATTTTTGTTTTAATGCCCCTGTCCACCTGTCTCACTGTCTGTCCACCTGTCTCACTGTCTGTTCACCTGTCTGTCTCTCTCCCAAGTTCACAGTTTTTCAAAATAAAATCAGGCATTAGATCAGCAAAAATATTTGTGATGAATGAAAAGCAGCAGAGACACAGTGTCCTGTCCCTGTCCCTCACAGTGGAGGACGCTGTGTCTCTGAGGCCACAGGAGGTTCCTGGTTCTGTAGAGACAGAGGACGGACGGTGGGACTCTGTGGGGTGTGGGACATTTGTCCGTCAGAGGTGCGTCCATACTGCCTGGCATCACGAGCGCTAACGCTACGCTAACGGTTCCACAGGAAGTGGATGTCGTGCACGTGTGAGTCCTCGTTAGCTGAGAGGGCTAACGATGCTAACATGTTGCTAACACTGACCTCACTGGTTCCTCTTGTCCTGTGCCATGTGTGTCCGTCACGCTAGGCTGTACACAAGTGTGTGTGTGTGTGTGTGTGTGTGTGTGTGTGTGTGTGTGTGTGTGTGGCTTTGCTCGTATCAATGTGTCCTAGTCTCACCGGTCTTCTTCTGTCCTGTCCTGTGCTTTTTCCTCTTCTTGTGTGTGTGTGTGATTGTGTGCATGTACGTGTGTGTGCGTCTGTTTGTGTGTGTGTGTGTGTGTGTGTGTGTTTAGCTATCGGTTCCCAGCGGAGGAGGAGTCCCAGTGTCATCGCCTCTGAGATCTTCGAACCTCACCTGGGCAGCCACATTTTACAGGTAGGACCCTTTAACACACACACTCACACACACACACACACACACACTGTGGATGACAGCTGATTGCTTGAGGTCACTTCCTGTTGAGGTGAGGCGCTCGTGGATGTGACGAGTCATGCTGACCTCTGGTTCTCTTGACCCTGACGCCAGGCTCTGTCGGTTCTGATCGGCCGCTCTGATCGGCCGCTCCGACTCGTTATGATCCCGCTGGTTCCTCGTCACTCGGCCGACTCCAATTATTCCTCAACATCCTGCTGCTGCCACGGTTAAGCTGAATTATTAAATGGAATTATGAAAGTATGATAATCACTGGGTTATCGCCGCTCGCTCCCTCAGGAGCGTGTGTGTGTGTGTGTGTGTGTGTGTCAAACATGTGTGTGTCTTGTACTTTTAATCCCTAAAATGCTCCACTCCTTATCTGTTTAACACGCGGCCCAGAGGCTGAGCTTTTAACAACCGGGCTGACGTGATGCCACATCTGATCGAGGCTGCGTGTCTGTGTGTGTGTGTGTGTGTGTGTGTGTGTGTGTGTACCCGTGCTGGTTTCTCTTTTCTTCTCCGTCTGCATCTTTGAACCCAGACTCTCGGTTACACCTGCAGATTAGACTCCTGAGCCAAACTCTTCTAATCGCCTTTTTTTTAGCGTTTTTATCATTTTCAAGAATCCTCGGAAAGAAAATGTGTTTCTAAACATCCAGAGATAATTAACCTGTGACCTGCACGGCTCATAGGCCCCGCCTCCTCCATGTTAGCAGACAGACCATTCCTGTTCAAACCGGTCCCGCCCACAGAGGGCGCCGTTGGCTGCTCAGTCAGCAGAGGGACAGACGAGGTCCAGCGTCATCTGTCTCCTTTATCGCTGGCGCTTTAAATCCCGAGGACGTCCGCGGCGTGCTCCCGTCTTCCGCCGCCCTGCACGTCACGTTGTCACGTGTGAGCGTTAACACGCTGCGCTGAGCATCGCCGAGAACAGTGTGTGTGTGTGTGAGTGAGTGTGTGTTAACACCGTGTTCTCATCCTGCTGCTCCAGACACCAGACATCCCATAATACCTTGTTATAATCCCTGGAGAGTTGCTATGACAACCATATGAGGCAGATTGAAGCAGCTGTGAGGAGCAACACCAACCGTGTGCGTGTGGCTGGAGCTTCTGGACTGATGCGCCGTCCGTGTCCACAGGAAGTGAGACGCAGAGACATCAGATGAACGAACTGACGTCATCATGTGATGTAACGCAGTGAAACTTCAGTCAGCTGCTCTCAAGAAAATAACATTTCATTCACATCCGTTCCGAGAACCGTCTCCAGGAAGTTGGCGCCTCGTTAGCGGAGGGGAAACAGGAAGTGAAGCCGACTTTGATGTTTGCCTTTAGTCTTTTGTCATCAGACTTTGCTTCGGCGTTTGATTCAGTTCCAACATGGCTTCGTCATTACAAGCGTGTGTGTGTGTGTGTGTGTGCGGTTGGCGGCCTTTTCAGCGGAGAGGGAAGGTCGACATGTTGGCGGCAAATTGGCCTCATTAATCTCCCGCTTAATTGATTGTGAGGAGTTTGAGGATGACATTTTAAGAAAGCATGGCGGACGGGCCGCGGCGTGATTGATTTGGCTAAAGCGCGGCGCTAATGAATGCCAGCCAGTCGGCGAGGTGCTGGAGACCAGACACTAATTTCAGAGAGATTAGGCCAGAGAGGTTGATAACGCTTAATGAAGAGAGAGACGAGGCGGCAGTCGTTAGAGCACGCACGTGCACGCCCCCCTGTGTGTGTGCGTTAGCGGGAACTTTGTTAGCTGTCGACAGAGCCGCCGGTCTGCTCTTCATCGTCACCGTCTGATGTCATCACTGGATCCAGGAAGTGAGCCGTCAGCTGATGCTCTCACGCTCGCTGCCGGTTGAAGGTCTGAGCGGCGGCGGCGGCGTGACACGAGCGTGGACGACAAATGTCTCTCTGGACTGAACCTGAGCTGGTCGATGTGTCCGCCCTCTGGAGCCGGGCGGCGTGCGGGGAAGTTTGGCTGATGGATGAAAGCTGGCGTTTGGTGTTTGTGAAGACGCCATGTGGCGTTTGAAGACGGACAGACGGGCGCTAATTAAAGGAGGGGTTAGGTAAACTGTGTGTCAATGCAAAAGGTGCAAACAATTACTGAGTGATTGATGAAGGGCGTGCACGTGTGCGCACGCCAGGCAGTGGAAGTGGAGGGACGAGACACAAAGGCAGATTTGGTTTAGTGTGTGTGTGTGTGTGTAACAGCTTGGCTGAGCGTGCGCACACACACACGCAGAGTGATGGCGGCTGACAGCCCCGCCCTGCTTTAATAGATGCTCTATGGTAAGTACCTCGACTGTTGTTGAGCCGCCGTCCTCTAGAACACACACACACACACACACACACACGCTCTGGCCACACCGACAGCCGTTTCCTGGTCCCGTGGACGGCGGCCTGGGTGATGTGGCGTTTAAAGGTGTGTGTGACACGCCGGCGGATGTTTGACTCCCTCACCTGCAGCTGTTAAGCGGCGCCTTCGCTCTGCGGCGTGTTAAACAGATGTAAGGTGCCCGGGCGTCGTCACGGCGATGAGGGGGAAATTAAAGACGACAGTGACGGCGGGCAGAAGACGACGCCGTCTCCTGTCAGCCTGTCAATCACGCTGTCAGCCCCGAGTGTCACGGGAGGTTAAAATCAACGGACGTCAGGGGACGGAGGGACGCTCTCAGTGGGTTGTGGGTAAACAGGAAGTGGAGGAACGCATGCGTTTAAAGATGCATTCAGGTACACGCCGACGTTTCAGGATTGTCGTCTATTTGTTTAGTCTCCTGTAAGTGGAGAAGGTAAATATAAATGTTTCAGGACGGAGGTGTGTGGGTTCTGACCCGTGGGAGGGGCTTGAACCCAGTGTGGGCGGAACCAGAGAAATGTTGAAACACTGAGTAAAATCTGCAGAGAAGAAAGAAAAGAACGACTTCATTCAGCTCAGGTTGTGTCGGTGTTGACGGGGCAGACACACACACACACACACACACACACACACACGTGTCAGACGCAGTATTTCAGATTTATTTCGCTCGGCGTGTCTGAGCATTGAACTCCAGACCTGGAGATGAATTTTTAAGACCTGCATATTCAAAAGCGACTGCACGCACACACACACACACACACACATGCACACACACACACACACACACACACACACGCACACGCACACACACACACACACAGGTTTGGCCAGCCTGCATGCCCAGATGACTCCAGGGGCCCGGCGTGACCCGGCGGCGGCGAGACTAAAGGTCATGGCGGTGAGCGGCAAGCCTCGCATCCTGATTACCCATAACCACCCCCCCCCACCCCCCCCCCGTGAGGTCCGGCAGGTTCATTAGAGGAGGGAATAACTGCAGGGAGACGGACGGAGGCGTGTGCGCCGACGAACGCGGCGTCCAGAGAGCGAGAGGCGAGCGCCGCTCATTACTCATGCAGTCGATGGGCTGCGGTTTGTCTGCATCTCTAATTGTTTGATTTTAGAGGCGGGGCCGGCTCTTTAAACAAACTCGCTCCGATGCTAATGGCGGCCTGGCGGTGCCCTCCTGACAGAGCGGGATCATGGGAGTTTTTGGAAGTGGTGGTGGTGGGGGGGGCGGGTGTCTGAAACTGAATATCATTTGGATAATTAAAAACGACAGGAAATGGTCGACTCACACACACACACACACGATCAGCCACTTTGTCTTGACAGGTGGGGGGGGAGGGGGGAGGTTAGTCCTGATTGCTGTCAATCAAGCCGTCCGGTGGGAGGACCACGGAGGCTGCCGGATCGCCGTGAACTTTGACCCCCTCCCTGGCCGACGTGATGCCGCTGTAAAAGAGAGAGAGAGAGAGAGAGAGAGAGAGAGAGAGTTAACAACCTTGAGAGACGGACGGAATTTCAACAGAGAGAGAGAGAGAGAGAGAGAGAGAGAGGAGGGAAGAACAGAGGAAGAGTGAGAGAGGAAATAAGTGGACGGAGGGTGAGAGAAGGTTAGAGAGATCAAAGTGAGGATCTTATTATCTTTATATTTATTAGTAGTATTAAATACACACACACACACTGTTGTGTTTTATCCTCGTTTGTTTCGTCTTCATCCGTCCACATGAAGACACACGTGTTGCAATGGAGGGGGGGGGGGGGGGGGGGGACAAAAAAGGGGACAGATCAAAAGAGACGGAGGATCACTAGAAATCCAAAGTGACAATTGAACAAACGGCATCAATGAAAAGACGAGGAGATTATATCTGTGTCCTCCTGCCGCTTTGTTCTGTGAGTGTGTGTGAGTGTGTGTGTGAGTGTGTGTGTGAGTGTGTGTGTGTTACTAACGCTGAGCTGAACATGGAGGGTTGAGATGTAAAACTCTTCTCTCCAGATGCAGGATCAGGCGAATCGTCACACCCTGCCAAATTAATCTGCTCACACACACACACACACACACACACACACACGCTCACGCTCGCAGTCAGAGCGGATTCTGTGGAATAATTTCATTATAAGGTTGTGAGCGTGTGGATTAATGGTTTCACTGTCACTGAGACGACAGGGATTTTCTCTTTTCTTCTTCCTTCTTTCTGCCGTGCTTTTATTTTGTCGTTTCTCCTCCTCCTGCTCCTCCTCCTCCTCCTCCTCCTTTTCTCTGTTCAGATAAATGATCTCCTTCATCCTTTAATTCTCCCTGTCGTGTAAACACAAGTTCAGTCATCATGTTTGGATCAGAACTCACGGCAACGCGTCTAAAGACGAGAAACAGGAACAAACTACGTAAATATATTTAAACCTGACAGGAAGCAGGTTAATACTCTGATTCATTCATATTTTAATTCTCTTAATGTGTATTAATACAAATAAAGCGCTCCAGTGATAAATGTTCAGAATCAAAGTGTCTGACGAACAGTGTGTGTGTGTGTGTGTGTGTGTGTGTGTGTGTGTGTGTGTCGTCACTTTCTCCACCTCAGTTTACATCATTCTTCTTCTTCTCCTCCTGTGTTGCGTCACATCGATGTCGCAGAGTGTCATGGAATCAAACCCCAGTGTGTGTGTGTGTGTGTGTGTGTTGGGCTGTCATTCAGTGAGGCGGCAGCAGCAGCTGGTTGGGGCAGTCCCCAGGGGGATTGTGGGTAGGGAGGGGAAGGTTATGGCTTCGCTCCCATCACGATCTGTTGCCTGCCTGTGTGTGTGTGTGCAGTTCTGGTCTGGTTGTGTTTGGCCTGGCTCGGCTCGGTGTGTTAGTCAGACACATGTATGATGTGATGTGTCCACGTCTGACAGCGTGTTTGTTGTGTCCCTCGGGCAGCTCCAGGCGGGTGGGGCTTACGGCCGCTGTGCAGGCTCACACACAGGTGTTCCACGCCTGCTGGAAACCAAGGCTCTTTAAATTTTTTACCCAGAGAGTTGTCGGCGTGTCGGGCGCAACCTCTCGCTCTGCCGCCGTCGCCGCCGCCGCCGGGGGTGTTTGTTTTCCACTCGGCTACGTGCCTGCGCACCGAAGCAGCCGCTTAGAGGGGAGGCGTCGTACCTGTGTCTGATTGTGATGTTACACTCCGTGCGCGGTGAAAAATGAACGGCAGGAGACTGAGGAGTCACATGTCCAACAAGGAGAGATGAAGAGGAGGAGAAGCTCTGTGATGAAAACTAAATCACTCTCAGGGAGGAAGCAGAAACCTTTAATGGATTAATAACTGCAACACACACACACACACACACACACACACACACACACACACACACACACACTGGGCATCAGTATGTTGACTAAACAGGAAATGAGATGTGCAGAGAGGAGAGGAGCGAGAGGAGGTCAAGGAGGAATCAGATGGAACAGCCTCGAGTGAATGTGAGCCCTGAGGCCTGCGGGGTGTGTGTGTGTGTGTGTGTGTGTGAGACCTCCTTGCGGGGGGGCGGTGACGAGATCGAGCTCGTTAAGACAAGGAGACGCTGATTTGCTTTGTTCTTATGTCCAAACTCGCCTTTGATCCAGTAACAAGTGGTCTCAGAGAATAAGCTGCGTGGACGTGTCGGCCAATCACAGAGCAGCGGGGACAGGTGGACCCTGGCCCCGCCCCCTCAGACGCTGAAGCAGATTCACAGATTCACTGGAAACCTGGAAGTGACAGAACGGATCAAGAGCCAAGTGTGTGTGTGTGTGAGTGAGTGTGTATGTGTGTGTGTGTGTGTGTGTGTGAGTGGAGTCCATTGACCTTCGTTCATCTCACTGTGAGCACGACAAATATTTAAAATAGATGTCATGTCCTGGACCGCCTCCAACCCCCCTCTGAGTGTGTGTCGCCCTCCATTGTTGTCTCTCTCTCTCTCTCTCTCTCTCTCTCTTTCCCCACTTCATTTCGTTCACTCTCTCTCTCCGACAGCCGCTAATAATAACGCATGAAGGCAGTCGCACCAAATGAAGACAAATGCCGTTCGCTGGTTTGGAATCATAACCCCCCCCCCTCGCCCCCTCGCTCCCTCCGTCCGGCCCTGGAGCGCGGCGTCTCCGTGTGCTTCGGTCTGAGACAAGCGGCTCGTTTGTTGCTGTCATTAAACGTGCGAGATGCTGACGGCCGTGGGACGGCGGCTCAGCGCGTGATGGCGGCGCTGCTCCGTAGCTGCGGGGATAATGGAGTAAATGAGCATTGTAATTACATTTTCTCTTCCTAATGTTGAAGATGTTATCAGTGCATCTTTTATCATTAAGTTAATCAGGAACTAAGACGACGGTAAAGACAGAGAGCAGCCATGTTTTATTCTGTTTCTGGGCCCTTGAGCAACGTTCTTACATCTTTAAACCGTGTGTGTGTGTGTGTGTGTGTGTGTGGCCGAGCAGCAGCTGACTCTCCTGTGTGAAGCAGCCCCCCCCCAGTACTAACAGCTGGGTGTGGTCTTGTGTCCCACCTGTCCCGATGTGGGAGTCAGCTGACCCTGAGGGGCGGGGCTGTCTGCGTGGAGGGTAAACACATTACGGAGCAGATCCTGTTGTTGGAAGGGTGTCCTAAGGTTAAACTGCAGAGAAGCAGCCTCCATCTGGAGAGCATTAAACACTGTGTGTGTGTGTGTGCCCCATCGTTTCTCATGAGGAACACACCACGTCTCTGCTCCATGGCGGTCAAACATTGGAAACTGATCATAGTGTGACCTTTGACCTGCGACCACACACCGACCAGGACCAAAAGTGGACGCTGCCCCCCCCCCCACACACACACACACATACAGACACACACCGATATGACATTACTGTGTCTTTATTGAACAGAAATGTTTTTACATCTCCGTTGTGCAGCTGTGACTGGAGAACACACACTGTGGTCAGTGCACTACACACACACACACACACAGACACACAGACAGCCCTGGAGTAATAATTCCACTCTTCCAGTTATTGCTCAGAGCTCAATATCGCTTTAATTCCCTGAAGAGGCGTGTGTGTGTGTGTGTGTGTGTGTGTGTGTGTGTGTGTGTGTGTGTGTCCACATGTCGACTGTTGCCTTTGATGAAAGAAGCTGCAGTTTCTCCGTCCACCTGTACCTGGGTGTTAACCTGGAGGAGGCAGTGTTTATTCACTCCACCAGGGGGCAGTCCTCCATCTTTATTATCGATCAAACTGGAAATGATGTCGTCGTCACAAAAGCCCCGCCCACAGGGCAGGTGTCCTCATCGTGGTAATGCGATGAATATAAATACATCTTAGTAGTTTATATACACACAGAACACAGGGTACTTCTACTGCTCTACCCCCCCCCCACACACACACACACACACACACCTCCACCTCTCTTTCCTGTATTGACATGTTGACCTTTCTGTACCCCCCCCCCCACCTCCTGCTATTGATTGAAATGATGTCATCGTCACAAAAGCCCCGCCCACAGGGCAGGTGTCCTCATCGTGGTAATGCGATGAATATAAATACATCTTAGTAGTTTATATACACACAGAACACAGGGTACTTCTACTGCTCTACCCCCCCCCCACACACACACACACACACACACCTCCACCTCTCTTTCCTGTATTGACATGTTGACCTTTCTGTACCCCCCCCCCCCCTCCTGCTATTGATTGGTTCATTTGATAGTTCTATCACTAATCAGCATGAAGTTGACCTTTTGGACTTGGCGATGATAGTGTGTGTGTGTGTGTGTGTGTGTGTGTGTGTGTGTGTGTGTGTGTGTTGACCTTTGCTGGCAGAATGTCAGGCCGTGCTGCTCGTCGTGCGTTAGTTGGACAGGAAGCAGTTGAGCTCTAACAGGAAGTGCCGGCTCTGGAGCCTAACCTCCCTCACATCATGTAGGAGTCGTTCTCCTCCTCCTCCTCCCTCAGTTAGAGCGTGTCCTCACCATTCTGCTCCCTCACCTCCTCAAACCTCCTCACTGCTCCTGCCGCCGGGACACTGGCCTCCTGCCCGGTCTCCTCGGAGGCTCACTGTGACTCCTCCTACAGGTCCTCCTCCACGTCCTGCTCCCTCTTTGTTCTTCGCCTCCTCCTCTGGCAGTGTCACGTGCAGGAGGTGTCGTCCCGGCCTCCTGGCTGTTGGCCGCCGTCCTGACGACCGGCCTGTTTTTCTGAAAACGAAGCAGGTGATGAAAATCAAACCTGGCGAGCGTTGTGTTTACGGGAGCCGGGGGACGCCGTTTTACTGGCGCCGTGCAGCCGCGGATCTGCTGCTCCAGTTGTTCCAGTTGCTGTTGATGTGAGAACTGGGAGCAGACTGGGAACTGAACGAGTGAACTGCACCTTTAAAAGCCCAGCGGGCCGGCCTGTAACGAGCCGTCTGCCGCGGAGGAAAACACGATGCGTTTACGATTGCTGTCGGCTTCAGACTCCGCCCCTCAGGATGGAGGGATCATTTAGAGTGAGAGTATCTCAATATGGACAGATTCGGACCCTCCTCCTCCTGACGGCCTCGTGCACAGATCGACCGTAAAGGCGTGCGCACCAGACGGCGTCCTGTAATCACCGACGCTCTCCTGAAGCTTTAAAACTCTTTACATTTAAAGACGGGCAACGTGTTGTGGGCGGGTCGTGTCGAGTCCAGAATCCCCACTGTTTCAGTGGGACGTGAACGCATCGCCTGTCGATCTCCTGGGCGCCGCCGGCGCCTGCGAACGTGGCGGCGACTGAGCCGAGTGGATATTGTTGTGCGAGAGCAGTTCTTCCAGGGAGGAGAGAAAAAGAAAAAAGAAACACGTTGTCAGCGAATAAATTACCGCCGCGTTCGGCGCCGACATTTCGACACTTGCCAGATTCGCTAATTAACATTTCCTCATTACGTTGATAAAAAATGTAATCCGGGTGGCGTTATGTTTCCTTCAAAACGTATTTGCTGTTGCAAATCACTGCTGTTTTTAAATGTAATTTCTGGGAGACGGCGTCCCAGAAGAGCGGAGGCCGTTACCGCCGCGCCTTAATATTCATGGCTTCTGGAACGACGCCTTCACGCGTCGCCTTGTCCACATACTTAAGGCCATGTTCTCGTTCCTTCCTCTCCTCCCCGGCTCTGCTCCTGGTCAACTTCTCTCTCTCTCTGTTTCATGATTTCTTTATTTGTCGCTTTCCTATATATCACCCTCTTCCCCCTTTTCTGTCCTTTTACAATTCATTTGTTCTCTCTCACACACACACACACACACAATCTGTTTTTCCATTTGTCATTAAGAGGCAAAGAGCTCGACAGTAACATTTAAACCGCCCGTTCTGAATGGTTAAAAGATGGCGTGTGTGTGTGTGTGAGGGCGATCGATGCAGTAATCTGCAGGAGGTGGAGAGCAGAGGGAGCGAAGCATTCAGCGACGCTCACTAATCAATTGCAATTCTTTCTTTTACTGTCTGAACGGCCAGATTTAGACGTGTGTGTGTGTGTGTGTGTGTGTGTTGTT
Organism: Pseudorhombus dupliciocellatus; assembly: GCA_016785235.1. Classification (NCBI taxonomy): domain Eukaryota; kingdom Metazoa; phylum Chordata; class Actinopteri; order Pleuronectiformes; family Paralichthyidae; genus Pseudorhombus; species Pseudorhombus dupliciocellatus. The sequence continues at coordinate 328,161 of JAFBJW010000079.1, forward strand.
AATTCTTTCTTTCACTGTCTGTGACCCAACATTTAGTTGTGTGTGCCTTCATTTATCAGCTGTTCTCCCTCCTATGGATTTCTGCAGTGTGTGTGTGTGTGTGTGTGTGTGTGTGTGTGTAACGTTTGTCCTGAGGGGGGCGCTACAGTCGGGGAGGCGGGGCTAAGAGACACAGTTAGCTTGCTTTAGCTAAGGTGAGGGAGCGAGGGCGTCTCCTTCTGACCTCCGGGTTCCTGACGTGTCTGAGGCTCTGGAGGGGCGGGGTCTGGTTTCAGCGGCAGGGGGCCGCCCACCTTTGACTGGGTGGAGCTTAGGTTTATTAACGTGACGATGCTAACGTCGCTCACGGCGGAGGGCGGCGCTGCGTTTACTCGTTGATACAACTTCTCGTGGTTGTTTTAGTTTCTCTGCAGAACGATTTGATGACCTCACAAAATCTGGCTAATAGAACCAAACATTTCACACACACACACACACACACACACACACACACACACACACACTCACGCTATACATAGCAAACACTGCAGAGCAATCCGTCCACACGCTCTGAATAAAATAAATAAATGTACAATCAAAATTGCAATTACCTGCAGAATTTGTGAAGGATAAACAAATCTGCGTCCCCCAACACACACACACACACACACAGAGTGGCGTTAGCGCTCTAGTTAGCATGCTGAAATGAATACAGTTAGATCCAAAGCAATTTCCTTTTATTTATCTTAGCAGCAGCGCATAAATAAAGGCAAGGGCATCCAGGCAATTAGCATAATTACTATGAGGCGGTCAGACCCTCTGTGATTTCATAAAGAGACACACACACACACACACAGGGCTCTGCCACAGGGTGTGTGTGTGTGTGTGTTCAGAGTCAGAGGGAAGAGATAGAGACAATGACTGTGTGTGTGTGTGTGTGTGTGCGTGACTTTTTCTCTAATGTCCATTTGTTCAACCTTCCTGTTGCATGTGTGTTTGTTTTTATTTCTGCGTGTGTGTTAGCACACAGGAGTCGTCCTTGGTCTCTGTGCGCACACACACACACACACACACACACACACACCAATCCCCAGTCTGAGTGTGTTTGTTATTAATATGCAAATTCAAATGAAAACAGCAAAGGGCCTGATGGTCCAATCAGAGCGGCTCGGGTCAGTTTCACTTCCTCTGGTCTCCTTTGTTCCATTTGTTTGTTTGTGTGAGTGTTGTTTACGTGTTTACACGCTGGTGTTGAACACTGGTCCAGTCCGGTCGGACCCTGTCGCTCAGAGCAGGAAGCTGCAGGTGTCAGCGTTGGGCCTGAACGTTGTTTCCTGCGCGCGTCTCACGACCTTTCGCTGACCTTTGGAGACGCAGAGAGGAAGAAGAGCGGTGTCGCCGCCCCCGGAGTCAGCGAGGTCACGTGTGTTGACATGGGCGTCGTATCAGCGTGATTCACACACACACACACACACACACACACACTCAGACCTGGTGTATCAGTGGCAGTAGTGAACCAGGTGTAAATAACCTGACTGTGTGTGTGTGTGTGTATAAACCCAGGGTAACTCCAGGTGTCTCCTCTGTCCTCACGTCTTCGTCTTGAATGACTCCTTTGTCTCTGTCCTTTCAGTCTCTGGACGGCTTCGTATTTGCACTGAACAAGGAGGGACGCTTCCTCTACATCTCTGAGACCGTCTCCATCTACCTGGGCCTGTCACAGGTGAGTCCCACACCTGTCCCCGCCTGTCCCTGTCTGTCCCTGTCTGTCCCACACCTGTCCCTGTCTGTCCCTGCCTGTCCCTGTCTGTCCCTGTCTGTCCCACACCTGTCCCTGCCTGTCCCTGTCTGTCCCTGTCTGTCCCACACCTGTCCCTGTCTGTCCCACACCTGTCCCCGCCTGTCCCTGTCTGTCCCTGTCTGTCCCTGTCTGTCTCTTACAAATCAACCATCAAACCAGTCTGTGTCTCCCCTCTCTCTCTCTCTCTCTCTCTCTCTCTCTCTCTCTCTCTCTCTCATCATTACCAAAGACAATTCCCGACAAATTTCTCTCTCTCTCTCTCTCTCTCTCTCTCTCTCTCTCTCATCATTACCAAAGACAATTCCCGACAAATTAAGGCTCATTTAAAATCTCATCAGCTCGTCGGACGGTTGTTGATTTGTGCAGCGAGCGACGACGCATATTTTATTGCAGTGTGTGTGTGTGTGTGTGTGTGTGTGTGGCGGGACACTTCATTGTACTTTGTCAGCCTGGTAACGAGTTCTGTGTCTCAATTGGTTCACTCTCCACCAGTTCCTGTTAATGGAGACAGGCGTCCCTCCCCAAGGTCGACACATCGACCTTGGGGACGCTAACAAGACGCTATTGACAAGCTGGGTGTGTCCTGATGAGACAGGAAGTAGATTGCGCTGCAGTGACGGCCTCAGGGTCAGAGGTCGCGTGTTGTGAACTTTCTACATGAGTTTGACGTGAACTCGTTGTTTCTGTGAATCTGTCAGATAGACGAGCAGCCCCCCCCCCCTTGGATTAATTCCCCTCACCAGGCCCCCCCCCCCCCCCCTTGGATTAATTCCCCTCACCAGGATTGATTGATGATTTCTATCAAATAATTGATTAATTGTCAAATCGTGTCCCCTAAGCTTTTCCACCGCCTCCTCTGAGCTGGTTATCTTGTTCCCTCGGCTTTTATCAGCTGCTGGAGAAGTGGCACTCCGCTTTAAAGAGAGAGAGAGAGAGAGAGAGAGAGAGTGTCACCCTGTAATCCTACATGTGTACACAGAGTTCATCAACCTCTATCCTCTTAATTGCTCTTCCTTCCCCCTCTTCCTCTTTAATCACTGCCCGTCCCTCTTCTTCATTTTTAAAAAAAAATATATCGCTAATTATTTTTCATCTTTAATTAGATCGTGGTTTGCAGGAAAAGTGTGTGTGTGTGTGGGGGGGGGGGGGGGGAGGGGGGTGGGGGGGGGGGGGGGGGGGTAGAGGAGTTTTTTTTAAGCCTTTTGACAAATTGACGAGGTTATGAATTCCTGCGGCTCGGAGGCCGGCGCCGAGGCGACGCTGCGGCAGATTTATGTGAGCGGAGGATTTGTTCCTGGCCAATCAAACAGGCCGTTAATGGAGTCATTAACGAAGAGCGCAGCAGCAATTAAACACGGCCGCTGAGTAAAGTTAGCCGCTAGCCGCGCGCGCCGAGGAACTGAAGTTCAACATAACCGCAGAGGTCACAGGTCAGACTTTACTTTTTTCTCAAGGAGAGCGAGAGGTCGTCAAGACGAGTACGACGTGAAACTAAGATCGATTCCTGCAGCAGGCTGGGGTGTGTGTGTACGTGTACATGCTTTAGTATGTTTCACTTTACGAGACCTGCGATGCTCACAGCTGCCCTCCACTGATCCAGTTGAGTGTGTGTGTGTGTGTGTGTGTGCAGCAGATGGCAGTGTGTCCTCTGCTTGATGGGCCAAAGGAAAATAATAACTGCGTCGTAGCAGCCAGACCCAAATTAGTCTGCTGGACCGGCGCCCGTTACGCCCAAATATAGTCACAGCCAGTTCTGCTTCCTGCCAGGGCAGCATATGCAGCGGCACACACACACACACACACACACACACACACAGGCGTGGTCGTATTTTAGTTGTATCTGCGTCACACGTTGATCTGAATGTTTCTAAACCTGAAGCTGGACGTCCTCCAGGTCACAGAAACGGTTGCCATGGAAACCGAGTACACGTTGACGAGCTGGTTCATTTATCAGTGATGTCATCAAACAGACTGAACTGCAGAGGCTCCCTCTCTGTCACTGTGAGTGTGTGTGTGTGTGAGAAGCGATTTGTTTCTCACACACACCCTCCCAGTGTTCCCAGTGAATGAATCAGCATGAAGCAGACTGGACGCCTCCGTCCTTTACGTCCTCCACACACTGACACGTGGCTCCGCCTCCGTTAATGGAGGAGGACACGGTCCCGCCCCCTGACGCTTCCCCACACGCACCAGTTAACCCTTTAAAACTCGTTATACTGGGATATAATCTGATATCATCTGTTTCTTTCTTTTCTCCTCCTGAACAAAAACACTTTTCTCTTCTTCTTTTCCTCATTTATTTTTTTTTATAAAAATTTCTCTCATGTTGTTTATTGATGAAACTTGGGATTTGCGTTTTTAATTAAAAAAAATAATAAAATTTGATTTTGATTCTTCATTACTTTAATTAGATGTATTAAAATGTATTAATGTTTCATTAATTCATTCATCTTTAATACGTGTTTATTCTATTAAATCTATTTTATTTTTTCACATTTTCATTTATTATAAAAAAATTGATCTGATTTTTTATTCATTGTCCTTTACTATTTTATTTCATGACAGATCAAATCTTTTACATTTCTCCACCTCTCTCTCTCTCTCTTGCTCACTCGCTCACTCGCTCATGGTGTGTGATTGAGACGAGGAGATCGGCCATTTGCATGAGGTCAAAGAGGGGCATTGTGGGAGATGGAGGAGTGAGGAGATGGGATGAGGATGATGATGAGGAGGAGGGTGGACAGGAAGAGAGGTCACAGCTAATTGAGCCACTCTGGTGAACTCACACACACACACACACACACACACACACACACACACACACAGTGAAACAGAGAGAGAGCTTCATTCATAATTAATGGCTCTGCCTCCAGAGCTTCATGTCATTCTGATAATATGATATCTTTAATAATTGCAATGGAGGCACGTGCACGCGTGTGTGTGTGTGTGTGATCCCACCTGAACATGAGCTGAATCCTCCTGATGTGGCACCGACTCTTTGACCCTCAGGAAATGACACCAGCTCGTTTCCTGTCAGCCGCTGATGAGGTTTCCATGACGACACATTGAGGCTCTGAATGTTTTCGCGTTTCCTCGTGCGCGCGTGTGCATGTGACGTCTAGACACCGGGCTTTGTGTGCAGCGGCCATTGAAATGGATGAGGCTCCACGGCGAGCTGCAGCCCGAGGTCAGAGGTCACCTGCTCCTGCGCGCCGAGGATTTAAAGTCAGAGCAGAAGCTTTCATACATTATAGACGGACAGACGGACAGCAGGGGGTGGGGCTGGGACCCGTCCAAGGTCACGCACACACGCGCGCTGGTTACAGCCTGAGTGACGGTGGAAGGGGAGGCGGCTCTGACCCGCGCGGCTTTAAACGCGCTGGGATTCAGGCGGCGGCTTCAACACACGCGCAGCACGCTGCCCTCATGCATTTCAGACGGGCGGCGGCGGCGGCGCTGACCTCCACAAGGTCGCAGCACCGGGGCCGAGAGTCTGAAGTTTCAAAGGTTCAGCTGGAACAAATGAAAACACAGTCATTTGTGTTTTATATTAAAAAAAAAAACACCCTTCAGCTGCTCCCCGAGTGAGGGACACAACACGTCCTCAACACGTCCTCTGTGTGCTCACATTAAGACGTGAAAACTTTATTCTATGAAAAAATGATCACATGTGGAGAACTCAGCAGGCGAGTGTGTGTGTGTGTGTGTGTGTCTCCATTCATGCTGATGAAAGAACGTGTCACCCTGTGCAACAGTGTGCACGGAGCAGCACACACACACACACACACACACACACACACACACGGTGTCCATGTTCATGAATATTCTGACGACCTCATCAAAGACTTTTTAAATGTGACGCTGCTCGTCACAGCCTCTTCACAATAAGAGCAGTTCACTGACAGTTCGTGTCGAGACGCTCCTCTGGAGCTCCTCTCTCCTCTCCTGCGTCTCCTCTCTCCTCTCCTGCGTCTCCTCCTCGGGTGCAGATTTACAGCCGGTCATTACTCTGATGCGGTGGAGGCTGTAAAGAGATCAGCGCCGCCGTCGCAGTCCTGAATTGATGCTTGCTTTATGGAAGTGAGGGGGCAGCGTGTGTGTGTGTGTGTGTGTGTGTGTGTGTGAGATGTGTCTCTCTCTCTCTCTCTTTGTGAGCGTGTTAAGACCAACACGGATCAGAGGTCACGTGTGTTCAGCAGCACGTGTAACGTGTCATGTAAACAGGAAGTAGATCCTCCTCGTCTGTCCGTGGGCGGCTGCGTGTCACATGACACAATCCTTAAAAGACGAAGGAGACTCCTCCTCCTCATGTGGGGGGGGCAGGTTAGTGGTAATCTGGATCATTAAATGCAAATAAACCCATCGACGTGCGATCATTTTTATCGACAGCTGCAGATTGATTGACACGCGGGCGCCGCGGCGCTCGATAGGAAAACACGTCGATCAGAAGGTGAGCGACGCAGAGACACTGACCTTCTGCTGAAGGAGGAGGAGGAGGAGGAGGCGCATCTCGACTTTAGACGAATCATTTGAAACTAAACCCACATTTCAACCAGGGGGCGGGTTCATCCTCAGATGACCCTGAACATTAGATGATCTGAAGTCATTTCTGAGACACTGACTCCTGTCAGAAAGGTTTTATTTTTTTATTTATTTTTTTGTCCCACTCCGCTCCCTGGGAGGAGCAGGAGGAGCAGGAGGAGGCGCAGCTGGGCCTCCCAGTTCAACCTGTAAACTGATCAGACCCCTGCATGCACACACTCTGTGTTCCTGCTCCTAATGCCACACACACACACACACACACACACACACACACACACACACACACACACACTCTTTCTTTGTTTTGCAACCAACTTTTCTGAGTGGCGCTCACACACCGTCACTCTAATGACACATGGGCTAATGTGCTAATGTCCCGTCTCACACACACACACACACACACACACACACACACACACACACACACACACACGCTCTGAGTGATATCCCGACCATTACGGGCCCTTTATTTACACTGGCTTTACAAATGAGCCCTAATTACTGGGTCTTAATGATGTAGTCGGGCGAGCGACGAGCGAGGTGGCTCTGTGGAGAGATAACGGCAGGGAGGTGGAGGGAGGAGGAGGAGGGGGGGGCGTTTGCTTGGAGGGTTTTTTGTAAATGTCAAGAGCAGCGAGTTGATGGCTTCATCAATCCTTTATCCCTGCACAACACCTGGAGGAGGAGAGGAGGGCCAGATAAGTCAGGGAGGGGAGGAGGAGGAGGTGCAGAGGCAGGAGGGGGGGGTAGCCTGAGAAAGTTGGGAAGGAGGAGACCTAAAGGGAGGTGGGAAGAGGAAGGAAGGAGGAGAGGTGGAGGTGAAAAGGAAGAGTGGAAGGGAAGGAGAGAGGAGACAGAAGAGAAGGAGGCCAGTCTGACCATCAGCTACTGAATCTGAGCTCTTCATCATTTCTCTCTTTCTTCACCTCCTCTTCCTCCTCTCCTGCCCCCTCCCTCTCATTACAGATCTAGTTCTCTCTCTCTTTCTCTCTCTCTCCTTCTCTGCTCCTGCTCCTGCTCCTCCTCAGTGTAATGCAGGATAAAGGTGTTGGGATCACATGTGGCCCGGCGGTAATGGCGGCGCTCCACTTAAACCCACTCATTTAAGTGCAAATCAGTGTCATTCTGAAGCCGCCGAGCAGATGCTGTGTGTGTGTGTGTGCACGCTCTCTAACCCTATGGATTGTGTTGAAAGTAGCTGCTGCTTAAACGCAGAAAACAGATACACAGATCGACGATGGTAGTGTGTGTGTGTGTGTGTGTGTGTGTGTGTTGGACCTTTTTTATTCTGTTTTGAGGAAAGTAGACATCAGTTCGGTCCAGATTAGCCTGTTATTATATTTCTTATATTCTTCTTTTCTTTCCTAACAAACAGTTTTATTCCCTGTTGTTACCATATTATTATGGTCTGGATTCTTTACGGAACAGGTGCTGCTCAGTTTTTGTTCTGATGCGACGCTGAGCGTCTCCTCTCCGCAGGAGGAGGAGGAGCGGCTCATCTCTATGCAGCGGGTCGTATTTAAATCCTAAATGTCATTACAGTTCACTTCTATCTATAATGGATCCCCCATCACGGGCAGATTAGCAGAAGGTGTCGTCGTCACGATAACGCCGTTTAATTGTCGTCTGCGTTTAGCTACTCTGCCTCCTGCGCTCTAATGACATCACAGAGAGGAGGCAGCGCTAATGGAAGACACACACACATACACACACACACACACACGCAGGTGCGGCGGTGCCTCATAACCAAAGAATAAATGTCAGTTTCCAACCTTTACTTCTTTGTCAATGAAAACTGAGCGATGTATTAACTCTGCTGCTGATCACCATGGCCTTTGGTGTGTGTGTGTGTGTGTGTCTGTGTGTGTGTGTGTGAGAATCAATAGTGTTTTAATGGAACACATGGGCAGAGACGAGGGAAGCAGCTCATGTTTCTTAATAGCTGCTGTGACACAATCTGTACTGTAACAACACACACTCACACACACACACACACACACACACACACACACACACACACACACACAGGACAGTGATTTGTGGGTGAAGACTCAAACTTGCTTTGTGCGACGCTGTCCCAGAATGCACTGCTGCTTCCACTCTCACTAGCGTCCCCCCTCCCCCACTCCCCCTCTCTCTCTCTCCATCATCCGTTGTTTCATTCCATTAAAGAACCTCCTCCCTCCCCCACTCCTCTCTTTCCCCCCTGTTCCTTCCCATGATCCTTCACTGCCCCCCCCCCCACTCCTATTAGAACTGACCAAGGCCTCCAGGTCAGGGAGCTGGTGACCACAACCTGTATTCTGTTGAGTGGCCAGCAGAGGGCGGCGCCACGCGTCAATCAAACCCAGTCAGCTTCATCGAGCTAAAAGAAGCAAGAGGTCGTCTTTGAAAGTGTGTGTGTGTGTGTGTGTGTGTACAGCCGAGCGTCTTCCTCACCGTCGTCGTCGTCACGGGGGCCGGCTGAGGGAGGCGGCTGAGGGAGGCGGCGGGGCGGAGAGAATCAGAGTTTACACAACAGGAGGCGGAGCAATTAAAGATGATTTTTATTTTCTTTATCTGGAGGAGAATTCATTACCTGCAGAGGACACACACACACACACACACACACACTCAGTTGTGTATGTTGCTCCCTGTGTCCTACGATGGTTCAGTAGTTCTTGATATATGTATAGTACACAGTACACAGTATAATTATATATCGTGTGTATTATGAATCAACAGTTATAGGTGAAGATTCACTGTGACAGGACACATGTTGTGTGTGTGTGTCTCATACACACACACTGAGTGTAATAACCTCTCTGTGCCCTGATCCAGAGGAAATCAGCTGGAATGTGAAATTGAAAACAAACAAGTCATTTCAGATAGAGCAGCGTCAGATCACACTCAGATATCCAGGACCGCTCGTGTTCCCTAAATCCCTGGCTAATAGACAACTCATACATAATCGGCGGCGGTGGCGGCGGCGGCGGCGGCGGCGCTCCCAGTTGTTTGGCAGATACCGAGCGACTGCTATCGTGGCGGCGGAGAGAACACGGAGCGTTAGCGAACTGCAACTTCCTGCGTCTGTTAAAGCTGCTCATGATTTAACTGGAGAGATATTGATTCAGTGGAGGGGGGGGGCAAAACAAACAAACAAAGAGGTTAATGGTTAAAACACGGACAGCAGAAATAAAGAGGCTGATTTCAGAAGAGAGGCGAAGAACGAGAGATGAAGTCAGAGGACGAGAAGAGAGAGAGAGACATTAATGGAAGTTTAAAAGACAGAGAGAGAGAGAGAGAGCAGCGGCAGTTTGTTGTTCTTGTCAAGGTCACAGCTGCTGAAAGTGGAGATCCTGAGGGAACACCACTGTGTGTGTGTGTGTGTGTGTGTGTGTGTGCATTTAAAGCCCTGTAGGGGCACAACGGGCTGCAGCGCCGCATTCCAATCACTGCTCCATTAATTGCCCTGTAGACACACACACACACACAGGAGCAACACGTGAGTCGCAGACAAACACACTTTCCCATTTATAGAAAATTAAAGCCAAATAGAAAACACACACACACACACACACACACAGTCCAAACATCCAGTAACGTGGAAACCATTTTTTTTCGACCTCTTTATTTGTTTGTGCCATATGTTCCTCGCCTGTCTCTTTCAAATTAAAAGCGTTGTGATGAGTCGTGACCCCTTCATGGACCATCATCATCATCATCATCGCTTCATCCTTCTGTCCTTAAACGCTCCGTCAAAAAACCACAAAGACGATTTGAGCAGAAAATAAAGACTATAATGTGTGTGATGGTGGGGGGGGCGGTTTATGGGCCAGTGTTTATTTTGTTCACAGCCGATAAAACAACGAGAGGTTTTATTCGTGCTGCTGAATGGATGGAGGATATTTATAACGACTATACTTTTATTACGGCTGCAGCCCTCGTCTTTAAACGTCACAAAACAAAGACGAGCCAGCCAATCAGGAGCCAGCCTCAGCTGTCAATCACTAGCTCTGTCTCGTCTGCTAACATGGAGGAGGAGGCGATCAAAACGCTTTGGCCTCACTCTGCTGTTCACGGCGTGCCCTCAGTGTGTGTGTGTGTGTGTGTTTCTGTCTGATGGATAAAACTCTTTCACACACACACACACACACTCTCTCTCTCTGTGTGGAGTCATTAACGCACTGAACAAATTAAATCTCCTCAATAAAAAGAAGAACAGCAGTGGACACATTAGCATGAGAAACATGATAAACCTGCTCCGCCATTGTGTCCTTATCACAGTCCCATAATGCACTGGGAGGCAGGGATTGGCCCCGGCGTGTGAACGCTCAACACTGGGCTTATCAGCGTCTGGGGCCCCGCGCTCTCGACGCTCAAAGAGCCGCCATTGTTGTGAGATTGTGAGAACAGAGGAGAGATTTCAGATGCTCGGAGCTGCTCGCTGGATTGGTGGAGTGGGCGAGCGACAGAGAGAGAGAGGGGGGGGCAATAACAGATAAGTCTGACTGTGTGTGTGTGTGTGTGTGTGTCGGTCAGCATCATTTCACAATACCTGCAGAGATACTGTCAGATATGTGTTGAATTCCCAGACACACTGAAGGATGGACACACACACACACTCACACACACACACACACACACACACACACACACACACACACACACACACACACTCACACACACACTCTCAGTTTATAGAATAAAACAGAAAGAACTTTAGAAACTATGTTGAGAGTGAATAAAAGCCCCTGAGTGATTTACAGAGTGAAATAAATATGAGTTGAGCTTTAAACAGCAGGAACTCTTTATCTCCCTCTGATGACTCACCCCCCCCCCCCCCCCCCCCCCCCCCCCCCCCCCCCCCCCCCCCCCCCACCCCCCCCCTCCCCCCCCCTGATGTGATTGCGTTCAGTGTTGTGTGTTTTGTTTTGCCTAATAAATCACCATTTATCAGAGGCTGAATGACATCACACACACACACACACACACTGTGGCAAACAGCTCATAATGGACTGTTCATTTGTCATCCTCTGCACTGTTGACAAGGATACGGGCCCAGTGTGTGTGTGTGTGTGTGTGATCATGCTACCGTGCTGACAATAGAGTTTGTCCCAGTTCATCTGGCTGATAACACACACACACACACACACTCGTGCGTGTTGGACAGTGAACACTTCCTGGATGTGTTAACGGAGCACAGGTCGATGAGAGAGAATCTCTTCTTTATGAAACGGTGGCATTTAAATAGCTTTAGTGATCGTGTCTCCATTTCACTTCTGGCTGTGGCCACTGGGGGCAGCGTGACCTTCAGCGTCTGTGGTTGTCGTGGTCAGTGATGGTGCTGAGGAAACACTCTGCACGTCTTCCTGCCCAGGTTTTGTTTCTCAAGCTTTATGGATTTGTTCAGTTTTAGGGAGAAAATGGAGACGCGGTAAATAATTTATATAAAAGTTGTTTAAAGAGGAAACAACGTTTGGATTTTTTACACTTGAGCTCCTGTCCGCGGTTTCTCCTCGCTCCTCGCCTCGAACGGAGGCCGCCGCCCCATGAATCATTAACAGCGCAGTAATTATGCACTATCAAACTTGGAATATTACCCCACTTAGCTAATGTTTAATGCGGTAATTAATTCTGAACCCTGCGAGCCAACATCAATTTATTTGATTAGTACTTTGCAAAGTCACACAGAGGTTTTTAACTGTTCTGAGGTGTGTGTGTGAGTGTGTGTGAGTGTGTGTGTGGAGGGGGGGGGGGTGCGACATCTAGTGGTGAAGTCAAAGATTTAAAATATCTCCAGCCTCTGTTTGTTTTGTCCATTTGTGACAGTTTTATTTGATTCAGGTCCATGTCCCAGTCACTAACATGGAGGAGGAGGTGGGGTTTGGGAGCTGTACTACAAGCAGCCACCAGGGGGAGATCAGAGCTGTTGTGTCGTCTGTTTTTATTCACAGTAACTCAACAACACACCGAGGTGCAGTGCCCCTCTCTCTCTCTCTCTCTCTCTCTCTCTCTCTCTCTCTCTCTCATCGTCTCGTGGCGTGATGTCCTTTCTTCGGAGGGCGAGTGAAGCGATAACGCCGGCGTCTCCGTTGTGTTTTAATGGCTTTTATCTGGAGGCCCATAAACAGACAAACAACGTCAAATCTCAAAGTGGCTCTGACAGGAACCTTCAGTTTTGCCGTGCAGAGGTCGCCGGGGCGCCGCCGCGTCACTCAGCTGCTGGAGCAGCAGATGGCGACGCCCGGCGGCGCTTTAATTGTCCTCGCCGCTCGGTGGTTCAGTCGCGCGTTGGTGACAAACTGTGAGGGAGACGAATGGTCTCTCCGCTGGTCACGTGACGCGAGGACACGATGGAGAGCAGGGTTCAGGTGTCCCGCTGAGATGGGGGCGGGGTCGGGCATCGGAGCGTGACGTGCAGGTGAGGCTCCGCCCACAGCCTGCGTCGCTCTGTGTGTAATTAGCTCCAGCAGCGAGTTTATGTAAAACAGTTGTGCCAAGTTTTAATTGATTAAAAGTCGGCGTGTTATTGCGAAGAAGAACAATGTCGGCCCAATTAGCAGTGTAACGTGTAAACATGAACGCTAACTCCCATGGTGCACCAGGGCCTGTGTGTGTGTGTGTGTGTGTGATTCGATGATCGTTCTCATTTCTTAATCATGACTTTCTGCTCCAGATGAGACTTTATGAGGGGACTAAATTGCCTTAAAGGGATTTCTTATTAACGGGATTACACCCATGTAATCCCCTTTGTCCCAGTGGACCCCCAAAATCCTGAACACACACACACACACACACACACACACACACACGCTCCACCAGATTAGCATGTGGAAATAAATGTGTTTTTAATTCGCTACAAATGAAAACACACACGTGGTCACGTGACACATCGGGTGTGTGTGTGTGTGTGTGTTTATAACCTTGACATGGATCTGTGTGTGTGTGTGTGTGTGTGTGTGCGTGTGTGCGTGTGTGCTCCCTCGTCTCAGCTCCAATTAGCAAAGACAAATCCGTTAATGAGCGTCTTTAAGGTGAAGGGACTCTGTTTGTTTAATAAGACGCGTCTTATTTATTCCGTTTCCACGAGAAAGAAAACACGGCGCCGATTCTCCACAGCCGCCGAGGGAGGGATTAGAGGAGGAGGAGGAGGAGGAGAGGATCTGAAAGAGGGGATCAGGAGTCATGGAGGAGAAGAACACGCTGGATGACGAGGAGGGAGAAGAGGAGAGCATAGCGGACGAGGGTGACAAAAGGAGGGATTAGAGGAGTGCGGGGGGGAGGGGAGCGTGGAGGAGGAGGTGTAAGTCAAAGAAGGTGTGAAGAAACGAGTTAAAAAGAGGAAGAGAAGGTAAAACAAGGAGAAACTAAGAAAAGTTTCCACAAACACGGAGGAGGAGGGGGAGGGGGAGGAGGAGGAGGAGGAGGAGGAGGAGGAGGAGGAGGAGCGGGAGGAGGGGAGGAGGAGCAGGGGGAGGAGGAGCAAGGGGAGGAGGAGCAGGGGGAGCAGGGGGAGGAGGAGCAGAGGGAGGAGGAGGAGGAGGAGGAGGAGCAGAGGGAGGAGGGGGAGGAGGAGCAGGGGGAGTAACCAGCCTGTCCTCTGTGTCTCTGCAGGTGGAGCTGACCGGCAGCAGCTCCTTCGACTACATCCACCCTGGCGACCACGTGGAGATGGCCGAGCAGCTCGGCATGAAGCTCCCCCCCGGCCGAGGCGTGTCTCTGTCCCAGGGAGCCGTCCACGAGGACGGGGCGTCCTCGGCCTCGTCCTCGTCCCACTCCGAGACCCCTGAGCCAGGTAGGACACGGCGCCCCCACCTGGTCTGACCGTCCTCTCCCGTCCGTTGATTCCCAGCGTGCCTTGCTCCAGGTTTGAATACAGTTGGTGAGAGGACACGTTCCTTCACTCCCCCCCTCCCCCCATGCTGATGATAATTTAAGTATTAGGGGAAAATCCATTTATAAATTAAACAAAATGACTTGATATCCATCTCGTCCCTCAGTTCATCAGCCTGTTCAAACAGGGGGGGGGGGGGCTGCGTGGCGGCCGCAGTCTTTGGAGACAGTGCGGTAATTAGATCTGCCGCGGATTTATTCTGGCCTGATTGGTGTCGCTGATGGGGGGGGGCTTTAAATTAATTGGAGTTCCACATTTGAGGGTTTTGTTCTTTTCTTTTTTTTGTTCTGTCTTTGACTTTCTACAAACCCCCCCCCCCCCCCCCCCCCGCCCCCCCCCCCCGAGAGGGACGGAGGAGGACATATATGCAGATGTCAGTGTCAATTTGTCTGGAGAGACGCAAAAGAAAAGAGGACCCAAAACACGGGGGGGGCTGAGGACAAAGGTGTTTGTTCTCCCACGTCGATTGGCCTGGAAAGAAAGAGGAGGAGAAAGAGGAGCGGCGAGGGAGGTGGGGCCGAGCGCTTAGCAATGTTAATTTGAGCAGAGAGGAAGAGCGGCGTGGAGACGGCTACGTCTGAATGTGAAGGAGCGATCCCCGATGATAATGTGAGCGGGGAGAGGGAGCGAGGAGCAGCGAGGAGCAGCGAGGAGGAGCATTAGGATTCATGTATGTGCTGTTTAATGTTAATTCGCCCGCAGGAGGAGACGAGGAGGAGAAGGGGCTGCTATGAATTTGGATGAGAGCTTCCCAGGAGGAGGCGTCGCTCATCTGACCCTCAGACAATCACAGCGTTTACATGCACCGGACACCCCCCCCCCTCCTCCTCCTCCTCCTCCTCCTCCTCCTCTTGGTGTGACTCGTGAATCCAGAGACAGATTCAGTCTGAAGGTAAAATAACAACAAACACACATCCTGAATATTCATCTTTAAAAGTTTAAAGCTGCTCCTGCTCCTGCTCCTCCTCCTGCTCCTCCTCCTTGACACTGACTAATTCTCCTCCTCCGGCACTTTCCCCATTAGTTGTAGATCCAGTCGATACTTGGCGCCCGCCGCACGCGTCCGCTTCGGCTTCTCCCATTTGTTTCCTCCTCCTCCCTCGCTGGCGCTCCTTCCTTCCTCACCCGCCTCTTCATTCACGCGGCGGTCGGGTCCGTCCATCGACCGCTGCTGCCTTTGTTTCTGCAAGAGGTTTCACGCTCAGGACGCCGCGGCGTCTTCCTCTGTGCTGGCGATTTATCTTTGGGGGCTTTTTTTCCACCTGACATCTTCATCCAGAGGAAGAGGAGGAGAGAGAATCAATACTCCGCAGAGCGTCCTCTCAGAGGGACTGTCTCCGGAGTTTGAACGCCGCCACGGGTCTGCCCTCCTCGCTAAACGCCGCCCGCTCCTGAACCGCAGCTCTCAGAGCTTCCAGAGTGGAGTTAAAGCGCGGGGCGACCTTGGAGGAGAGCGCTCTCACTTTGAAGCGCGGCGCCGCTCTTGCAGCTAAAGAGAGTCATCTTTAAACGCACATGACGCAATCGCACTATCAGTCAAGCGGCGGCGGAGAGGCCGCTCGTCTCTGAGCGCTGCCCAGGCGGAGGGCGGGAAAATGATCCCCCGTGAGAGCGCTCATTTTCTCGCACTCTGCCTTTGACCTCTGACCTCCTCACTGGACGCCGAGAGTCGGGAGCTGAAACGATCGGGCTGCAGTTTGAGCAGGAAACAGGAAGTTGATTTCAGATCCGACCCAAACTCCAGTTAAATATTTTGATATCGAAATCTGTGTCGACTTCTTTAGCAGGACGGCTCTTTGTTGTCTCTGTCCTCCCTCGTCTCTGGGACGCACTCTGTCCTCTCTGAATCCAGCGCCTCGCCGTTTCCTCCCCTCCAACTTTTCCCAAGTTCAACTCTGCTCCAGTTGTTTGACTCCCCAGCGTCATGTGATTAATTTCACTCACATTCACGCCACCCCGCTCGCCCTTAATTGACTATTTATTTCAATTTTCTCTCATCAGAGGGAAGAATTAGTTGGAAAAACAGTAAATTTCTAAGTCCTTCTGGAAGTAACGCCGCTTCTGCCCTCCAGCAAAACACCATAAGTTCTCCATTATTAGCTCCTCGCCGTGTAATTGTCCGCGGCGTCGCCTTATTTCGACATCATAAGTCTTTGATTATTGTTGCTAATTACGCTATTAGCACAATGGAGGGGAATAATTTGTCATAATCGCTCACATTTATCATAATTACCCAAGTTTACAGTCACCTACGTTTAGTGTCATTTAGAGCGGCCCAAGGACAAACTGAGAGTGTGTGTTTGGGTTTGAAATGTCACGTGGAGGCAAAGGTCACACACGCACACACACACACACACTCGTCGTCCGTGTGTTTTATCTCTGGATTCGTTTGTTTAGATAATGAATCAAGATGGACACCTGGTGTCTGGCTGCTGTACTCTGCCTCCTCCATGTCAGCAGATGGGACGGGGGCGGGCTGTCAGTTTCCACACCTCCTCCAGATTCCACTCACTGTCAGAATTAGTCTCAATGGATTTAGTGAAAGTGCTCAAATTAATTAAATCAGTGTCGGGGGGGGGCGTTAAAGAAAAGCAATAAAACCACTTGAGGCAAACAAAGAACTTTTCAGAGGCGGAGGATTATGACTAAAGCAAAATTATCCGTTTGGTTAAGTTTTATTAAACCGCCGCCGCTCGAAATGGAATCTTCAGAGGACACAATGGCCAATCACAGGCTGCTATTATTACAGTTTTCTAATTAGGCTCCTTAACAAGGCCGCGGCTGTTTACAACAAGAGCTGCTCCGATAGGGCGGCTTCGGACGACAAATGAAGCGCTCCTCTCTGCGATCTGTCCGTCAGCAGCACGATAACGCCACGACGCCACGAGGGAGGAGAGAGAGATGAGAAGAGTTTTTAAACGAGACAAAGAGAAGAAGGGAAGGAGGGAGGGAGCAGGAAGGGAAGGAAGGAAGGGAGTAGGAAGCATTTACATGTTCTCTTCTACTGGTGGATCCACCGCTGTTCACAGAGGTTCTCCTGGAGAACGGCACAAGCGGCGTCTCCATGTGGTCAGAAGAAGTCGTGGGCGGAGTCAGAAGCGGCGTGTTTGTTGAAGCCGTTCGCTGCTCGTCACGCCTCCCTCTGATTACCGATGCTAATCTGCTCAGTCCGTCCATCTGTCCCTCACTCCGCCGCCGCCTGCATCCAATTACACCAAACACACTCTGCTTCTTCTTCTGCTTACTCCTCTTCCTCCGCCATGTTTGGTCGCCTTTTATCTGGGGACGCCGCTGTCTTCTGGCCAAACACAAACACGGGGACGAGGACAGGAATTTAAAGAGAGGACGATAGAGTGATGGAGGAGATGGGAATGAAGGGCTAGACGTTGTTGTGAGGGATCAGGTGACGTCTGTGACAGCCAGCAGGGGGCGGCCATGACACTTTGGCTTCACTTGTCGGAGGCATCCATCTTTATTGTTTTAAATTTAAGTACTTTGATCAAAGCTCTCGTTTCGATGAGACGATCACTTATTATCTCTCTCTGTTTCTTCATGACCTCTGACCTCGTTCAAAGACAAAGACGAGTCAGTCTCATCGCCCGTATCAGAGAAAACATGTTTTCTTTTAATTCACGCTCCTCTCCTCCCTCCCTCCCTCCTCACCCTTCATGGCCAAAACTATTTGGACATGTGACTATTGACCCCCTGTGTCCAGTAGAGGAGAAACTATGAAAGGTGTCCACATACATTTGGCCATGTGACGTCCTCCCCTCCAGTCCTCTTTTCTTTGGGATGCGTCCCCACGAGAGGAAGACGAGGAGTTAAAGACAGATTAGAAAGAGCCTTAAAGTCCTGACACAGGGAGATCAGTGAGTGGGGGAGACGCGGGGGCGAGGAGGCGTCTCTGTGGAGGAGAGACATGAGGGAGGTAAAAGAAGAAGAAAGACAAAGAGGAGTTTGATGCGTCTCCAGACTATTAGAGCGCTGTTTGATTTGAGCTCATTGTTCTGATGAGACTGTCAAAGTAAAAGTCTTTCTTCATCACTGCAGCGAGGAGGAGGAGGAGGAGGAGTGGTTTTACCTCTCCTTACCTTCGGTTCCCAGGCTCTTGCATTGTGGGAAAAAGGCTCTGAGGGAGTCTACCATCCCACTGTGCTTCATCGTTTCCTCTCCTCTTCCTCTCCCCCCTCTTTGCTCCTTATTCCGAGAACTCATCGCTGTGGATTTTCTCCACAGGCAGAATCTTATCTTATTCTAACTTAAATAAACCTGAGCTCAACTAATGATCATGTGACCTGACTCCTCCTCCTCCTCCAGCATCTGTTCTTCCCAGGCCTCGATCGGAGGTTTTATTCTTCCAAAGCGTCGGTGGGTGTTTCCTGTCTGGGGTCGAAGTTGAACCTCGGACAGGAAACAGACGCAGGGAAGGTGGTTCTTTGTGACGGGGATTGTTGCTCGGTGTCATGGCGGCTGGTAGAGGTTGCAGTGACCTTGCTGTTTGCTGGCTTTGTCTCGGCGCCGCCACGTTAGCTTGTTATCAGTCGGTCACAACGGGCTCCATGAACCGGGCGGCGTTATTAGACTGTCTGACAATGATACAGCGTCCGCCGAGACACACACACACACACACACACACACACACGGCATGTAGCATGTGCAGAGAACCCTGAGCACTCTGGGTATTGTCCAAAGATCACAGGCGTAGGTGAGTTGTTCTTTTTAATTAATCATTTGTCCTTCAAACGGGGGAAAGTTTCCGTGCTGTAGATAATTAGGTCCCAGAGTCGGCGGCGCCGGCGCCGGCAGCCACCTGCTGCCTTTGTAGCGCTAATCTTTGTCTTGTAGGAGCGGCGTCCCCGAAGACGCCACGGCAACGCACGCCGAACGAGGAGAATGAGAAAACACCTCCCAATCCCCACATGACCCCCCCACCTCCTCCTCCTCCTCCTTGACTTCCCTCTGCTCCAGCTCCTTTCTTCTCTGTTCATCTTTTCCTCCTCTCCCCCTCCATTCTCTTTTCTCTTTCTCCTTAATATCTTCTTCACCTCTATTTCCTCTCCCCTCCTCTTCTCCTTCTTCTTCTTTGGTTTGTCTTCTCTTCTCCTTCTCCCATTTTTTTTCTTCTCGTCTCTTTTGGTTTCTCTCGCCTTTTCTTCTCCTCCTCTTGTTTTTTTTCCGATTTTATTCTTTATTCCTTTCTGTGTGTGTGTGTGTGTGTGTGTGTGTGTCTATGGGGGAAACTAATCCCATTAATTCAAAGTGAATAACAAAGAGAGAGAGGGTCCAGTTCCCCTGTCGTTCGTCCGTCCTCCCTCTCTCCTGCTCCCTCCATCATCATTATTCCTCCGTCAGATCGGCGGCTGATTTCCTGGAGGACTGCGAGAAAACCGACCGGCTGACGGAGGAGAGGAGCGAGCAGAGGGGGAGGGGGAGGAGGAGGAGAGTTTCCGCTCCTCTTGGGGAGCCGCCTGTCCTCGTTTCTCTCTCCTCCTCCTTTCCTTCTGTTTCTCCCCCTTTCATCAACGTTTGTCTTTCTTTACTTTTCTCCACTTTTCCTTTTTCTTTCTTATGTCTGGTCACTCCACCTTTAACCTCCTCTCCTCCATGTTAATGTCTTTCACTGTTTTCCGTCACTTTCTCCATCTCTTCTTTCTCATCTGTTCTTTTTCTCTCTCTGATATTTGGACTCTTTTTTCACTGTCCTCTTATTGGTCTCTCTCCTCTCGCTCCTCCTCTCGCCTCCTCCATTCCCTCCCCTCTCTCTCTCTCTCTCTTCAAGGACATTTATATTATAAAGGATGAATTTGCATATTAATTCATTTCTTTCAATTTTCTCAGATTAGACGTTGTCAACACGTATCAGTGCTGATCAAACCAGCAGAGACCGCGCTGCCTGTGTGTGTGTGTGTGTGTGTGTGTGTGTGTGTGTGTGTGTGCAGCCTTGACACAATAGACTCGGTGAATGTTTGATGTGAGACCAGTCGGGACCCGATCGGACCCAGTTCTGAAAAAGTAAAGAAACCTTCTGACTTGAACTTTACACTCACACACACACACACACGTGCGTAGCCATGGTAACAACGAGGTCACGTGACCTCAGTGCGCTGATGAACAAACACACACACACACATGCACAAACACAACTCAAACGAGGTGTTTTACCAGAGAGATTCATGGGAAAAAATACACGTGGCATTATCCTCAGAGGAAGCAGCAGTTTGTTAACATGGAGGAGGCAGGGTGTGTGTGTGTGTGTGTGTCTCCCCTCCGTCACTTCCTCTGATGGATGGAGGAGTTGGTTGATGAATGGAGCGTCTCACCTTCTGTCGGGGGGGGGGGGGGGGGGTGGAGACAGGGGGGGGGGGGGGGTTGAAGCAATCAACTCAACAGCCTCCAAGTGTCAGATCAACCCCTCTCAGCAGTACATGTGTTGGTGTGACACAAAAGTTCTGTTCCAGCTTGTGAAAGACTTTTCAGATAGCCCGTGTAAATTAAAGTCAACAGGAAGAAACTTCAAGCTTTGTTAACATGGAGGAGGCAGGGTGTGTGTGTCTCCCCTCCGTCACTTCCTCTGATGGATGGAGGAGTTGGTTGATGAATGGAGCGTCTCACCTTCTGTCGGGGGGGGGGGGGGGGGGGGGGGGGGGGGAAAAAAGTTGGGGTTGAAGCAATAATCTGCTGCTATCTTCAGGGATGAAGACTTTTATTTTGACAGTCCTGACAGACGCATCGACTCGTTCTCTTAACAAACCTTTAATTTCAGCGCGGACGTCTCGCCCGCCTCGTCTTTGTCTCCAGACAAGTTTTGACGTTTGACTGACGGCTCCTGGCCAATCACAGCATGCCTTTATTTGTTTTAAACCAGTGAGAGAAACAAACTGCTGAATCATTGTTCTTCCACATGTTTACACGATTAGCTTGACGAGCTAAGGTGGCTAAGCTGTGATTAATGAGCTTCAGCTAGCGTTAGCGACACATTAGCTGATTGATCCTGCGGCTCTCAGCCTGATTAAATGAACCTAAATAAATCTGTTTGATCACATGGTTGCGTCCTCCCAGTGACCACTGTGTGTGTGTGTGTGTGTGTGTGTGTGTGTGTGTGTGCAGTGGAGTCCAGCAGCCCCAGTCTCTTGGCCCCTGACAACAGTCTGGAACGATCCTTCTTCATCCGGATGAAGTCGACGCTCACGAAGAGAGGCGTCCACATCAAGTCCTCGGGCTACAAGGTTCGGTTCTGACGTCACATCTGGACCCATTTCATTCCATGAGCTCTGACACTGACCGTGTGTAAGAAAACACATTTTGGTCCCGACGATAGAGATTTTGTTTTATGTTACTGATCTCAGGACGGTATCGTCCAGCTGGACCCTTCATGTCATACACGTGTGTGTGTGTGTGTGTGTGTGTGTGTGTGTCAGACCTATAGGCGTCACATCAGGCCCCGTGACCATCTCACCGCTCGCCGATTAAGGGGAGGGATTAAAGAGTGTGTGTGGCAGAGTCAGTTCACATGATTATTCCCATTCACGAATGCATGTATTACAACACACACACACACACACACCCTCAGTCAAAGATGGAGGGAGCCTCGTCACACTGACCGACCGTCTCTCCCGCTGACTCCGCCCCCTCAGGTGATCCACGTGACCGGGCGCCTGCGCATCAGGATGACGCTGTCACACACGCGCTCCGTGCCCAATCAGATCATGGGGATGGTGGTGGTGGCCCACGCGCTGCCCCCGCCCACAATCAACGAGGTGCGCATCGACTGTCAGATGTTCGTCACGCGCGTCAACATGGACCTGAAGATCGTGTACTGTGAGAACAGGTGAGCGGGTTTCGTTTCAGGTTCGGACTGGAGACAGAAACGTCCCGTCTTCTTTGCTAATCAAGAAGAGCTGGCGTCTCCGTCCAGAACGATTCCCACAGATTTAAATCAAACACGGAGCTGCTTCCTGTCATGAGACGCTGACTCCATTTCCCAGGGATTCCGCCCATGTTCGTATTCATGAGGACGCGTGACCCCGGCGTGTCGGGCGCACGTGTCGCTGATGGATCCGTGTGCGGCGCCGGGTCAGGTGGAGCAGCAGAGTTAAGCGGCCGGATTCATATCAGAGAAGGAGCCTTCATGTTTTATTATGAAAAGAGAGAAGGAGGAGATGATGGCAGACAGATTGCTTTTTTTTTTTCCGTCTGTGGAAAAAAGAGACACAACACGAGGCGGCTGATGATTTGCAGCAGAAGGCGGCGAACAGACGAACGCCGCTCCCATTACGGCCCCATTCCATGACTTTGTGAGAGAATGAGAAAATGGGAGGACGGATTTTTCTAAAGAATCAGACTGAGCTGTTATCTGCCTGCCAGACATTAGTCCCCTCCCTCTCCCCCTCCCCCCGCCATCAGAATGGAAGCGGGGAAATTGTTCTGTCTGTCCTGTGGCACATTTGTTCAAATTAAAGCGTTTAGAGCTGCTGCGTGTCACCTGTGCAACTCCTCTCTAATCGAGGAGTGGGGGGGCTTCTCCAACATGGCAGCCGCTCAACGTTACTGATGTTAAAGTCCATGAACCGTTTGTGTTCCAGAATCAACGACTACATGGACCTGACGCCCGTGGACGTGGTGGGGAGGCGGTGCTACCAGTTCATCCACGCCGAGGACGTGGAGGGAATCAGACAGTGTCACCTGGACCGTGAGTATACACCTGCCGGCACGCCGCGCTGTGATTGGACGAGAGTTCATGGCCCTCAGGGTCAGGGCTGCGCCCCCTGGTGACGGACACGCCCACAGAAACGACGATCTAATTTAAGCTCAAACCAACGAGCTGAAAGTCAACGGCCACTTAGGGAAAGTTTCCTCGCCGCCGCGGCGTGATTGCCCTTGTCAGGAGGCTTAACGCTCTCGGAGCGTCCGACACACAGGAAGTGCTGTGGCGCCTTATTTAGCGGCTGTCTGGCTGATTTGTGGCGTTCTCCGCGGCGCGTTTCACGGTTTGTCGGTGGCAGGGAGGTGTTTACCACGCCGCAAGGACGAACGCGCCTCGCACGGTGCACGTCCTGTGTCTGCTCCGTCCCGCCAGCCGCGTCCAGACGACAGAGCGCTCACGTCTGGTTAAAGAACAATAACTTGAGTTTCCAGAGCCGCCACCGCCGCCGCGATAACTCACGACCGGACTGAGACATGTCACAAACCTCGCCAGGAAAAAAAAGAGCTCCCTGAAAGTTTTTCAATTACCGTCTCCAAAAGTTCCTGAGCTCCGAATATCCAGAGCGGCAATCAGGAAGTGACCCGGCGGGTCGGACGGAATGTCGCGTGTAAAACACAAAAAAAGGAAGTGAAATATGGACGGAGATGATTCTGTCTCTGCGCGGCGAGGAGCAGGGGTCAGGGAGGCGGCAGTTTAAATGACTTGGTTTTAGTCGAGCGCCGTCTAATGCGGCACCTTGGGTCACCGCGGCCGCTCGTTTTATTCTTCCTCTTTCAAAATTAATTTCCTCCTTGAAAGGGCTGCTTTCAGAAACGGATGGTTACGGCCGCCGGAGGTGCTCCGTGCCTCCTCGCTCCTCTTTCTTCTGCTCGTGCTCCCCCGTCAGATTGTTCTGAAATCGCCCTCTTTCTTTGGGGCGGTTTAATTTGGCGGCTTAATGAACTCGCTGCTGATTGTGAGGAGGCCGATTTCAGGGAGACGCTCAGAGGAGTCTCCTCCTTTTTTTGGTTTTATTTTACTATTGTGAAGGATGAACACGGTCACTGAGTAATCAGGATGGATGGATGGATGGATGGATGGATGGATGGATGATGGATGATGGATGATGGATGGATGATGGATGATGGATGATAGATGGATGATGGATGGATGGATGATGAATGATGGATGGATGGATGATGATAGATGGATGGATGATGGATGGATGATAGATGATGGATGATAGATGGATGGATGATGGATGATGGATGGATGATGAATGATATATGGATGGATGATGGATGGATGATGGATGGATGGATGATGGATGGATGATGGATGATGGATGGATGATGAATGATGGATGGATGGATGGATGATGATAGATGGATGATGGATGGATGATGGATGGATGATGGATGATGGATGGATGATAGATGGATGGATGATGGATGATGATAGATGGATGGATGATGGATGATAGATGGATGGATGATGGATGGATGATGATGATAGATGGATGGATGATGGATGATAGATGGATGGATGATGATGATAGATGGATGGATGATGCATGATAGATGGATGGATGAATGGATGGATGATGGATGATGGATGGATGATGAATGATGGATGGATGGATGGATGATGATAGATGGATGGATGATGGATGATAGATGGATGGATGATGGATGATGGATGGATGGATGGATGGATGATGTATGGATGATGATAGATGGATGATGGATGATGGATGGATGATGATAGATGGATGATGGATGGATGATGTATGGATGATGGATGATGTATGGATGATGGATGATGGATGATAGATGGATGGATGATGGATGGATGATGATAGATGGATGATGGATGGATGATGTATGGATGATGGATGATGGATGATAGATGGATGGATGATGGATGGATGATGAAGAGCCTCAACCATGGTCTCCATTAGGTTGTAGGAGGCGGTGAGGTCATGCATCACATGACTCTGCGTCTCTGTCAACAGTATAAATAAAGTTTTCTGTGGCGATGATGTCACTCCAACGTGCGTGACGACCTCAGCTCTCAGATTCAAAGTTCCAGAGTTTCAGAAAGTTGCTGCGGCGGTGAAATGGGAGCTGGTTCCGCTCTCAGCCTCCGAGTGGCGGGGGGATTTATTTGGGCGTCGCCCGCCGCTGCAGGAGTCAGGGAATCGATCAAGGTGTATTTTGGAGGGAAAGCCTGTTCTCTCAACAGGGATCTAAATTTTAAAAGGGTTCTTTTTAAGTGGAGGACGAGGCGTGATCCCTCGCTAAGTCTCCATCATTACCTGCTGACAGCCGGTCTTAGCCCGGGTCAGACCTCAAAGTCAATCCGTCCTCGTCTCCGCTCGGAGAGAGAGAGAGGGAAGAAAGGGAGGGCGAGCCAGGGAACAGGGGAAAGTGATTTGTAGGCAGACGGAGAGAAAGCGGGAAAGTGGAGAGAGAGAGAGAGAGAGAGAGAGAGAGAGAGAGAGAGAGAGAGAGAGAGAGCGAGAGAGAGAGAGAGAGAAGTCGTGCACAGAAGTGAAAGCTCGGTGGATTTAAGCCTGCAGGCGTTTTAGCAGAACTCGTCTCTCTGGACTCACAGCCTTTAATGAATACACACACACACACACACACACACACAGAGAGAGCTTTTTTTCAACCTGTCTGTAGACACAACACACACACACACACACACACACACACCTGTGAAGTTCTTCACACACACACCCTCTTACTTTTCTGTGAAGTGTTTTCCATATTTTGGGGTTTTTATTTATTAATTTTATTCTATTTTAAATCAGTGACTCTTGGTCCTGGTCGAAGAACGTCTTCATCAGGCGATGAAGAGGAGGAACACAAACAAACAAACAAACAGAATAAAGCTTCAGGAGAGATTCACGTGGGAGAAGTTTCCAAGAGTTGAAAAGTCAGCCAGCAGAGGGCGACACACACACACACACACACGTTGACGTGAGGCAAGGGGGACACGGATGGGGGGAGGAATAGAGGAAGAGAGGGAGTAAGAATAAACCAGTGGAACCTGTGACATTGACCAAAAGAGCGAAGAGCGGCGAGGACGAGAAGAGGAGAAACGGCCGTGAGGTTGAGAGACTTTAAAAGGGAATAGAAGTCTTTTAATCTATCGCTCTCTCCCTGCAGCCTGGGGCGAGCCTCGAGCACTCCCTCTCTCCCCCTCTCTCCCCCTCTCTCTTCCTCTCCTCTCCTTCATTAGTGGCCGATCAGAGAGCGAGAGGGGAGGGTTAGCGCGCCGCCTCGAACCCGCAGCGCTAACCCTGCTTCAGAGCGTCACCCGAAACCCCCGTTCAGATCAAATAGACAGGCTCCTCCCCCTGTCCATATATGGTGATGTTGTGGAAGTGTTGGAGGGAACTTGAGATGTTTAGCTTCAGTTTTTATTATTACGCTCGTTCACTGTTTTTATTTGAACTATTTATCAAACAAGAGACGAGCAGCTGAATTCTGAACTATCTCCTATGTCCCATCAGCTGACATGGAGGAGGCGGGGTTTAGGAGCTGCAGCCGGTGGCTGGGGGGGGTCTCTGTCGTTACCCTGACTCCATTTATTCTTAATGAGAATCTACTTCCAATGTGAGTGAGTCACTGTGTGTGTGTGTCGTTATTTACTCGTCGTGCAAACAAAGCAAGGTCACAGTCAAGGTGACGTGATCTCACCATCTCTGCTTTAACATGCAAACAAGTTATTTTCCCCCCACCTCTCTCTCTCTCTCTCCCCCCCCCCCACAAAGAGGCGAACAGAGAACCAATGAGCGCCGAGCGCCTCGACCAAAGTCAATTACCGCCGCCCTGGGGATGTCGTCTTAAACAATGCTATTAGTTTCTAATAGTTTTTAATTACTGGACTTCTTTTTGTATAAATCACTCGCTGCTCTCTCTCTCTCTCTCTCTCTCTCTCTCTTTTCTCAGTCGTGGAAAAACCGATTTGTGAGCGTAATTAAATGGAGGAGAAGGATATGAATCCTGCTCCTCGCCGCCTGATTAAAGCCAGCGCACGTTGCTTAGATAACCATTCAGTGGTTCGTTGGGCCAGACGTGTCGCCGGCGGGGGGTGGAGCTGGGGTGAAGGGGGCGGGGCGGGGGCGGGGGTTCTCCTCCGGGGGGGCCTGTAACGGTGACACAGCACTGCCTGGTGGACAGAGGCCGTACTGCAGCTCTGTTTGTTAACCGACTTCTAAACTTCTAAATGTGACGTTCATTCACTTACTTTTTTATAATTTTCTTCTTTCATCTTTCTCAACTTTGACCTGATTGAGATTTTAGTTCTTTAAAAAAAGGTTTAAAAGAAATAAAACGGTTTGTTTGTGACGGTGGGGACATGTCCGTCCCACACATCATGCTACAGTTCAGTGTATTGTCTCCTAACTCTCAGCAACACACACACACACACACACACACACACACACACACACACACACACACACTGGCAGCCTGTGTGTGATTAATGGCGGCAGCAGCAGAGCAGCACTCAGCCAGCTGTCACATGACATGTGATGGCTGCCTCTCTCTCGCCCTCTTTTCTTTCTCTGCTGTGATAAACAAGCTGCCCCCCCCCTCTGTCCTCAGTGATGAATAAGGGTCAGTGTGTGACAAAGTACTACCGCTGGATCCAGAAGAACAGCGGCTACATCTGGATCCAGTCCAGCGCCACCATCGCCATCAACGCCAAGAACGCCAGCGACAAGAACGTCATCTGGGTCAATTACGTCCTCAGGTCAGAGGTCGACTGTTTAACACACACAACTGAATGAATGAATTAGCTTAAAAGCTAAAGAGGCTCATGTTTAGTTTTAAGATAACTTCATGCTGAGGCGTTTCTGTACTTCGCAGTAACCCCGAGTACAAAGACACGCCCATGGATATCGCACAGCTGCCGAACCTGCCGGAGAAAACCTCTGAATCGTCCGAAACGTCCGACTCTGAGTCCGAGTCCAAAGAAAACTCAGGTGAGAGGAAGCTGCTCTGAACGCAACCTCAGCGTGACCTCTGACCCCGGGCCTGAGGGTCAGGGACAGAAACCTGAACGAATTCTTCCAAGCGTGGCGCCAAGCGGCGATAACGCCCGAAGAAAAAGAACCGAGGCTGCAGCTCGCTATCAGCCGCTAGGCGAGGCTAGCAGCACGCCGCTGTTGTCAAAAGGCTAGCGTTAGCTCTTTGTGAGATCTGAGAATCTTTCACTGATTAAATACATAGGGTGGCTAATGTTAGCTAGCCAGACGATGGCGGTGACGCGGCTCCGCCTCGAGCGTAACATTATCAAGTGCTGCGGCCGTGACGGGAACCGCTGCCAGCTGCTTCTCGCTGGAGGAGACGGACTCTGGCAGGCGGTCGGCTGTAAACCGGCGCCAGCTGCTGCAGCCGGGCTCCAACGGGCCCGAGGTGCTCAGCCTCGACGCATTCTAAAATGAGATATTCGCCCTTTGACCTTGGTTCTTGGCTCCGGGAACTGACGGTTCTCCATAACGTCACATGGTCTCGAGCCAACGATGTGAAGCGTGCAGCGAGGGTCAGGATGAGACGCGTCTTCATTTGAATCCAACAAAACACCAGTTCAGTGTTTATACATACGACCGAAAATCATCGGTCAACTTTACACACGGCGACCCGACCCGCACGTGCATGCTCCCCAGAGGACATACTGACCTTTCTTCTAGCAGGATGTGTGACCTTCCACAACATCTCATGGAGAGATTTTTAAGATCCATCACATTTCCAAGAGATCTCAGTCTGACTAACCGTGACCAGCCTGCTTCTCCTGAGGCTACACCGTCACACTGAGCCAAACGTTCTGCTGCTTTCTAACCCACTGCCCTCTCTCTTCTGATTAGACAATGAGAACACCAAGCCTGAGGGGAAGCTGGGCCACCAATCAGAGCGCGGCGAGGAGCAGGAGGCCGACAGCAAGCGCCCGCCGCAGCCCGGCCAATCCCACTGCTCCTCTGAACAGGAAATGAAGCGTCAGGAGGAAGGAGACAGTTCAAGCAACCCTGAGAGCCAAGACAGCGATGACAGTCTGGAGCCTTCAGACGCAGAGGTCGAGGAGCAGGAGGAGGCCCGGGTGGCAGGAGGAGGCGCGGGAAGGCTGGCCAGGTTGACGGGACTCGGGGCGTTAGGGGGACTGGGCGCAATCGGAGGACTTGGTAATCTGGGAGGACTCCACATTAAGGTGGAGCACTATGGGGAGGGGGAGGAGCTGCAGCTGCACAACTCGCAGACCTCCTCCTCTGAGGAGGAGGAAGAGGACGAGGAGGACGATGAGGAAGAAGACGAAAGCATTCAAGACTGCGACGGCGCCGATGATGGAAGCAAGCTCCAAAAGCGGCGGAAGAGGAGGAAAGTGCAGAAATGGGACGGATCTCAAAGTAAGAGGCTCCGCCTCTCCTCGCCTCTGCCCAGTCCTGTTGCCATGGGAGACGCCACACCGCTGACCGACCCCTCCCAGGCCACGCCCGCGGTCGCCTCCCACCTCCTCAGCTCCTCTGGCTCCCCGCACGGTGCAGGGGGGACGTCCTCTGTCCTGAAAATCAAGACTGAGATGGCAGAACCCATCAACTTCGACAACGACAGCAGCATCTGGAACTACCCGCCCAACCGCGAGATCTCCAGGAACGAGTCTCCGTACAGCATGACTTCAAAACCGGCGCCTCAAGGGTCCCACGAGGCCTTCCCCTCTCCCCAGGGAGGGTCTCTCCAGGTGTCCATCCCTGACTCTGTCCTCACCCCTCCTGGAACTGAAGGAGGAGGCGGAGGCGTGAGGAAGCCTCCCTACAACGGAAGCTCCACCCCGTCCTCTGCTTCCAGCGCTGCCAGTTTAGCGCCTCCATCCAGCGCCTCCTCTGCTGACCCCTTGTCACCCCCTCTCTCCGCCTCCCCACGGGACAAGCAACAGGGCACTCCCACCACCTCCTCTTCTTCTTCTTCGTCCTCATCTTCGTCCTCCTCGTCCTCGTCCACCTCCTCCTCTTCGCTGCTGTACTCTGGGGACCTCGAGGCTCTACAGCGTCTTCAGGCCGGCAACGTAGTGCTGCCGCTGGTCCACAGGGTCACCGGGACTCTGGCCCCCACCAGCACGACGGCTCCACGGGTTTACACCACCGGGACGATCAGGTACGCTCCGGCGGACGTCACCCTCGCCATGGCGCAAGGGAACCTGCTTCCCAATGCGGCCATGAACTTTGTAGACGGCTCGGGGTTCGGCCTGGACCCCAAGACGCCCATGGAGATGCTCTACCACCACGTCCACAGGCTCAACATGTCGGCGGCCGCGGCCGCCGGCCCGTTCGTCGGATCCCCGTCAGCGACGGGCGGGAACGGCGCCCTGGGCGGCCAGATGCCGACGGCGGCCAACGTTTTCACGACGGCAGAGGGTCTTTTCTCGACGCTGCCGTTCCCGGTGTACAGCAACGGCATCCACACCACGCAGAGCGCCCTGGAGAGGAAGGAGGATTAATGCAAAGCGCTCACGACCGCATTACTGTGTTTCCGGAATCAACAACTGTGTCAAAGTCAAAGACTCCTCACTAGTAAACAGACGATTTACAGCACTGTGTTTCCGAGAGGACGACAAACGTACTCCAGCACTTTGAATCTGAGATTGTGTAATAGATCGCCCACTCCTCTCTCTCTCTCTCTCTCTCTCTCTCTCTCTCTCTCTCTCCGGTTTCTTGCAATCAGCGACTTTTCTCCCGATCAAATGAACAAAACACAGACTTTTCTTTCTTGTAAAGAATTCCTTTTTTTGCCGCCGGACTCGGCTCAGATCATTTTTATGATTTGACTCGATTCTGTTGCATCTCTGTCGAGGTGCTGATCGGAGGATCCGTAACGGACAGGACGCGGCGTGCGGCGTGCGGCGCCCTTTGTCTCTGGATGTGATCAAGGCGTGTGCAGACCTCCCTCCACCAACGGTCTCACAAATAATAATCTTTTGAAAAAAGGTTTTTGAGGACGTTTCTCGATTGAGGGAATAGTTTAGCGTTGCTTTCCTTTCTTCCTTTTGTTTTTTTTTTTATAAAATATTCTAGCTCAGATTTAACTTTCGAATCAAGCATTAAGAAGAAAACAAAAAAAGCAATTTCCACCGGGTAATGACCTGTGACATGTCGAAAGTGACTAACTCCTCCTCTTCCCCAGGAGTGGACCAACAGGTCTCGCACCAAACGTCCCCTCCTCTCCATCCCTTCCTGTCTCTGCCCGGCCGCCATTCCTTTGCTCTGCATCTCTACCTTTGGACTCACGGTGCTACGGACCAGAGGCCCTGACTCAGCTGGCTGATGTGGGGGCTGCGAGCGAACCCACGGCTCCTCGTTTTCTGTTTGTGGAGGAGGAACTCTCGTTTTGTTTTTCCTCTTCTGACCATCAGGAAAGTCAGACTCAGCCTCCATGTTCCACGCCATGTGTTCGCCTCGTGACTGGGCCTCGAGGGCGGGGGGGGGGGGGGGCGTGTGTTTTCTAGGGGGGGGGGGGGTGCGTGTGTTTTCTAACTAAATCACTTTTATCTTCTCGTGAGACTGAAGCTAAATATTTAGCGTCGCTAACTTGAAAAATGAATGTCGACCGGCTCCTGTTTGATAACTGCTTTGTATTATTTTTGTACTATTTCAAGCATTTTCTTATTTTTCCTCCTCCTCCTCCTCCTCCTCCTCCTCCTCCTCTTCTTCTTCCTAAACCGGAATCACCTCCACGAGATTTTCTGAATCCGCTCTCTTCCATCTCATCGCCGGACCCTGTGATGACCACATATCAACGAGGAGGTCGTCCTCGCTCGATCTCACACAATCAATCCAATAAACTACGAACAAAACAGACTTTGGTTTCGAGGAATAGAAAAAAATAGCCACATTCCTTTAAGCGACTCGTCTTTGTTTCCTCCCCGGCCTCCTTTGCCAAAAAAATAAGTGTTTCAAAGCACTGTGATTCTCTTTCATCTGTACTTTTGTTTTTCTTCGGCTTTTTTGGTAAAAAGAGGAAAAAAAAGAGAATAAGTAATAATTCAAAGGACCCCCCCCCCCATCTTATTACCCCGTGTGATTACGCCGTAAAAACGTGTTTCCGATGTGTTTCGTGTCACTGGCCGTCACTTCTCTGTGTGTGTTGACTATATGCAGTATATACTGAGCTACTGTAGCTGTTTTTGTCCTTTGTCTTCTCTGTGCTCTATCTCTAGTGTCTGGGAGGGGGAGAGGGGTGGGGCTTAGAGTGAGAGGGGGCGGGGTCATCCCCCCCAAAAAAGGACGGCCTTCTCTCTCTTTCTTTTCCTGCCTCTTCCTCCGTCTCCCTCTCTCTGCAGTCTTAGTGAAACCAGTGGAGGTTCGTGGAATTTCGTGTTCGGTGGCCTTTGCAAAAAATGAAAAGAATCTTGTAGAGTCCACCTTTTTTCGCTGCTTCCTTTCTGTCTTTGTAAACTCTCGGTTTCTTCCGTTGTTTTCCGATCCTTCTCTCTCTCTTTCCCTCTGCTGTTGCTTTTTGCTGTTGTGTAGTCTTATACAAACCTCTTTATCTCGCTCTTTTCTCTCAGAGATGAAAAGATTCTTTAACTAGCTCAAGGTTTATGGAGCCATGTTTTCGCCACTAAGGAATTCTGGGAATGGCCGTTTCCAGCTCTTGCGTACAAAGTGAATATTTACGCTATATTGATATAAATTATGATGAGGAAAAGCCTAAAGTAGCATCGTAGACGTAGTCCTGGAACAACCACAAAAGCCTCAGTTGTGAAACATTTCCCAGAGTCCCTTGGGGCTTCCTGTGTGCATTGGGTGTATTTCATTGGTTCCCACCGAAAACTTGTTGACTTCCTGCGCAAACTTCTCTCACGGGACAAACAAAGTTACACAAGTGGTTCAAGGGGGAGAAAAAAAATCACAGTAGAATTTCAGGACAAATAATAATAATAAAAAAACAATTTTAAAGATTTCTAAAGAAATTAAAAGAAGAAAAAAATATTTCGCACTATAAATCTATTTTTATAGGTGTTTTGGAAAACTGAACTGCATGTTTAGTAAGTTCGTCCGATGTGTTTCACGTGATTGAGCCCTCGTTTGGTTTCCTCGGTTTTTGTGCTTTTTTTCTTTTGAAGTCTGTTGCGCCCGGCGGGGACGCGGTGGAGGAAACTGTCTCTGGTCCTCCCCTTCACATCAGGAAAACAATCGTCTGTGCTCTCTGTGAAGAATCAGTGTCTTGTTACTGCGATTAACTTGTGAAACGACGACAAGAAAACAAACCCAGGTTCTGAAATCCAACGATGTATTTATTTTTGTGTTCAATAAGAAGAATGTGATCAGCGCCGCTCGACCCGGCCGTTGGCTGGCGGGTCGGTTGTGGTTGAATGTTCAAATGTGTCACTTCGGGAGCGTTTTGTTTCCGTGCTCCTCTGGATTTTAGCATTTTCTACTTTTGGTGGTTTTTGCGTGAAAAGGTGGGGGGGAGGGGGCGGGACAAAACGAATGGCGGCGCCCCATTTGGTCAAGAAAAAGGAGACTTCGAAGGGGGCGGGGCACATAACTCAGATGAAACCAGGAAATACACCCACATGTAACAAAAACCAAACAGCCGGTCCGAGCTGTTTCAATGTTTTTCTGTGTTTTATGTCGAAAAATGAAAACTTTGCTGGTGATTTTAAAAACTTAACAACCTTAATCACAGCTGCTGTCACGAATACATAGTGTTTAAGAAATACAACTATTGAGAAATCACTTCATTTACCTGTGAAGAAACTGTGTCTGTGTTTTTAACTATTTCTTGTACAATTATACAGATTCTTTTATGAGGAACTTGGTGCCAAGTAGCTGAAATACGGGAGAGAGGGAATCTCTTATTATCAATGTTAACAGTGTTATAAAATTCTAAATACAAACAAATTAAAATATTAAAAAAGAGAAAACTATGGTACATTTCTATTTTTCCTTTGAGTTTTTTCCTCGCAGAAGAGGAGAACACACGACTAACTGATGCTAACTTTGAGTGCCTGGCTTCTTTTACTATTATTATTATTATTATTATTATTGTTTCGGAAGACATCTCTCTGAGTTCATTTACCATGAATAATGCTGCAATCCGAAAATGTACATACTTCATTTAGCGGTTGTTCTTTTCTGGGTTCCCTCGGTTCTCGTGCGCTCAGAGGAACCGCTCACACACACGGTTGTTTTTCTGTAACCCGGTTTTGATCATCTGACAGGTGCCATATTCATAATAAACACTTCTCTCAAATTTGTTACCAGATTGCATCATTTCTCCAGATTCCTTTCTTTCTGAGTAAATAATACCATCAGATAAAAACCATCAGGTTCAACTTTGAACTCTTTAAACAAATTAACTCAATGTAAAAAAAATATATACGGATAAAGCTGATTTTTTTTTTTTTTTTTTTCTTATCATCAGGACGCACGCGATGATTTGACCAGACACAAAACATGGAGAAAAATCAAAATCTGAATGATAATTTTTAATTAGCGTCTAAACAGGATCATTACTGGGATCAGATCGTGGTCTCCTGACGGTCGTTGGCGTCTCATTATCCCACAATGCACCACGAGCAGAATGAGGAACCTAAACGTCACGTCTCCCACTGCGACGGCGTGTCTCCAAAATACTTGGACAGATTCTGTGATGTTTTGATGTTCGGCCCCCGAGGATGCGCACATGAAAAAAAACGCTTTGTTTCATCATCCGTCCATCAAGGCCGCTGATGAAAGGCGGCTCGTCCCGCCCCCGGTGAGCGACTGACGCTGTCGGATCTAAATTCCACATCAGACCTCCTCACTGAGACGGACAGCCAGAGGTTATTAGAAGGAGCTCCAGGTTCAGTTCACACACACACACACACACACACACACACTGAGGGCTGCTGCCTGTGATCTATGATTCATGTGTGCTCATTTAAAATAGTGTGAAATATTTAAAGTTGGCTGCTCGGCCTCAGAGGGTCGACTGACTGACCTCTCTGCTCTTATTACTAGGAGGAGGAGGAGGAGGAGCAGCGGTGAGACAGGAGAGAGAGAGAGAGACTCTGTGACAAATAGAATAAAAGTGGAGAAGAAGCTTCATGTCCTCGCTCACTTCCTTCACTCTGAACGAAGACGTAAAGAAAGACGGACGCCGTGACTCCTCGTTGTCATTTGACCAAACTGACCAGACACTGGAACTTCTCACCAACACAAGTGGCCTCGTTAACCTCGTTAAACCATGACTCAGCTGAATTCATTCGCTCACAGCTGATGTTCTTTTAATTGAAAAAGAGAATTGTCTTTAATTAAAAGAGAGAGTTGTGTATTAACATTATTTATTGGACAAAGAAACTTTAAAATTTCCGTTTTACTTTGAAAAATGACACAAAGCGATTCATTGGTTCTTCAAAATAAAAAGTCGTTGTTTTATTTGTCAAAGAGTCAGTGAAGTGTTGGACTCTGCTCTTCTTCATCATCATCCTCAAAGCTCAGGACAGGCGCGGAATTCTTCCGTGGGGCGACAGTGACCTCTACAGGTGGAACAGAGCACTGCAGGCTTCTGCTTTAAACTCGGTTCTCTCATTACTGCAGTACATATGACGTGTATGACATTGTTCCTTGATTTTATACATGTATATCATATTCAATTTTCTGTCTCTTGTCCTATAATAACCCATCTTAATTAAGGTAAATAATAATAATAAAAATATTCATGTTAGTGCACAAACCTCCCGAAGTCCCGAGCAGCTGTGGCACCTGAACGCATCACGCGGAGGAGAGTCTTCCTCAGCAGGTTCATCAGTGAACCACCAGGTGACGACGTGTCCTGAGGATCAGCGGAAACACCGCCACCGTGACACGATTTAAAGAAATGAAATACTGCGATCTGAACAAATACTACAATGAAATGTGCCTTGTAATAAATTATAATTGATTAGTTCAATAATAAAAGCAGCAGCTTTGAACAGTCACAAGAAGAAATGACCATGAATGTGAATTATCCCTTTAATGATTCAGAGTTCTAGAACACTTTCATTCTTTACGCCAACATATGCAACTAGAAAACTTTACAGGATTATATACAATACACTGGAAAAATACACAAATTTACCCGAGCTATAATCCCACGTGTTAAGAGGGACGCCGGATCAGAACGTTCTGAGACGGGGTCGCCGCAGGGCTGGATAATTAAAATCATCATAGAACTCTAATATCATCGCACAGCTGCTGAGGAAAGTTTTCTTCATACAAAACAAACAGTTTTTAAAAATGTTAAAGCAACAAAAGCAGGTCATCAGTTTATGCCGTTACGCGCCCAGGCGGCGAGCGCACGTGTGACTAACACAGCGGCGTCGACTCGCTCCGATTCAGACGTTGGTCACGTTTTTCACCCTGAGTGACGCAGCACATGTTAGCGTTAGCATCTGCAGATGTTGGCGCACAGCTGCATCTGTCGCTCAGAGACCGTCAGGGAACCGTCTCCATCTCTGGTGTCCTGGCTTCAGGGGCCAAAAGACACAGCTACTCTCGGCCGTCCACGGCCTCCACTCCAAACACATTCAGAACATTTCAGTCAGGTGACCAATGTGGCCGCCACAGAGTTGAGCTGTGGAAAGAGAGACGACCCCGTCCTCACAGCCAGGAGAGACAGACAGGTGCGCAGATGGACAGACAGGAAGCCAGAGACCGGGGGGGGCCAGCGGGTGGACGGACGGGGTCATCGTGTCATTGGACGACCTCGAAGTAGTGCAGGATGGCCATGATGTGCTGAGGCATGAAGACGTAGCCGGTGTACACGGCCATGCCGGCCACGGAGACGAGCAGGGAGTCTGAGGACGAGACGTTAAGGAAGCAGAGGACACGTCACTGTTCAGGGTTAACGACGCTGTCGCTGTGGTTACGCCTGGCGTCCGCACCAGGGCGCCGAAGCTCTGGGCTGTGGACTCTGCGGAGCCCCGTGTTGACGGGAACAATACGCCGCCCTGCCACTCAGCCACAGCCACGCCCAGGCCGGAGGGGACAAGCACAGAGTTCCTGAGCGGAGCCCAGCTCCAGGAGGGGTCAGGCTTTAGTCACGTGTCATGTGGTCAGAGTCCAGCAGAGGGCGTGGCTCACGGTTCGGACACTTGTGCTAAACAAACAAAAACAAATACACAAACAGGCCGGATGTTGTTGTGACTCATAAGAACAACAAAGATGGACGCCAGGTTCTGTTCGTCTAAATCGAGCTGCTCTGCTTTGATCCTTCTCCAGGATCAAAGCGCTTTCCTCTCTGCGACAACTCGCGTTTTTCGGTTAAACTTTAACTAAAACCACCTCAGCTCGTTAAACCGGTTTGCTGTCGACTTAAACCGGATCAACCGCAAACGTTTCCCACAGTGAACCCGGTTAGCATGGTTAGCATGGCTAGCGTGGCTAGCGTGCTAGCAGCGGGATGAAAGGATACTGAACACGGTCCGCTCCCACGGCTCCAGCATGTAGAGCGCGGTCACCAGCAGGTACTGGTAGTAAAACCAGGACAGATGTTTCCAGCAGTCTCCCAGAGCCATGGTCCTTCGTCTTCCTCCTCTTCCTCAACTCCGTCTTATTCTTCTTCCGGTTTCGGGAGCGCTGACGACGCGTCACCCGGCTCCGCCTCTCAGCCAAACTTCCTCTTTTCAAAATAAAGCACGGAAGTAGATTTTGCTTGAGGCTCGCGTGTCAGAATAAAGTCAAAGGCTCTATTGACAGAAATGCAATGTAATGCCTTCAAACTTCGGGCCTAGACTTTTAAATGAGACATTTAGAGACAATGAAGCCAGAGTTTTCCTCGTAGATAATTCAGCATCAATTTTTTTATACAACATCATAAAAGCACAAAAGCCCAGAGCTTCAACAATTCAAACAAAGTCGACCCCCTTCGTTTGTCCATCCCTCATGTTTCTGACAGAGGCTGCAGAGGTGTTGATTCAAAGACAATGTCTCCTAACCCCTCATTACACCATTAAAGGAACAATTCAACAAGAGAGCAGAACATCTGGAAATCCTGTCTCGGTAACGGTGTCGGCCTCAGAAAGTGTGAGAGGTTCAGCGTCGACAGGGACGAGCTGCAGAGTCCTGCGTCCTTCCTCCATCTTTCCTCCGTCCAGCTCAGCAGTGGCTGGCCAGGATGTTGAAGAAGTGGTACACCTCCTCTCGATCGAACACGGCCACCTCTGTGGAGCACTCGGAGCACTGCACCGGGTGGTAGACCTCATCGGCGTCCATCCCTGCCGGCGCCGGGTCAGGAGCCTCGTTGGCAGGCGTTTCTGTTTTCTTTCCCCGTCGCCTCTTCCTGCTCCTCTGCTTCCTGTCCTGCTGGGTATTGTATCGCAGCACCTCGTCTCTCTTCACCGTGCAGTTCATGACAAACATGGCCCGGTACTGCGTCCGGTACTTGTCGTGCCTGAGTGGACACAAAGCAAGAGACATTCGTGTGGTCAACAACATCCGAACCACCTGGAGCAGGTTAGGTTCGTGATAACAGACGGGTCAGGGCGGAGCTACAGGATCCCAACAGGAAGGAAGCGTTGCGTAGAATCATAATAAAAGCCCCACCTCTGACAGTCCAGACACAGCATGGTCATGCAGGCGGGGCAGTTGAGGATGGCGTCGCTGCTGGGTAAACCCTGCGTGTGGCGAGGCTGCGACTGAAGCGCCCCTGCTGGTCGTTTCCGGCTGTGTCTGAACAGGAAGACAGGAGACACAGTGAAGGAATCCTTCAAAATCCGTTTGAGACACCAGAGAGGTGTCCTCGTTACCCTCTTCTCTTGGCGTCCACCCAGGCCTGGTCTCTGTCGTCCTCGTCCGGGTCGTACAGCAGCTCGTCATTGGTCAGTATGAGCCGCTGTCTCCGCCTCTGGCCTGTGGAGCTGCCTGCAGAGGACACACATGAGAATCCATCCGGAGAAAAGAGAGGACGCTGTCATTGACGCACGCTGGGGTCAGTCTTACTTGGTTTGTCCTCTTCTTCAGAGTCAGAGTCAAAGTAGACATTGTCATACGTCTGAGGCGCAGGGAGTCCGGCTCTGACGCCTCCTGGTTCCAAAAGAATAAACACACAAACATGGACTGATCAGGAATTCTTTAAACCCGAGGTCCTGCTTCACCGAGCAGAACTACAGTGGAATAACTCTGGAGCTGTTCAGTCTCACAAAGCTGAGACCTCAGTCCTGGAGGACAGACTATAAGATTGATAGATACTTTATTTATTCCAAACTGGGAAATTGAACACAGTATTTTTTATCTAGTATCCGTTAGATGATGTGATCCAACCGCTTCGACAAACAAATGCAACTCAAATTTTATACAGTTGACCGTGAGGCCGTCCACTCTGTCCCATGTCCACAAATATCACAGCAGCAGAGACACTTGGACCAAAGCACCAGGTCCATGCAGCGTTACCTCCTGCCGACGGTCCCCAGGCCCCCTCCAAGGTCCTGATGGTGGAGCTGAGCTCTGCCTCCATCTCCTTCTCAAACTCATCCCCGCTGGACGACTCGCTTTCCCCCGTCAGGTACTCTCTGATCAGCTTCTTCTTCTGGTCCGGCGTCCCGTGCAGCAGCACGTCCAGCTCGTCCTCCGAACTGAGCCACGAGGACGGAGAATTACACCCAAAGAAACCCATGAGCTGACATGTTGCTTTCAGAGGATCAAATATTATTTTTATTCAGCTGCTGCCTCGATGCTGAACTTTGATTAGACACAGTGAGGTTTGACAATTTAACCCTTTAAATTTCAACATAATATTTAAGTGGCATTTTTGATAATTAACGTCAATAAAAAAAAATAATAATTCTCATATATTTTGTGTTCTTATTATCTATGTACCACAACCCACACTGTCAGGTGATGTACACAACAATCTGCTGCTTGACTTGTGTAACTGTAATGACGTATTTAGGAGGTTCACTGCGTGTGTGTACAACCATGAGTACTACTAGCAGGTTAGCATTGTTGGCTACATGCTAACGTTTGTTTACGTTAGCATGTAGCCAGGTAGCCGCGTCGCTCTGACCTGCTGGCGGCGCCCTCCTCGTCACTCGGCTCCTCGATCTCATACGAGTCGAACTCCTGCGTTCCATTCGCTTTGTTCATTTTAACGTTCGGGGAAAAAATAAACGAAGACGCGAGATGTTCAATGTGTTAGGTGAGAGGGCCACTTCCGGTTCTTCTTCTACCTTAACAGGAAGTGGATGAACATTGGAATTATTCACTATCGCCACCAACTGGTCAGAACTATGGCTGCAGCCGAGAAGTGCGTCTCCATACAGCAAGTAATGGTCTGGAGATATATATATATATATAGTGGCTTGGATGTTTTTACCCTGATGCCTTTATATGAAGTAGATACGTGAGTGTGTGATAGTCGGCCTCATCTCCAACACACACACACACACACACACCTCACAGTCCACCTCTTTCTCAGCTCTGCTGCTCGACAAGCTAATTTAGCCAATTACACACAGGTGTGATGCTAATTTCCCTGAGCTGGCAGCCAGGAGGTAAAAATAACATAATTACACACGTGTCCCCCACAGACAGGAGGGCTGTCCCCCACCACCACAAAACACAACACGCTTGATAACGGAGGAGAGGACAATGGACACTGTGTGTGTGTGTGTGTGTGTGTGTGTGTGTGTGTGGGTGGAGGGAGCTGTCAAAGCTCCATACATATGAAAAAAAGACTGAGGAATAAACATCAAACCTCTCTGGATTGTCAGGAAGCTTCTTCTTCTTCTCTCCTACTCTCACACTGATCAGATCTTCAGACAGGACGAGCTGTGGATGAGCAGAGTTTGGGTCCAGAACCACAGGACTGAAGGAGACCAGGTCCTTCATCTTGTTCCAGATGTTGAAGCTCAGGTTGCCCAGATGTTTGGCCTCATCTATCAGAGCTCCTGAGGCCAGCTGTGGATCCTCCAGCAGGGGGCGCTGCTGGACTCGTTCCTCTGCAGCCTTGTAGTGGAGCAGGAACGAGACGTCTTCAGCTCTCAGCTCGTCCTCTGTGCTGCTGATTGTGTCTGACAGAGCCGTCATGTCTCTGCTCAGAGCCTCCATCT
This sequence comes from Pseudorhombus dupliciocellatus, assembly GCA_016785235.1. Classification (NCBI taxonomy): domain Eukaryota; kingdom Metazoa; phylum Chordata; class Actinopteri; order Pleuronectiformes; family Paralichthyidae; genus Pseudorhombus; species Pseudorhombus dupliciocellatus. Next base: position 369,117 of record JAFBJW010000079.1, read on the forward strand.
TCTCCTTCATCGTCTGACTCTTCTGCTCCTCTTCCTCCCTCAGTGCAGCCATCCTGGCCTCCTCTTCCTCCTCCAGAAACCGGTGAAGCTTTTTAAACTGCTCCTGGATCTGGGTCTCTGTGTGTCGGGCCTGGACCTTAATGTGTCCTGCTGTCAGTTCAAACTCTGCTTGAACACGTTTCAAACCCTCTAACTTCCTCTTCAGGGGCTCCAGAGTTTCCTGAAGCTGCTTCCTGTGTTGTTGGGCAGCTTCATCGATGGGTCTGAACCTGGAGGTGTTGTTGAGCGTCAGTGTGTCAGTTGGTCTGGGAGGTGAACGTCGTGTTCAGCCTGTGTCTCTTCACGCGTCTGCACGGTTTTCGGTCATAGGTTCGTTTGATCAATGAGTCGTCCAGATTTCATATCTACACACGGACATCTGTACAGACCCACATTTCCTCCTTCTGCTCGCTCACACACACACACACACACACACACAATATTTGATCAAAACTAAACGTGTCAACCACAACTCCCGACAGGCTACGCTCAGCACAATGCATCATGGTCCAGGCGGCGAGCAGCCCGTCCTAGGTGTCACCTCATTAAACCCGAGCGTCTCCAGACCCAGAGCGTTTGATGACTGAGACTTAGGCTGTCATGTGGACATGTGGACACGTGGGCAGCGTCTCAGAGGTGATCTCACCCTGCCGGGGAAATAAATTGCTCCTCACGCCGTCACTCGTCACCGTTTCCTGTGGGGCAGGTGTGATGACATGATTCTACAGCCTCACATGGACCTGTCAGTCAGCTCGGACAAAGCAGGGTCCAGAGAGGAAGAGGAGGAGCCGGGGGGATGGACAAAATAAGACATAAAGTGTCTCACCCTTTGTCTTTTCTTTCCAGTCAGGTTCTGGAAGCGACGGACCAGTCACAACCATCTGGGCGTGGGCACAGCGCTCCCCCTGTTGGTCGGCGCCGCAAACACGTGGAGGCCGAGCGTCATTATCTCCCATCACCTCCGGTGAGCCGCGCTCGCCCATCACCTGCGAGTCTCACTCCACGGAAAAGAGTGCAAGGACTTGATTATCAGCCCTGTCGGTGCACCGTGACCCGCTGGCCCCTGGAAACACACACACACACGATGAATGTGTGAGGAAATAACAAGGGACCAAGTCATTTAATCTGACTTCATGGAGAGAGAGAGAGAGAGAGTCACTTTGCTGCTGGATCATTTCCATCTCTCTCTCACCTCGTCCTCCCTCTTTTTTCTGTTCCTCCTTCCTATCTGTTTCTCTTTTCTCCTGCTTCAGTACATTCATCTCTTTCTCACCTGTCTCTGTTTCCTCCCTCATCCTTCGTTTGCTCTTTCTTTCTTTTTCCTGACTCTTCTTCTTTTACATTCGTTCACTCCCTCACTCCTTGGTCTTGTCATTTATCTCCCTCCACCCATCATTCCCTTCTCTGTTTTCTGCTGCTCATCTCTGAGGGTCAGTCAGAACGTGCTCTGTAGTGACCTCTGGTGGCAGAAGGACACACTGCACGTTCACCTCAATGAAGGTATGTTGTTCACGTAATGGAGGTGTCCACATGAACACACACACACACACTCTTATTTCCACTGGTAGATTCAATCTTTTGTTGTATTTAATTTTCTCTCCATTTCCTCCAAAGCAGCCAATCGTGGGGAGCAGATTAGCAAGTGAGAGAAACAGATCAGATAGAAAGTAAAAACCAAACCCATGTGAGAGAGAGAGAGAGAGAGAGAGAGAGAAGCCAGAGGATGAGCACAAGAAAGGAGAGAAAGAGAGGAGGCGAGCGATGGAGGAGACAAAAGTCCAGCTGTGAGATGAACATGGGATGAACGGAGGAAGAATAAAACGGATCTCATCTCATCGTGAGCACGGCTCGGGTTATTACCATGTCAATCACTCACACACACACACACACACACACACACACACACTCGATGTTTCACAAACACGAGCTGCACCAACACGCACGTCTCTGACGGCACTTGATTGGGTCGGGCTGTCTGAATGAAGATGGCTGCTGCCTGGTGTTTTGATGAAGTTGGTTATTTATTGGGCGATGAAATTAAGTTAATTGCTTATTGGTATTTTAATTAAGTTTCTTTCTCTGTGGGTGTTTGAGTGATTTTTTGGAGTATTTATTGGTATTTTAATGAAGTATTATTTGGCTGCAGACTCAGTGGGAGAGCAGCTGAACAGGCATACACACAGCAGGTGGCCCACACACACACACACACACACACACACCACTCTGGAACACACGTGCACACACCAGCAGCAAAGTTCACAAACGATCCTGTTCCACGTTGTTTCCAGAACGTTGAAACCAACGCTGATAAAAAGAAGAAACTTTAACTTCCAACACGTGGTTTTGTCACTTCCTGTCAGAGGAGCGACACTGAAGTCACTCCTGCACCAAAATGGAGGCACAGAGCTCGGCGTGTCACAACTCAACGTTCCAGCACACGTGCCATCGGATGAGCGTGGTCACATGGTCTCACCCCTCAGGTTTGAAAGACGCACGTTCAGTTCCAGTTAACGTGTTGGGACACGAATCATGGTTCACGTGTACGCACAGCGACCCCTGGTGACCGCCAGCTCTTAAAGCTCAGGTGAGAGGCTGGAAACCATCGGCTAAAAACGCACGCTGTGTGATGGAAACAACACGGGTCACATGTCCTTTGATTGCCCCCAGTATGCTGTTTGTGTCCTTTGATCTCCTGACATGACACTGACTCAGTGTTTTACATTCAGTTGGACACAGAGACAAGACGCTGAGACACAGCAGAAACATGAGCCACCCACCAACCTCAAACACGCAGTCAGACGAAGAGGAGCTGCGGCGGCGGAGGACAAAGATCCGAACGTGAGAGACAGCAGAGAAGTTTGAGTCCTGGCTGCAGACGGGAGGACGGAGGACAGAGGACGGCATCGTCTCGATCTGAAGGCTCCAGATGAGGACGTCCACCAGCGTCCCTTCAAAATGTCTGGTGCAAAAAGACAAGTTCTATGTCCCCTTTGGTGCCGTGACATGAACAGTCTCTGGTGTGTAAATAAAGAGTGGACACACACACGGTGTTTAGCCCTCAGTGTCACAGGCTGTGAATTTAATATTGATCCCATAAAGTCGTTTCAGTGTAACGTGTCACGCCGTGTTAATGTCAGAGCAGCGAGCCGGACGGAGAGGAGCGCCGCTAGCACGCAACGCTGCGGGGGAGGGAGAGGAAGAGAGAGAGCAGGGAGTAAGGGAGGAAAGTGAGAAAGGAGTGAAAGGGAATAACAAAAGAAGAGTGGACAGAAGGAAGACAGGAGGTAAAAGAGAGGGAGAACGCCAAGAGAAAAGGATGAGAAGGAAGAGGAAAGGTAAACTGTCAAGATGGAGGGAGGAAGAGGGAGACAAGGAGTAATGAGAGAAGACGGGGACAGAGAGGAAGATGAGAGGACAAGAAGAGGAGGAAGAGAGAGAAAGTGTCAGAGGTCACGGCCGGTGCGCGTCACGTGACTCGGGGGTGTGTGATCAGCTGATCTGATGATCACAGGATCAGCTGTGTTCCTCGCTCCCAGCGCCGCGGCGCCGAACACGGGTTTTAATGCTCATGCTTCACGCCGTTAAATGACTCACATTCAGCTCCGTGTGACACCTGAGACGCTCCCGACCACGACGCAGAGGTTACACCTCCAACTAAAGCCCCACAAGGCCGGCGCCGCTCCTCCTTGATAATGATTAATTGTCGGGTCTTAAACTCAGCGCCGTTCGTCTTACGGGCGCGGGGGGGGCTGCAGGTGCTAACAGCCGGAGCTAATTGGGCCGCGGAGCCAATTAGACTGACGGCGTTAAAGGTGATGAGGCTCATAAAGCTGGCAGAGCTGCAGCGACACGAGGAGTAAAGAGGAGCGAGCAGGAGCAGGTGTTTGTGAGGAGGCGCGTTTGAAACAGACGTTGACCAAAGGGACACAAGAAGACGTGGAGTGGAATAGTCCACTTTGCTTTGGAAGCTTCCAAACTGAGTGAAATGTTTGAACCTTCGAGCCGATAAGGAAAGGAGCCTCGATGCTTCCTAACGTGTCTCCTTGATGGAACCGTGAACGTCCTTCATGCTGGAACCCACAGGTTCTGGTTCCTGAGTCCGTTTCTCTTCTCACAGGCAGAACCGACGCAGATAGACCCGGTCTGTCCTCAGTCTTTGTCGACTACAAGGACAGGAACCGTCCCCGTCCTCGGCGCAGGACGCCGCAGCGCTCGTCTCCTGATCGAGCTCCATGACACCTCCATGTCATCTGTGACCCTCCAATCACGGACCTCCCCTCCCTCTCACCCTGGGCGGTTGCTAGGCGACAGGGGCCTTGTACAATTAATTGATCCACTGCATGCAAATATGTGGACAATTAACCACTTCTGTTTGCATAATAGATTTGGGACGGGGGGGGGGGGGGGAAGCATTTAACTCTCAGTTCATCTCATCCTGCCTGAAGACACAAAGAGAGAGAGAGAGAGAGAGAGAGAATCGAGCCTCTCATCACAGTCGCTGCAGCCTCACTACTTTCATTCTCTCTGTGTTCGTTCACTCGGCGTGGAGGCGGAGCCGGGCTGCAAATTACCCCGACTGCAACACACACACACACACACACACACACACAGGGTACAAAGCGCACACATGTGCGTGCATGCAGAAGCGTTGTAATTACCACCTTGCGCTGGCGCTCAGCCTCCGCTCAGCAGCCATTGATGTGCAGATGAAGATGGCCGCCGCGTGTTTTTGCGCTGAAAGAAAACCGTGTTTTGGTTGGGCTCTGTCAACCGAACAGCTGGATTGCCATTTTTCACTCAAATTAGATTTCGGCTGAAGCACCGGCGCTGGGGGAAATTAAACCGCACGACAAGAAGCAGAAGGAGCGAGCAGCCTCTCTCTCGCTCCCTGCCGCTCCTCGCGCGCCGCCGTTTGGAACGGGAGGGGCCCAGTGCAGAGTGGGGCTGGTTTCCTGTCCACCGCTGCCACTGGGAAACGCTCTGGACCCAGAGTCCCCCTCTCTGCCGCAGCCTTTCACAATAAAACACAGCCGAGGCCTCACGGAGCCACTCTGTCCTCTGGAGGCGGGGCTTCACTCAGGTAAGAGTAGTACAGGGTTTACAGGCAGGAAGTCAGCAGGTACCAGACTCTGAGGACAGTGTCCCCTTCACAATAAAACAGGAAGTAATCAATCACGCAATCATTTTTGTGATTCAGTCCCAAAGAGACATTTTGACCTCCCATGATGCATTGCACTGGAGGATCAGTAACTCATCAGAGGCAACACACTCTAAGTATCACAAAGTATTTTTACTGTGTGAAAAATTAAATTAGCGTTAGTTAGCCCCTCCCACACCCTCGACCTTATGGAGGAAAGCTCCTGAAACGCTGTGGTTAGTGTCAGGTGGTCGTCGCTGTCCAGACCCTCACTGCCATTATTCACGGCGCCGCGATGCCCGCCAATACACACACACACACACACACACTCAGTGATAATCATCGGTGGGATGGCACGGTGACGACACCTTTAATCAGAACTTCTTTAATTAACGATAGCTGGAGACTCTGGGAGCCGCCGGTTCAATTCCCACCTGATGACAGGGGGAGACGCTGCAGGACGTCCTCAGAGAACTCCAACCAGGTCCTTCTCGCCATTTTGAATCTCAGCAAACGGAAACGCTTTGTTTTGAAAGGTAGATTTGTTTTAAGGGGAACAGCTTGAGGACAGGGACCGTCCCCGTCTCCACGGTGACGCTGACCCCTGACCCCAGTGTCTGTAGACCACAGTCAGCCGTTGGCGCAGAGTTGTGACTTTATCACATCTCCTTCCTTCATCACGCCATGTCGCCCCCTGGTGTCAAGCTGCAGAATAAACCCTCCTCCTCCATGTTAGCAGATGGGACCATAGCAAAGAATCAGAGTGGCCGTTAAATAGTTTGAAGAGGTTTCTCTTGTTTCAGCTCAGTCTTGTTTCTCTGATGTTTCTTCTTCAATCAGTTTAATTTAATTAGTTACTGATGATGTAAAAACATGATTGACAGCTGACAGACTCCTGTGCTTTGGACTGAGACGCCCCCCTGTGGCTGTAAATCTCACACATGTTTACAGAAACTCTTTTTGAAGCTTGTTTGGTATTTCCCAAACCCAGATCTGGCTTGGGGTTTTTGTCAGTGTGGCGCTGCAGCCCCAGCAGCGGCCTGCAGATGGCAGCAGACAACAGAGGACGACATTAGTCCCAACATCACACATAGACACACATACAACTTAATACGAGTGCGTCTGCGTTGTGTCATTATTACTTGTATACAATTCATACTAATATACATAACATTAGTATACTACAATAAAGTATACTTCAATTAAAAAACACCCCAAATATTTAATTTACTTTTGAAGAACTACTAACTTTCAATTTTTATTATTTTTTTATTATTATGTTTGTTGTTATTACCATTCTTATTATAATATGTATAATTGTCGATGTCATATTTATTATTTTGATAATATTACAACAATAATGTCAACATTGAAACAATGTGCTGAACACAGGCTTGTATAGTAGAATTATTGCATTTGTTTTGGGCTGGAATAAAAAACTGCTGAATGTGTGAACACTGTAAATAGCAATTGTTCAGTTTGATGTATTATTCCAGTTCACGTGTACCTGTTCTTCAGAGTTATATGAACACATCCTCACAGAGCTTTGTGACATCGGCTCGTTTCAGTGAAGCTGCTCCATGTTTACGCTCAGCTGCTGTTTGTTCCCTTTTACAACAAACAACAACGAAGCCGCCGCTGCCGCCGCCGGCTGCTGCTGTCACCGTGTTGGTAGTTCAGACGTCCAATTATTACACAGCACCGACCTCCATCCAATTATTACCCTACACAAGGGGGGAGCGAGGGGGAGAGAGAGAGGGAGGGTCTCTTATCATCTCTCTCTTTATGTGACGGCACTGAACAACAAGAATTATACACCTTAATTAACCAGCCAACATGTCAGTGTATTATACTAACTACACACACACAATACACTAAAAATACTGCAAACCTAACAGTCTTGAATACAATACTATATATACAGTATATAGATCTTTATCTTTGACCTTATATACAGTCAATAGATAGATAGATAGATAGATAGATAGATAGATAATAAATAAGAGCGGACCCAAAGTAGAGCCCTGTGGGACACCACACTCCAACAGAAGAACCTCAAAGTTCATATTTTATCATGTCATGTCATTTTCCAACCGCTTATCTGTGACCGGGTCGCGGGGGTAGCAGTCTAAGCGGGGGCCCCCGCCCACGACTGCCACCCAAATCACATTGCACCAGTCCCCTCTGAGACCTCCTGCGGGTGGTGAGCCTACTGGAGGTGGTTCCTCGTCAGGGAATCGAACCCCGGTCTTCCGCGTAACAGGCGGAGATACTCATCCACTATACTAACGAGGAATATTTTATCATCTCTTCTTCATTTCCAGAACTCCTGCTGAACTTTGAACACCACCTTTCTCCTTTTCTTTCTGTCTGATATAATTGCTCTCAGTGTTTTTTCTGGTCATATGCTTCATTAATTACCACAGCAATCACATCAGGGACAATATGGCTTTATTTGTTCCCGTGGGAGTGTGTGTGTGTGTGGACAGGTGATATTCACATGCATGCTAGATACAGCTGAGCACTTTTATGGCTCATTATAAGCTCTAACAAGGCTTCAGTAGCCGTATGTGTGGAGCCCGCTGGGAGCTACTGTGAACACACACACACAAACACACACACACACACACACACACACACACACAAACCACAGTAAAGAAAACAATTACAGCACGTCAGTCTGTGTACAAGCTAGATTCCCTAATTCTGCAAACATTCTGAAAACGTTCTCTCGTTTTCTTTCACCACATGACCGAGGGCATGCTGCTGCCACTCTAAAACCCGACATATGTATGGTGAGGTGGGATCTGTTTTCATCTTCAGGGGCTCCGGTCTGGTTGAGTCAGCTGACGAGTCCCTGAAGTATAACACGTCAGTGGATTCAACGCTGTGGCTGAAAATCATCAGCCAATCACAGAGCAAACAGAGAGACGTCATGACTCCGCCGGATTTACCCCAGAGGACACACATGCAAAAATAAGAGAGGACTTAAAGTAGAGCCCTGTGGGACACCACACACCCACTGGAGAAGCTGCACGTCCCGACTTTTGTCTGTAGGATCTGACACTAACCTCTTGTTGACAAAGTTCTTATCTGAACTTTGAACACCATCATACAGAAGACTCTGTCCACACCACTCATCAAACACCAGGTGACAGGTGTCAGTCCAATTCACTTCTCCATCGTCCCCTCGTCCTTCCATTGTCACCAGTGTCTTTCTGGCCGCCAGCACCAGAGGAGGGTTAGAGTGGACAACTGCTAACATCTGCTAACACCTGCTAACATCTGTCCATGTGCAGCTTCAGCTAAAACTGAGGTGAGAGAGGCTGGAGGTCACAGTGAAGGTCAAGGTGAACTACCAGGTTCGTGGTTGCATTGCTGCCACCTACTTCATTCCATTTTGTCGTTGTTGTTCTCAGGGCATCCTTTGTTCCTTCTCTCCTTTGTTCATTCAGTTGCCTTTAATACTGCATCTTTCTTTGATTTTGGAGAAGATCTTCAATGGATCATCCACCTGTGAACCTGGCGTTAAACAACCTGTGTGAGACCTTCTTACAGGAGAGAGGTCAGAGCTCCTCACATGCTCTCTGCAGTCTGCACTCAGAGAAACTCAGTCTCTTCTGTCTGGACCATCAGCAGCCAGTGTGTCACATCTGCAGTCATTCAGAACATCACTCGGAGCACAGGTTCAGACCCATCGATGAAGCTGCCCAACAACACAGGAAGCAGCTTCAGGAAACTCTGGAGCCCCTGAAGAGGAAGTTAGAGGGTTTGAAACGTGTTCAAGCAGAGTTTGAACTGACAGCAGGACACATTAAGGTCCAGGCCCGACACACAGAGACCCAGATCCAGGAGCAGTTTAAAAAGCTTCACCGGTTTCTGGAGGAGGAAGAGGAGGCCAGGATGGCTGCACTGAGGGAGGAAGAGGAGCAGAAGAGTCAGACGATGAAGGAGAAGATGGAGGCTCTGAGCAGAGACATGACGGCTCTGTCAGACACAATCAGCAGCACAGAGGACGAGCTGAGAGCTGAAGACGTCTCGTTCCTGCTCCACTACAAGGCTGCAGAGGAAAGTCCTGGGATCTGAGGGTTTCAACTCAGGGACTCACAGCTGGGACGTCCTGGTTGGAGACAATACATGCTGGGTAGTGGGTGTGATAGCAGAGTCTGACCAGAGGAAGGGAAAGAATCTGTCTAGATTCTGGAGAATGTGGTTCTATGAAGGTAAATACTCAGCAGAGTCCCCATCAGGATCATCTGCTCTCTCTGTGGAGAAGATCCAGAGGGTCAGAGTGAGACTGGACTGGAACCAAGGAGAAGTGTCTTTCTCTGATCCTGACACTAACACACACATTCACACCTTCAGAGAGACTTTCACTTGGCGGTGGAGATCGCTCCTCACTGGAGCTGTTACCTGTGAGTGTGTGTGTGAGCCTGGACCAGAGCAGATAAACATGGATTTGTATTTCTTCTTTAATTATTTCTCCTTTTCTCTTCTCACTCATTAAGACGCCCTCAGCTGGAGGCCCATGCCAACGCATGCTCCAGGATCTTTTTCTGATTTCTTCTTCCGTACTTTTTTCATAGAGACACAAAATAAACATGTTGATCGTTGTGCGATGACTTTTTGGCCAATTTCGGCCAATATTTCGCTCAGAAATCGCAAAACGTCAAAATAAATGAATGGGACTCAAGGTCTCTCGCCCAAAAGAGCGAGTGAGCAAATGCTTCTAGCGTCACCATACAACATCGCACAGACTCTGTTTTGGGGTCAGATCAAAGTAGAGTTTGTTTCCTACACGTCGATACCACTCTGACATCTGTACGTGCTGTAGTTTTGGCTGGAACATTTTTTTTGAAAAATCTTGTCCGGCTTCTTGTCTCCATTGACTCCCATGTTAAACTCCAGAAGGAGAGAAATCACTGGAACGTTTCTAAATCGCAGCCACGGGCTAATTTCTGCACCGTTCTGAACAAAAACACACGTTCGGGAACGCCTTGTGGTTCTCACGATGTCTTCATTTTTCAGATACGACTTGTAGTTTTTGAGTTACGAACATTTGTTTGGAAAATGGCGTTAGAGTGACACACTCTAACTTTAACATGGCTGTCTATGGGAGATGACAAAATGGATGTTTTCCAGACAAAACCTAATTTCTAACTCGCTCCCATTTCGCCAGTTCTGAACTCTCCCATGAAGCATGATGAGTGAGCGTGGGCCAAAGCCTTGTGGTTCTCACGATGTCTTCATTTTTCAGATAGGACTTGGAGTATTGGAGTTACAAGCGTTTGTTTGTTTGTGTAACCCAGACAACACACTTCCCCGCCCCCTCCCCCACCCACACTCACAGACCTGACCCCGCCCCTCCCTTACTGACACGCGTTTCTGTGTGACGGACATTTTTAAAAGGTAAAAGACACGGAGGACAACGTGGACGCGTCCGGCATCCCTCCAAAATGTCTTTTGACAACTGACTTTCTTTATCTTTGTTCTTTTATTTTGAAGGAGAATGTGTCATTTAGATTGAGTCAAACTTTATAAACTAAACTCCAACACGCATGTAGACATATGTGACGAAATAAGATGGGGGGGGGGGGTTGCAGTAATTGGCATGGTGTTGTTCTGGAGGCAGATGAGAGCAGAGTTAACGAGCTGAGCCTCCTGCACCAATTAAACAACAAGCTGCAGACGTGCACGCACACACACACACACAGCTCCAGGTGAAGATGTTCATCTGTTTTTTCTTAATAAGTTTGATCAAAATGTAAAAATATAAAATGACTGTAGCAGGATACCTTTTCAAAATAAAAGTCCTGGGTTCTGTTCTCAGAATCAATTGTTTTTTTCCCATCTACTCCTAATTAAGAAAGTCCGATGGGAGGGGCCAGCTCCACCATGACTGACAGCTGACACTGGACTGAGGTCCCGCCCACACACCAGCTGTCAATCCTGATATCCTCAGCAAATGTGTTTTTGTTATTTTTTAAACCAAACTGCTAACATGGAGGAGGTTTATGACCTATACTGCCCCCACCCCCCCCACCCCCGGTCTGAGGAGAGCTGGAATTATTACTGCAGCTGTGTACAATGGTGTGTGTGTGTGTGTGTGAAACAATAAGGGCCTGTGGGGAAGATAACAGTTATTATCACCCTCTGTGGTCACCCCCCCCTCCACCAACACACACACACACACACACACACACTCCGGTCAATTTTCAGCTAGCAACTGTAGACTGGCTTGTGTCCCAGCGGGCTCTATTACTGTGTGTGTTGGGCCGTGGACTGATGGCCTACATGTGCACACATGCACACACCCCCCCACACACACAAACAAACACGTCGGCAAGAACAACAATGTGTGTGTGTGTGTGTGCAGGTCAAGTAATCAATCAGAAACATGTGGGCACATAAACAGGTGAAAAAGCAAACAGGCTCAATGAGGCATCAACAGAACAAACACGTCGTTCTCGTCACGCCGCTCGGCATCATGGGATACTGACGATTTGTTCATCTGGGCTGAACCTTTGTTTTCAACGCTAACTCCGCTCAGTTTACAGAACACGACAGCTTCAGGTGTTCATGGAACAAATGGAAACACCAGCGCCCCCCGGAGGCGGCGGGTCAGAACGTTAGCACGTTAGCTTCACGACCGCTGGTCTGGAGATTAATGTAACCATGACGACGAGCTGGATCAGACACAGGTCACTATGGTAACGCCTCTGCATGGTGCCTCTGTTTCCATACCTGTCTCATTCAACGTGTGTGTGTGTGTGTCAACTGTGAACGTGCACACACACACAGCCAATTAAAGTTGTTCAGAGAGGGAAAGTCTGTGTGATGGATGATGGATCTGGACACCTGGACGTTACTTCGAGTTGCTCCTAGAGAACGTAGATTATCACAGTGAGTCCAAACACACACACACACACACACACACACACACACGCTGCGTCCCTGGTGAGGTTTATGTAAATATTGACAAGCTGCGGAGCTGTCAGCGTTCACGTGTTGATGAAGAGGAGGTGGAGGTGACAGACCTCCTGATTTGATCCCATCACCTCACCCTCACCTTGCTGTTCCCCACCCACAGTGAAACAAGTCAAAGTGCTGCAGCAAATGCACCAGGTCCCTGTCACGTGACGGTCACGCCTTCCCTGTGTCCGTCAGCAGGAGGAACATGTGACCTCACGTGACCTCGCTGCGGTGCCGCCACAAAGCGGAAACAGTTTGCCCACAAGTGAGTGAAGCCGTCACCTTGTGCAGCGTAAATTAAATAAAGACTGCTGCTAATTTATTCCACGCTGCGGCAGGGAACATCTGTCGTGAAGAAGGCGCCGTTTCTCCTGAGGACGCCTTTTGTTACCAGCTCGTTAAAATACTTTAAAAATAACTGGAGAACTGAACCCAGCGGTTTGAGGCTGCAGCTTCTCTCAGTCGGGCTCATCTTTATCCGCAGACTTGAACCCGCCTCCTTGAGACGCCACCCGTCGGTTTGACGTGCGGCGCCTGTTTGCTGTCGGCGTTTTAAACATTTTGTGGGAGCGACAACTGTTTTCAGGAAAACGTGAAAGCAATTACGACAAAGTGAAAGATGCCGGGGGCGTGGCCTGTGACCTGCAGTCTGACACGTTTTCGGTGTCCCCGCGGTGCGTCCTGGCTCCTCCCACCGCTGCCCGCCTGACTACTGTTGAACCTCACCACGTGCCGCCGTCGGCAAACTTCTCAAAACATTTGCACAACTACGACACCAAGTTTACTGAGAAGAGACGGCAGCTTTTAGCACCGCGCCGCATCTCACACACCCCACGGTGACGGGAATAGCACCCATGAAGGGGGGGGCTGGTGGGTGTCAAATCTGTCAGAGTGTGTGTGTGTGTGTGTGTGTTTTACAGTGAGGCAGGCAGCCATGATGGAGGACAAAGACAAGTCGGTGTCCTGTAAACATCCAGATGTTTGTTCCTCGCTTCATTTCCTGCTTCCTTCAACCATGGCAGACACGCCCACTTCACATCCACCATGACATCACTGTGACACACCTGGATGAGAGGGAGGCCACTGGCCCCGAAGGGGGCGGAGCCTCACTGGGAGCTCAACGACCCAGCCATCAATCGCCTGTCCACCTGTCTGAGGCGGCGCCGCCATCAAACCTCGCCACGCTGTGATTGGAGGCGAGTCAGCAGGACAGAGATAACCATGCTGCCGAGACATGGAGGAAGCAGTTTTACAACCACACACCGTTTGAAGACGCACACTCAGAGGGCGGGGCCAAGGAGACGGCGTCCGTCTGATCAGGCAGCCAGACGGTTTGTGAGGCCGCGGCGTGAAAGCTCACACTGAGACAGGCTGAAGCTCCTCCGTCCATCTGGGGGACAAACTCTCCCGGGGACCTGAGACCAGCAGCCCCCCCCCCCCCCCCCCCCCCCCGCCCCGCGCCCCCCACCGCGCCCCATGGTCACGGGCCTCTAGAGACTCTAAGCTCCTCCTCCTCCATGTTAGCAGCTGGGACAGTTTATTGGTCATGATTGACAGCTGACACTGACCCCTGATTGGTGGGTTGTGTCCGTCAGAGGAAACGTGACATCGCAGCCCTGAACGCCGATGATGTCATCACCACAAGATGGCAGTTCTCATCCGGCAGTGGTGGGAGGTGGACGCGCCGTCTCTGACTCATCAGCACCAAACTATAAATACGGACTATTACTACACTGCACCGTGTGTGTGTGTGTGTGTAGCTGTAACAGATTACATCAGGGTCTTTCCACTACAAACCAAACTGACCAGATCCCAGAGGTCAAAGGTCACACGAGTGGAAATGAAAACAAAGTTCTGATTAGTGGAGACACATCAGCGTTTCTACTTACACACACACACACAGTTAATGGCATCCTTCACTGAGTCGTTAACAACAACAGTAATTAGTTATTTGTGGCTGTTTGTTCTTTTCTGTTTGTCAACAACATCCAAACACTCAACTACTGACCTGACCAGCTCACACACACACACACAGACACACACCATATGCCACCATTCTGCCATCATCCTTGGTAATAACTGGGAGTAAATGGAGGCAAGGTTGAAGCGTGGGAGGTAGAATGTGTGTGTGTGTGTGTGTGTGTGTGTGTGTGTGTAAGTGTGCGTCTCCTAGCAACCAGCTCACTTCACTCTGTTGAGTTCTGAATCTGTTCTGGGATGCAACAGGTAGACAGAGTGGGCGTGTCCCTGAGGGTTCTGACAGTGATGCTCCTTCTGCTCCACATGTCCCTGGTGTTGTCCGCACACTGACTGGAGGACACGTGGTGGACGTCAGAATCGTCCAGTCCGGTCTTCTTCTGGTTTCAAACATCATGTGTTTTTATTCTAACGTCAGAATCAGAAACTTCATCATCTCCTCCTCCTCCTCCTGTTTCCAGGCAGTAGTCTGGTCCAGCATGTCTCCTCCCCTCTCCCCCTCCCCTCTCCCCCTCCCCTCCAGCCACTCTTGACGTCCATGTCTCTGTCATCACGTTTCCAGGCAGTAGTCTGGTCCACTGATGTCTCCTCGTGGCTGTCCTCTTCCTGTCTTTGTCTCCTCCTCGGTTTTTATCGCAGTAGTCAACTCGTCGCTTCTTTGAGGAAACTCTTGTTTTTGCGCTTCTCTGACGCGTCGCGGAGTTTTCGTGCGTCCCGCACCTCCCGCACCTCCCGCACCTCCCGGATCTCCTCGGCCGCGTTTGCTTTTCAATTAGCGCCGCGGTCTGACTGCTAATTGTTTCCTGGCGGAGCTGGAAGCCTCCGGGGACACGGCTCCGATGAGTGCGCCTCCGCTGATCCGTGCGCCCAGCCCGCTCCCGTCCTCTGGGGGGACAAACTCCACCGGCACCGGGGTGGGGGGAGGAGGAGGAGGAGGAGGAGGTGTAATCTCCTTCCACATCCAGATCGGTCTGAGCCGGGAGCCGGTGCTGCTGGACGCCGCTGACCTCAGCCTGAGCCAGGTCCGGGAGGTGGCGTGTTCCATCGTGGACCAGAAGGTAACAGAGGACACCGAGGACACTGAGGACACTTTAATAAGAACTTAGTCCACCATTCATAAGTTCTTATTAAACTGCTCGATCCAATTCACACCAGACCCTCTCACACACACACACACACACACAGTGTCTAACACAGGGTGAACAGACTTGGTGTGTGTGTGTGTGTGTGTGTGTGTGTGTGTGTGTGTGTGTGTGTGTGTTCACGATGAACTGTCAGGAGCCATGAAATTAAAGGTTTTATTTATTTTTTAGTTACTACAAATAAGTATTGGAGTCTCCTGAGAAGAGACGTCACATGACAGGAAGTGTGTCCGAGTCATGTGATCACACACTGTTGCTCCACCAGTGAAAATCGTGTGTTTAACCCTTTGAACTGTGGTTCTCCAGTTTCCATCATGACAGCACACGCTAAGAGAAAACACGCGTCACAGAGGAATATTCAATAACATGGACGCCGCTGGGCCACAGGCCGTGACCTCTACAGGACCACTGTGTGTGTGTGTGTGTTGGTGACAGTGTTTTTGAAGCCTGTGGAGGAAGAGGAGGAACAGCAGGTCACATCGACGCCTGTGTGACTCTGCTCACAACCCGAAGCACTTAACACTTCACACAGCAAATGAACTGATTCACAGGATAAACTGACTTTCTTCTTCATTAATGTCTCCTGAAGCTCAGCCCAAACGTTAAATAAGAAGAGTCTTTACTCCTCATCAGGAGGTTTAACAGGTGAACAACACAGTGCAGGCCACGCCTCCACCTCCTGGTGAAGCCAAAATATATCCCAGCCCCGCCCATAAACACTGTCAACCAATCAGGAGTCAGCCCTGGATGATTCGTCTTTCATACATTTTATGTTGAAATCACAGTCGATGTGATTATATGAGCACTTTCCAGAAGCTGTGGAAATGACCTCAACACTGTCTCACTCTCACACACACACACACACACCACTCGAACAGCAATAATAAAGCCGTGTGCTGTTTTTCTGTCTGTAGCGAGGTAGCGGTTTCTTCTAGTTGCCTGGCAACTGATGATGATTGCGGCTGTGAAGTGTCCTTCTGAGGGCCATTATGAGACACACTCACTCACACACTGAGTGGCGCAGAGCACTGTGTGTGTGTGTGTCCTCTCTTCTCATTGTTCTCTCTCTTTCATCTTCACATCTTTTCCATCCATTCATTCATTCATCCCTTTATTCTTTCCTCTCTTTTCTCTCGTCTCTGTCCTGGTGACGTTGTCGATAAAGTTTGGTTACAGCCCCAGACAAAAACACGTTGTTTGTTCCAACTAACAACACACGTGTCATGTGACACTTCAGGTGTGTAGTTGTGTCTGCTGTGAGCGTGCACGTGAGCAGACATTAGCGGTAACCACGGCGACGCTGCCACAAATGCGAATCAGTAATTAAGCCAAGCTGATCAATGACCCCTGAACACGCGTGAGTGACGATGGGCTGAAACGGCTGAAACATCTGGAAACGTTCAGCGAACGTCTACTCCTGCTCGTCTACTCGTGCTCCCTCTGCTAACATGGAGGAGGTGCAGCCAGACAGAGAGGAGGCTTCTGTTCAGTCCCCTCATGTGGCTGCAGGGGGCGCTGCGGCGCAGCTAGACATGAGCTCATGTACAGAGGTTACACGCACGCACGCACGCACGCACACACACGTTGTGCCTGTGTGAATATTCATCACGTCTCGGCCTCCTTTCATCAAAGCCGGCGCTCGCTCCCTTCTCAGGTTTATACTTTACCAGAAGCTCATTAAACACACACACCTTTTATAAACGGCGTCCTGTCGTCATGGGGACGGCCCGCTGCCTCCATTATGTCCTCTGCTCATGGACGTCACGGCTGCTGGACGGGCGTCATGTTCGGAGCTGAAAGATGAAAAGATTCCCATTCATCTCGGAGAATAAATGAGTTTAAACAGAAGAGGGTTCAGTGTTATTACGATTTTACAGAATCTCGTTTCTCTGCCGCCACACCAGAATCATCCTTCAAAATAAAACGTCCGTCCGTCCTGTAGCTTCTGTTTAATCCAAACAAAACGAGACCGGAGAGTAGACGCAGCGCCGACGTTTAATAGACGGCAGACTCTTCGTCTCAAACAGGAAATCAGAAACCTACAGATGTAGGACAGGAAGTAGAACCACAGCTGAACCACATTTCAAAATAAAACAGGAAACACAAACTAGCAGGAAGTTGACAAGAAGCAGAGGAGGAAACAAAAAAACGTCACATGACTGGTCTCGTTTGCGGGTTGTTTTCTTATAACTAACAGGAAGTGACGTCATGACTTGAGCTTGGTTCATGCAGCGTGTTCACACTGTGGCTGAAAGTTTGATTTCGGAGACGTTCAGTTCCTTCAGTACCCATGATGCCTTGCAGGGCAACGCCAGAGCTCAGAATAGAGGGAGGGAGCGGTGGAAGAGGGGAATCGGCCTTCAGCCCTCGCTGCCATGACAACAAGAGCGGCGCCGCTACTATGGTGACGCCACACGCTAACGAAGAACATGTATGACGTGTTGACAGCTGAGAGAGAGAGAGAGAGAGGTGAAGGTCTAATGAGTGCGAGCATCCTCTTCATCACGTTCTCCCACTTTGTTTTCTGTCTTCTGTTTCTCTCCATTCCTCCTCCTCCTCCTCCTCCTCCACACAAGCAGCACATTGTGAGTCTGACGGTCATGTGGGGCGGCGTGTGTAGATCACGTGATCGAACAGATTGTTACGACTATGTCTCAATCCTGCACTGTAAATAAAGATGGCCGACATGTCTCCGCCCCCTTGACACCACGGGCCCGTGCGTGCTCCTGCTCACGCTCGCTCTGCTCTCTCCACGTCAGTTACCCGAGTGCGGCTTCTATGGGATGTACGAGAAGATCCTGCTGTTCCGCCATGACCAGACGTCGGAGAACGTGCTGCAGCTGCTGCGCTCGGCCTCTCAGATCCAGGAAGGAGACCTGGTGGAGGCGGTGCTGTCAGGTGAGGGGGCGGGGCGGGGGTTGTCTCTGTGTCTCTGGGTGGAGCTCAGCTGCCAATCATGACGTAAGGAACATATTTATGAATCATCACCACGCTGCCGCGGCGTTTGTTTTCTGTTTGAGGGTTAACGCGCTAACGGCGAGGGCTCCTCAGCGCTACGAATACCAACACACACACAGTGGAGTCGTTCTCTGAAGCAGCTCCTCCAAACAAAAGGCATAAACAATAATTTGAATAAATGTTGGTAATTTCCTGAATGTCTAATCAGAGCGGCATTCTGCTGAGGACCACAGCACAGGGCGAGCGAGCGAGCGAGAGGGAGAGAGCAAAAACGGTATCCCCAGCTACCCATCATGCCTTGCCAAGCGTGCCGGCCAACCAGCGCCTGCTGAGAGCCTCTCATTCCTCCCAAACATTTACAAACACACATACCCACAATGCACCTGTGAGCGGCCGGCTGTGCTGAGGCTGTATGAAATGATACGGACAATAAAGCGGTTTACACCTGGAGACACGTCCAAGGTGAAGCAGTGGCGGCGGCGGCGGCGGCGTGCGGTCACGCGGCTGACTGGCGTGTTGTGAGTGTGTCGGCTCGTGTCGCTGCTGCCGGTGGCACCCAGCTGTGTTATTGTGAAAACAGCTGGTGGCTGTTTGGGCTCCGAGGGTCACGGTGGCCGCCGGCCCAGTAGCCCCGCCCCTCAACGCCAGCAGCTGCTCATCAGCCGCTCGTTCCCCAAAAGCTACAAAACATTTAACGTCTGAGATCGGGCCCGGTCTGACTCCACGCTGTCCTCCGTCTCAATGTCAAACTGCAGCCTCGGCCACAGTGGAGGACTTCCAGATCCGTCCCCACTGTCTGTTCGTCCACTCGTACCGGGCGCCGGCCTTCTGCGACCACTGTGGAGAGATGCTGTGGGGACTCGTGCGCCAGGGACTCAAATGTGAAGGTAAAGCTGGACTGAAGCGGTTCTGTTGTCGACGGGGCTGAGCTGCTGTTTCCGTGCAGGCTGCGGTCAGAACTACCACAAGCGCTGCGCCTTTAAGATCCCAAACAACTGCAGCGGCGTGAGGCGCCGCCGGCCGTCCAGCATCTCCCTGACGGGGGGGCTGGCCAACATGGGCCGCCCCCTGTCTGCGGAGCCCTCGCCACCGCACTACACCGACGAGGCTTTGCTGGTCAGTACGCTGGGGCTCCGCCTCACTGGGAGCCCCGCCCCCCTGTTCCTTGAGCGACCGCACTAACTCACTTTACAAAGATGTAAATGTACTGACAGGTGCTTTGACAGCTGTTGTGTTCTCTGTCCTGCAGTCCCCGGTCAGCCCGGGCGTGGAGGTAAGTCTCGCAGCTGCACGGCTCCACCTCGACGTCACCTGATGATGTCACGACGCTATCGCTCTGTCCTCTCTTCCTCTCTTGGGCGCAGCAGAAGAACCAGTCGGAGTACTTCCCCGGCAGAGAGCGGCGCTCCAGCTCCCAGTCGTACATCGGCCGGCCCATCGAGCTGGACAAGCTCTTGCTGTCCAAGGTCAAAGTTCCTCACACGTTCCTCATCCACTCGTACACTCGTCCCACCGTGTGCCAGCACTGCAAGAAGCTGCTCAAGGGCCTCTTCAGACAGGGGCTGCAGTGCAAAGGTCAGTCTGGGGGCGGGACCTCACAGTGAGAAGAGAAGGAGGGACCTTCACGCCGTCTCCTCTCCTCCTCCCTCAGATTGTAGATTTAACTGTCACAAACGATGTGCTCCCAAAGTGCCCAACAACTGCCTGGGGGAGGTGTCTAAAAACGGAGGCAAGTCTCCACACTGTCAATCCTCACGCCGCCCGCCGCCGCCGCCGCTCACCGATTCTTGTCTTTGCCCCTAGAGCTCCTCAGCCCGGGGGCGGAGTCAGACGTCATCATGGCGGAGGGTTGCCTGGACGACCTGGACAGGGGGGGTGGCCTGTTGGACGACATGGATGAGGTGCTGACGTCAGAGGGGGGTCTGCTGCTGGAGACGGGGCCCGGTGACCTCTGCGACCTGCAGGACCCCGACCTGGACGAGTCCAACCGGGCCATCAGGTACAAAGACACGAAGCACGCACGCGCACACATACGCACGCGCACACGTCCACAGGTTGTGCTTTGTCCCGCCCCCTACAGTCCGTCCACCAGTAACAACATCCCTCTGATGCGAGTCGTTCAGTCCGTCAAACACACAAAGAGGAAGAGTAGCAACGTGATGAAGGAGGGTTGGATGGTCCACTGCACCAACAAAGACACTCTGGTAACAGTCTGTCCCCCACCTGTCCCCCACCTGTCCACCACGTTCACTCCTCCTTCCTCATCTCTTCTTCTCGGGGTTTCAGAGGAAGAGACACTACTGGCGGTTGGACAGTAAATGCATCACGCTGTTCCAGAACGACACGGGGGGGAAATACTACAAGGTAAGACGGGCACAGCCGTGGTCCTCGCCTCCTCCATGTCGGCACAGGGGACAGAGATGTATCCCATCGTCTGCAGGAGATCCCTCTGTCAGAGATCTTGTCCCTGGAGCCGGCCCGGACCGTCTCTCTGCTGCCCGACGCCGCTAACCCGCACTGCTTCGAGATCGCCACGGCGTCGCTGGTCTACTTCGTCGGGGAGAACCTGCAGAGGGCGGAGCCGTCTGTGGGCGGCAGCAGCGTTCTGGTGAGGCGGAGCTAATGTCATGTGACGCGGCGTTTTGTCCTGACGCGTCTGACGGCCGTCCCCCATGCTGCTGGATGCAGGTCAGCGGGGTGGGGCAGGACGTGGCTCGGATGTGGGAGATGGCCATACAGCACGCTCTGATGCCGGCCGTGTCCACCGGAGTGTCTCACGGGTCCCAGCACAGCGGACACAGTGAGTCACTCGTGCTCAGGTATTTATACACTGTCAGGGGCCGTCCACGCCCACGCCGGACCCATCAGATATTTCAGACCTCCGCTGACGTGAGCATGACTAACACTTCCTGTGGTCGCAGTATAAATACACAGAGTAAAGGCCGAGGTGAAGTTTGATTCCTATCGATTTTTATCTTTGTTTGTGTCTCATCAACAGAGGAAATTACCATCAGCATTTCAGTGTCCAACTGTCAGATCCAGGAGAACGTGGTGAGCGCACATACACACACACACAGCAGCGAGCATCTCTGCTTCAGGAAGTGAGTTTCTTCATTTTCCCTGTTGACAGTTGAGACAGTTCCTCAAACCGTTCCACCTGAGTTCAGCTCAAAGATAAAACACGAATATTTAACGTCCCGTAAATGATCCTCTCTACTGTAGTAGTGTAGTACTGTGCAGTACTGCACCTGAGCTGAGGCCAGTAAACTCTCGGCTTCTCTCTCTGCGCCCGTGGCTCGGTGCGTTCACGCCGCCGCTCAAACGTCCGCAAATTCCACTCGTGGAAAAATAAGCGTGGAGAGCGCCGAGTGCCATTTCCATGGAGGCGCGCACCTCGCCGTCTCCAAGGTGAGCACGTCTTCGAGCACCTCAGATGGAGATTACTGTGATTACTCACTCAGCCAAATGGTTTCCATAGTGACGGTGGTAATTAGGCAGCGAGATGGTGGGGGGGGGGGGGTTTATAATATTGTATTTCTGTCCTCTTTGCTCGAGGTGTGATATTAGGCTGTCAGCTAACGGGGGAGAGGAAGGAGACGTGATTGCAGACAAGTGAAGAAGAAAATATTTTGCACTTCTGGTGTCAAAGCTGTGGCAGATCTCTGACGCCGCGCAGTCACACTCCACTCGGCAGAAACCTTTTCCAGAAGCTGCAGCAGGTGACGAGTACGTGCTTGTTTGCTTTTTGTTGGACCCACCGTCCGTCAGCCTGTCTGCGCAGCTCGCGTTGAAACCGCGTCACAAAACACGAACACACCGGAGACGCCGTTAAAGACTCTCAGCTCCGCGTCCTGTGACCTCACCACTGTCCACGCTGCTGCCTGCAGCCAGGAAGGACATTCTCATTTCACTTTGTCTCAACCACATCCTCCTCTGAGGCGTCATGGTGCCCGGGCGGAGCCTCAGAGGTCGTTGAGCTTCCTCTCAGTGTCACTGTGTTTTGCAGGACATCAACTCCGTGTATCAGATCTTCCCTGATGAGGTCCTGGGCTCGGGACAGTTTGGGATCGTCTACGGAGGTGAAGACACTCACGCTGACGTCACAGTGATGTCACTGAGCGCCACGTCGACATCACACTGAACACGCTGTTCGAGTTTGAGTTGAAAATGAAAACACGTGTGAACGCAGGTAAACACAGGAAGTCCGGCCGAGATGTGGCGATCAAGATCATCGACAAACTCCGCTTCCCCACAAAACAGGAGAGTCAGCTGCGTAACGAGGTGGCCATCCTGCAGGTACACACACACACACACACACACACACACACACACACTCACTCTGATCAGGAAGTGGTGTCAATGAGTGAAATTTCCTGTCGTGAACGACCTCATTACTGTAGCAACACTGTGGGGGTGTGAGATCCATGAAACGTTGCAGCGCTGCTCAGATGACAGAGGCTGCTGCGCACGCACACGCACACGCACACACACACCAAGTGACGTCTATAGAAAATGACTCCCCTGGTAGTTCCTATAGAAGCTCCCAGTGGCTGGGGATTTGCTGCCTACTGAGGATGGTAAAAACGTGTGGATGCTCCCTCCAGAGTCTGCACCACCCGGGCGTGGTCAACCTGGACTGCATGTTTGAGACGCCGGAGCGCGTGTTCGTGGTGATGGAGAAGCTCCACGGAGACATGCTGGAGATGATCCTGTCCAGCGAGAAGGGACGGCTGCCTGAGAGGATCACCAAGTTCCTCGTCACGCAGGTCAACGCGCACGTGGCGACGCCGTGTGGTTCGGTGCGGTTACACATCAGCCATATTTGAATGTTCCTGTTGTCATCGTCAGATCCTCGTGGCTCTGCGTCATCTGCACTTCAAGAACATCGTCCACTGTGACCTGAAGCCCGAAAACGTCCTGCTGGCTTCTGCAGACTCCTTCCCACAGGTCAGTGGGGCCCGAGCTCAGAGGGGCCCCTCGGAACGGTCGATCCAGCCGTAACGACCCTCTCGCTGCAGGTGAAGCTCTGTGACTTCGGCTTCGCTCGGATCATCGGGGAGAAGTCGTTCAGGCGCTCGGTGGTCGGCACGCCGGCGTATCTGGCGCCCGAGGTGCTGCGCAACAAAGGCTACAACCGCTCCCTGGACATGTGGTCGGTGGGAGTCATCATTTACGTCAGGTACCAGATCCCTGCAGGTCAAAGGTCACAGTAAGGGGAATACTACTGTCAGTTTGACCTATGACCTCTCTGTTTGTCTCCGTGGTGCCGCAGCCTCAGCGGGACGTTTCCTTTCAATGAAGACGAAGACATCAACGACCAGATCCAGAACGCTGCCTTCATGTACCCCCCCCACCCCTGGAAGAAGATCTCGCAGGAAGGTGAGTAAGAGCACGGCCCCCGCCTCGGCTTCCTCCGCCTGCCGATAAAAACGGCGTGAAGCATGACTCATGGCGTCGTCGCTGCCGACGGCCAGACGGATTTAAACCGGCGTGACTCACGCGGCCGCACGGCACCAAACAAACGAACGAGGTGAGCTGTGTGTGAGACAGGGGACAGATGGACACCGCCATCCCTCGGCCGGGCGCCAAACAAAAAGGACTTGGCAGAGTAAAGGTGGGTCATGTGACTCCCAGGAATGAGGAGTGTGGGAGGGCTCTCTGAGTCCAGGCCGCTCTTAGAAAGAGACTTAGACAGATTCTGAAGGGGGGGGGGGTCTATTCATGTGGTGGTCCATTCATGTGCATAATACCAAGCGATGGAGGCCCCCACAGACCTGAGGGGCCCGGGGTCCCAGAGCTGTTCAAACCACTGACCCCTGAAGAAATGTTAACATCATGTTAGCTTTGCTCATTAGCCCCGACTGGCACCCCACCGCGGGGGGGGGCAACCCCACATCCTCCCCCTCGTCGCTCTACCTCACATTTTTCTCCCTCATCACCTCGTCTGCTTCCTTTCCTTGTGCCCTTCCCTCGGCGCAGCGATCGACCTGATCAACAACCTGCTGCAGGTGAAGATGAGGAAGCGCTTCAGCGTGGATAAGACCCTCAGCCACCCCTGGCTCCAGGTGAGACTCACACACAGGGGGACACGGTTGCGAGGGGGAGCTGACGAACACGCAGAGCGTTTGTTTTGCCCACCAGGACTACCAGATGTGGCTGGACCTGAGGAACCTGGAGTCCCGCATGAACGAGCGCTACATCACCCACGAGAGCGACGACCTGCGCTGGCACCACCACGCCCAGCTCAGCGGCCTCGACTACCCCCTGCACCTCAGCAACGGCCCGCACGGCGGCGGCGGCGGCGGCGGCGGCGGCCAGGGGCCGGAGCGGTACCAAGAGCACGAGGAGCTGGAGACTCTGAGTGAGAGGGTCAGTGAACTCTGAGGACCAGGAGTGGACAGACAGAATCAAACGATGACAGAAAAAGCTCTGCATTCAACCGCGGCAGAGATTCCTCCTGGGCCTGACTGTAAAAACACAAAGAATATACAGATGGCAGAGAACTGTAATTATCCACATACGACACAAACAAATACTTCTGTAAATTGGTACTTGAACTTTCCAGCATGAACTACTGAGAACGCTCCTGACGGAAACAAGCAGGAGCGTGATGCATCGGCAGACCCTGTGCTCGCCAAACACTACGACCCTTAATGAATGAACCAATCAACGCTACATTCACAGTCACGGGTCATGAACGGCACGCCCACTTGGGATTCAGAAGACGAATGAACGAACTTGAACTGGTTTCTGAACACTCAAACAGTTTACGTTTATTCATGTATTTTTTTTTTTTACTTAAGTTTACTTTCAGTTGTGTGTGGATCAGGGGGAGGGAAACGGAGCTCCGCCCTCTGGCGCCGCACGCCGCTGAATGATTCCTTTTATGTCTAAAAAAAAGAGGAGGACCCTGCTCTGCTCCGATTGAGGTTCCTCTCAGTTCTTTGTCAACACAAATAACTTGAACAAAGCTTCAGGCTGGTGATGTCCCGTCTGCTAACATGGAGGATTCAGCAAAACAGAAACATGAACGAGGGGCGAGAAAAAAAAATACAAAGCAGCTCGAGTCTCAGTGAAGAGACGGGAGAAACAAGCCTTCAACTCCTCCTCCTACTCCTCTCTGAGCCTCCTCCCTGCTCCTCCTCCTACTCCTCTCTGTGCGTCTCCTGCTGTGTGATTTTGTGAAGCAGTGACTTATGAAGCATCTGATTTATAATTGCACAAATAGAGTGTGTGTGTGTGTGTGGACTTGCTTTTAAGGTTAAGGTTAAGGCTGAAGTTCAGATAAGGTTAATCTTAGGTCTAGGTCGGGGCTCAGTCAGGGTGAAAGGTCAGAGTGAGGCAGTGAGTCATGTGACCGAGCAGAGAACAGACTCCTCCAGTCGATTGACAATCAACAGGAGCAGTAGGAGGAGCTTGACAGGACACACTCACCTCACTGCAGGGACTCCGTGTCCCATCAGGCCCGGGGACACCTGAGGAGGCCGGTGACCTTGACCCTGAGCCCGGCGATGGCCCCTGGATGGATGGAGAGGAAACAAAGGTCAAACTGCATCTGTGTTTGTGCTAAGCTAACCTGCTAGCGTCACACGGACTAGCTGTGTCAAGTGTGTTCTTGATGTTAAATAAAGATATTTTTACACACTTTCATTTGATTTCTTTGTGCGGTGAAGTATTATCTAATCTAGTTTATTATTATTATATTTCATTATTTTGTACAAGTACTCGCACCATGTGGCAGAAAAGAAATCTGACTTTTAGAGAAAATAAAAAACAAGATACAAGTTGGAATAATTTGATAAAATAAGTGAGCGCAGATGGTTCGCCAGCTTCAGGTCATGTCCTAAGGGGACATACACATCCTGTGAGGACATGTCAGGGGACACAGGGAGTGTTTGAGGGTGAAACATCATTTCAGATCAAAGCATCTAAAACAAAGATCAAAGTCAAATGTTGTATTGGCTCCTGACATTTGGACCCTGAGACAACATGAACAACGAGCTCAGCTCAGTGTGAAAATACACAACCTACTACATGTTACTTCAGTTCACAGGTTTTCATTTGTTGGTGTGACGTTTCACTAACGCTCCTGTGGCCACAAGATGGCGCTCCGTGAGAGGCAACAGGCTGCGGGCCTCTTTCCCCACAGTCTTTGTCTCAGAGCTGTGTGTGTCTGTGAGTGTGTGTGTGTTTCCCATGGCATGAGTCTTTGTGTGTTTCTGTGTGTCATCTATTCTGCGTTGTGTGTTTGTGTTCCCGGAGCTGTTTTGCTGTGTGTGTGTTGCAGACGAAAGCGCCTCCCAACACCTACCGCGGTGCTTGTTGGGACACCGGGGGCCACATGAACACGAACACACACATTTAAGAAACAGCAGACAACAAAAACAAACAAGCCTCCCTATATGCCAATTAAAAAAACAGAGAGAGCGAGAGAGAGAGGGAGGCGGGTTTAAGACAAAAAACTGAATTATTTTAGAGGCTGAGAGCGACGAGGCTGAATCCTCCACATTTCACCTCGGAGATATGGATTGAAACCAAAGAGACAAACACTTGGTTCCGTTTATCATTCTGCTGCAAAACACACGTCGATACCCGACATTCATGTTTTCACACCGGTGTAACACACACACACACACACACACACACAGAGAACCTGTCATGTGTGTAAATGAGTTGCTGAATCAGAGCAGGGCCTCAGTCCTGTTTGTCTTCTCTCTCTCACAGAGACAGACAGTGAATATAAATCTATAAATATAAATGATCTATTGGAGTATTATCAAGGAACAGTCACAGGCCCTATACACATATATATATATATAACTGCATCGAGTACACATGTACATTTCTCTCCAGGTTCTAAACCCCGGGTCGAGTCCACTCTTCACCGGTTCTAGAGAAATAAAGGAAATTCGATAAAGTGGAAATAGATGAATATTATGAGCCACAGAAAATGTGCCGTGAAATGCATCAACTGAATTTATACTAAAGGAATTAAATAAATACTGCTCTGGTTATTATTACTACTAAACTATATTTATTATTCAGCATAAACATATCTTTAATTTAAATGTACAGTTTAATATTTCCTGCTTTTTTATTTACTGAAAATGTAACTGTGTGTAATAGTTTAACAATATTAATTTGATCATTTAAAATGTGACATTAAGTGAGACCTATTATTGCATAAATAAATAAATAGAGGAAATGATATTATTACTACTGCTGATACATACAAATACACGTTAGAAATAATACATTTCTAAATTTAAATTAAATTTTAATTTTATCATTTTAACCAGGACAGAAAATACTTGTTGTATTTGTAATATATGTATTAAAATAAATCAGGAAGTTGAGTGGCATATTTGAACAATTATACTTTTTACAACATTTCAAACACAAAATGAACATGTCCTGAATTCTGAGTGTTAAATTCTGAACATTTGTTCCAGAGGGATAAATGATCTAATGGCTGATTTAAAATGAGTTTATGAGGAGAACGATAATATAATCATTATTTTAAATTTAACAGCAAATTAAATCAAACATTGCAAATATTCCATAAACTGATTTCCTGCTCTCCCACTCCGGTTATTTCTGACGTTTCCTCTCGGCTCTCTCTTCGTTCAGTTGAGCAGAAAAAAGCTTCAGTCTGTTCAGCTGCAGAAAAAAACACATTCTTTGTGTTGAGTCTCTCGTTAAGCGTTCGCCTGCTGAGGCAGCGGCCGAACCCTAAAGAAACCTACATATAACACCTCGTCATTTATTCTACAGCCGGAACAATGAAATCCCGACAGGGAACTGGAGCCGCTCCATGAGAACCTCCAGGTCCAACCACCGACGTCCACCGACACTTTCATCACACTCAAACGCAAATTCAAATGAAACACTAATTAGTTCAGATCTTCGCTTGAAAAGTTTGAAAATAAAATGAGAGCGAGGATTTAGAAAAGGAACAAACATATTATCACAAGTGATTTTACTTCTTATTTCTCTCAACATGAAAAAGAACATGGAGGCATTATTATTATTCTACAGCTTCTCTTTTTTCACTTGGATTTACAAAGATCTCTCTCACAAAACACTTCTTTTATTCTTATATATATAGATATATATGAATAACTACCTTGTCATATTTTTAAACATTGTTTTCCATTTGATTTATTTGAATTTAATCTGAAGATATATTAATATATCCAGAATCAGCTTTATTGGCCCAGTACGTGTTAACACACAAGGAATTTGTTCCGGCAGAGCTTGACTCTTAGAGATTTGTAAGAATAAAGTAGTTGAAGGAGAAGAAGGGGGAAAAAAAAGAGAGAAGAAATATATCTACACAATAAATATAAATATAAATATAAATATAAATATAAATCTATACACACGCGCCATGGCCATATTAATTCTCAAATGAAATCTATTAGAATTCATTTGAGATATATGTGAATTCTCCAATGACATTTACATACGATTGGTCATTTTTTTAAATACCAATTTAAAACTGTGGCTTTAATGTGTCTCGGCCTGAACGTTATTTGGTGACTCTGCTGTCTCCTGTTAGTTCCATTCTCAGTATTTGGCTTCTGGGCGCACGGCGGTCTGCAGCTCAGCTCTCAACGTACAGCGCCGCTGCTTTTACCTTCCATTGTCTCTACCTTTGATTTCTATTTTTACATGTTGTGTTCCCGTGTTATTCTGAGCGCTGAGGCGAGCTGTCAGCTCGACGCCGCCAGGCAGAAAAGTCTGCAAACCAGCAGCCACCATATGTCTCTCGCTCCCTCTCGTTTTCTCGCTTCATTACTCTCTCTCTTTTCATCCCCCTTCTCTCTTTCTTCGTCCCTCTTGCTGCATTGATTTATTTCTCCCTCTTTTTCTTTCACAGTCAAACTCGTTCAGAGTTCGTCGTCTTTGCTGACGCTTCTGGTTCAGTGTCCCCTGATGCTGTAAACATGGAAACGGACCGTGGACATAAACACGGTCCGTTTCTGAGGTTCGCTGTGAGTCACTGCAGTAGCTGAATCATCAGCCCCCCCCCCCCCAAAGTGTTCTACTGTACGAAGTCTAAAGCCTCTAATGAATTTGCAATTAATCAAATTATGAAAACTAATTAACGAGCAGTGAACCTGGGATTTCAACAACCCTGTGGGGGGGGGGGTGTTAAAGTTGTTCACGTCAATCCGTCCATCGCCTTCAACACCAGGTTCCTCAGGCCTGAAGCACAGACACAGACCCACCATCCACCCTCGGCGCCTCCCTCGGCGCCTCCCTGAGGAGCGTCGGTCAGTGTCTCCAGGAGACGTAATGTTCGTGTGGAGGAGCACAGAGCGGAAGCAACCCGAGCTTCTGATTATTACAGATTTCCCTTCACACTCCTCAGTCCAAAAAGTACAGCTACATGTTTGTCCCTCCCCCTGGTGGCTGGCGGCAGCAACCAGTAAGCCCTGCCTCCTCCATGTGAGTGGATGGGACAAGCGTAAAAAGTCCAGTTTCATGTGACAGTCAGTGACAGTTAGCGGTAAGTTAGCGTGAGTTTGGAGCACGCTCCTCTGCGTGCGTTTAAAAACACGTGTGCATACGTGATGTGTAGGTTCTGTCTCTGCAGAGAAATAACAAGCATCATGTCTCACACACTCTTTGTCTCTTTGTCTCCATCGCTCCCTCGCACCGTCTGCACTTTGCTCTCTCTCTCTGAATCTCCTTGTCTCCATCTATTCTCTCTCTCCCTGGCAGGCAGAGGGATGATGGGCTTGTTGCCGTAGTAACTCGCTCATTCAGCTCTGTTGGCACCAGCAGCATCACCCGATGACGACATACAAATATAACAGTTTTCCCACGTCGACATGATTTAGTTGTGTCTGTTAGGAAACAAAATGAGAGTAGAAAACACGCGCACCC
Organism: Pseudorhombus dupliciocellatus; assembly: GCA_016785235.1. Taxonomy (NCBI): domain Eukaryota; kingdom Metazoa; phylum Chordata; class Actinopteri; order Pleuronectiformes; family Paralichthyidae; genus Pseudorhombus; species Pseudorhombus dupliciocellatus. The sequence continues at coordinate 399,237 of JAFBJW010000079.1, forward strand.
TCCCTCCCGTCCCCCGTCTGTCCGCCGTGCTCGCTCACATGTTGATTACACACGGAGGCAGAAAAGACAACAGACGAGTAAAAACAAATGAATTGAGCCTCCCAATTATCGCCTCGCCGCCGAGTGGGTTTTCATCTCGGGGCGGCAGCTTCTGCTCTCAGATGTTTGTGGTTTCATCGAGCCGAGATGAAACATTATCGATCGCAGTGGACGACAGGACGCAGCTTTCAGTTTCCTCTTTGTTTCCGTTTCTTCACGCGAGTGTGATAGCCGATCTAGTCCTTCGCCACGCGGCGAGCGTCATGAGGGAGGCCCCGGCTCAGCTGTTTATTATTGTGTTTACAATATTAATGACATTTTGTTACAATGTTCTAATGATGACATCATGTTAGTCTGTGACGCATGAAGAGGTGATTATTGTTAGATTACTATAAATTCATTTACCACCCCCCCTCACCCACCAGGACCTTTTCCTGAACCTGGACAAACAGAACTTTGTGTATTTCTTCATGGAGACGTGTCTTTGACCTGTGGACAGAGGACAAGCGGCGCCTGCTGTCGGTCCTGAGCTCATAACCTGCTCACGATCTGATTGGACGAATTAGACACTCTGCATTAGCACTAATGGAATGCAATTTCAGCTCTGCTCTCCATCAGCCGCCCAGCGCTGATCTTGCGGGGGCACCGCTGGACTGTCGTCTAGGTAACTGTAATCACTGCGCTGACGCCCAGCCCTCCTCCTCCTCCTCCTCCTGCCATGGACCCGTCCGTGAGACAGAGAAAATTAGAGATGCTCTCATTAAGAGTCTGGTGCTAAAAGAAAATGACCAATATTCGTCCTCAGGCAGGGAAAAGATTTGAGCTGCAGCGAGTGGCGAAGGAGCAGCAGGGGACATTAGCTCGATTATGGCCAGATCAGACCTGCTTCCAATCTGATGAGAGACAGGAGGGTAACGGCCCTGGGGGGGGGGGCTGTGCAGCTCCAGTGCTAGCTGCTTAATCACCACACGTCCCTCAGGTGGGCGGGGCTCCGCAGCCTCATTACTGATGGATCGCATCTGTATTAACGAAGAGGAGGACCAAGCAGGAAGCGACGCTGCCGCCGTGCACAGCCTGAGCCCAGGTTCAACCCACGAGGAGTCCGAGTCAGCTGTCAATCAAACTGACCAGAGACGTGAACAAACATGAGACAGGAGGATGAGCTGACATTATCCAACCTCTGGTGCGGTGTGAGCCATGTCCCATCCGCTCACATGGAGGAGGAGAAGGTGCAAACCGAGTGCACCAAAGTTTGATGGAGAAAGTGAAAAGCTTTGTTGAGATTTATTTTACTTTCATTCTTGGAAACGAGGTTCCACAGCTGAAGTCAAAGTTTCTTAAATTTAATTGACTTTAAATAAAATTTATGTTGAAAAGTAATTTCAGAGGCAAATTTAGACTGTGCAGAGAAAAACAACACATTCATTAAAATTCCTCGTGCTCTCAGTCCATCAGAGCGCGTTTGCTGGAAATGACATCCTAATTGAACCAAGAGATGGAAGCTCTCAATATTTTTATTATACTTTTGATTGCTGCATTTTTCTGTCTTTATCCAATCAAATACAGTTAGAACAAAGAGAGAAGAGAGGTCGAAAGCAGCGAGGAGTTCAGCCAACAGCGACCATGAACGACGGCTCAAAGTAATAATCCACCGTTAAGGACACGCCCCTGATTCAGAGGCTGGAGAAGAAGCGTGGAGGATACACGTAACCATAGCAACCGGGACCAAAGCCACAGGTGTCAGCGCGGAAGACTGCAGGTCAGACCTGAGTCTGTAGCCCCGCCCCCTGCAGGTCATGGCCCAGAACCCCCACCCCCTCCTCTTCCACTGTTTACATCAAACACACTTTTCCTGCCTCGGCTCCTCCATCTTGTTTTCTGCTGCCCACTTCCTGTCTCTCCCTCTTCCTTTTGGTCCAACACACACAGTCCAGATTAAACGGTCTTGTGACATATAGACGGGTCTCTGGCTGAGGCCGGGCGGGGCTGAGCGCTGTCACATGTCAGCGGCGAGGGCAGCAGCCCATTGGTGGAGCGGCTAAGCGGGGGCAGCTTTACATGTCGTGTTTCCCCACATCAAACACCTTTTCAACCCGTTGCTTTGACAACCGTCAGCCAGCGGCTGATGGGAGCTGACGGAGGCCGGTCCATCCTCGCTGTGGACGCTGGGACGCCTGATTAGCGCCCTCGGGGGGAGCGTGGGGATCTGGTTTAATGGTGTTCACTGACAGCCTCCATCTAACTCAGATGATCACATGACGTAGCGTCCGCCACCCCACGTACGACGTTGACCAGAGCGAGCACTGGAGTAACGTTAACCATAATCATAGAAACATTCAGTTCAATAAAACAACACACGCAGGTGAACACGTGGTGACATCTGTCTTTCTTCAGAGGAAGACGAAAAGTCGTCAAGTTCAGTTTCTTGTTTCCCGAGAAGATAAAGGAGCGACGGCGAGCTGATTTCAGCCTCTCAGAGACGCCCACGTCCGCCTGAGCTGCCAGAGCGTCCGTCAACAGGTGTTGGTCACGTGACGCGGGGATACTCAGACCCTCACGTCCCCATCGGTCATCAGAATTTGCCACAGGAGCCACAGAGCGACGGACCGCTGTTTGGAACCAAACAGGCGGCGTGCTCAGGTCAGAGGTCAGATCTCTGAAACATGCTGCTACCAGCCATCAGCTGAATGGCAGCGGGGGGGGGGGGGGGGGGGGGGCCGCGCCCCCGGGGGGGGGGGGGGGGGGGGGGTGATCCATGCATCCATTCATCTCGCCATCTAAATCAGCATTAATCAAGGCGGCTCATTGCTCCTCGTATCAAATCAGACAAATGATTACTGGCATTCAGCCGCTGAGGGCCGTCGACGGCGAGGGGTCGAGCTGCGCCGCAATCAGACCGCCGCTCGCTTCCTGGAGATGCCGGCACAGAATCACAGTGTTTTTCTTTCCTTAACAAATCGCCTAATAAAAGAGACGATGACTGACGTGGAGGAAACAGAAACGGACGGGACTGGACGTTTCCACTGTGGCGTAAACAGAGCAGACGGGCCCGAGAAGGAGGTGCAGGGACGGATGCTGCTCTGATATTTATGTTAATTAGCTGGCGACACAACAGTAACTCTCCGTTAGACTTTCCCACGGTGCACCTGGGCCTGCGGGCCTCAGGGCACCTGGCTCACCACGCTCCCCGGGGGCGGGCCGTGGTTTTGGGCCACGCCACCGCAGCAGCACCCTGACGCTCTGAGAAACACCGAGAGAAGCTTCTCCCAGAACGAGCCCATCGTTAGCCACAGTCCTGCACCGACACAAAGACACGGCTCTCAGGAGCAGATCTGACAGGAAGAGAGGAGGTGCAGGAGGAGGAGGAGGAGGCGGCCCACAGGGAGGCTGGGGCAGCTCTGCCTGACACTGGGAACGTTTGGTGGCCCAGGTGATGGCAGATTGTGTTTCGGGATAATTGAAGGATCGGTGGATTAAATGTGCGTTCTCACACAGACTCTGGATCAGTGAGTCGCCGGCTCGGAAGGAGGCGGGGACACGCCCCAGGTTTGTTGCCACACATGAGAATCAGCGGACCGTTGGTCATTTGAACAACACACAAGTCCTCAGCCAATCAGGAGAGCCAAAATAATTCATTCTATCACGATCATTCAGGTTCAGCAGTAAATGGCCCAGGACCTTGGTGCCATTTGAAATATGACAATAAAAACGACTGAGACATTTAGAACGATGGAGATGAAACCTTGAGTGTTTTTATTCGGCACTCTGGTTTAAGCCTGGCGCCTTCAGGGTCGGGGGACAGAGGGGCACTGTAAACAATCCCACGACCTGATTCGGACCTCTCAGCCATATTTCTAGTGCGCCGGGCCCTCGGGGGACAGTGATACCTGTTGGCCCCTCCCCTCTGGCCCTGATTGACAGATGGCTGCTCCATTAGATGAGAATGATAAGTGGCTCTCTATCGGCAGAAAGGACTTCCTCTTGACCTCTGACCCCCCGGCCTGACTCTCGACCCCTCTCAGAGGTCGGCCAGCTTCCTCCCTCTCCCCTCCACAGGTGCAGGTCACAACTGAGTGATGTGGAGAGCAGCTTTTGTTCGTCTTGAGGACGAATCTGTCCGCGACAAAAGAGACGCGGAGGAAAGACGGGAGGGACACTCAGAAGAGACAGAAAAGCTTGATTTATAAACAGTGATAAAGGATTAGAAAATGGTTAATCAACAAAACTAGAAAATAAAGACAAACTGTCCTCAGTCGTCATTTCTTTGTCCAGTTTTCTTCTTTTAAGTATAAATTGCTGGAGGTTTTGATTCGTAAATCTGTCACAAGCCAAACAAACACTTGTGTTTACCTCCGTCCGTCTCCGGTTGGCTGCATTACTGTAATTATTATTCTTTTTCATTTATTATTCTGAAAGGCCTGAGTGCTCTCACATCGCGGCGGCTCCTCGGCGGCCACGTCCTCCGCTCTGGACCCAAGCGATAATTATAATAATTCGGCGCAGGTGCATTGTTCTGTCTGTCGTGGTTCTTTAAAGTGTTAACAGTAATAGTAGCGGCGCCAGGAGTGGCCGACTCTGCCTGTATTAATGAGCAGTGCCGCGCTCAGCGCAGCGCGTGGTAAAGCTTCGCCATGATTACAGCGCGCCATCAAGAAAATTAGTTGTTTCCCACTCTCAGCAAAGCACAGCGAGGGGTTTGCAACATAACAAGTTGCTTTTGTTTATGGCGGCTCGCTAGCTGTTTTCATTATGCTGAGACAAGCCCAGAGACTCGGAGCCAGCTGCCACAAATCACACATTCAATTATTCTGCTTTGCTTATGAGCATCCAAATATTTAGTCCACTTACCGCGAACAAAAACAGTAGTAAAGTGATTACAGCCGCAGAGGAGTCGAGTTCTCCTCCGAGAGGGAAACAGGAGGGAGCGAGGAGGAGGAGAGGAAAGAGGGATGGAGGAGGAGGAGGGAACATAAACAGGTACCTGCAGGTAAATGGAGAACATCTGAACAAAAGAAGAGAAAAACAAACAGGGAGGGAGGAGGGAGCGCAGGAAAGAAACGACAAAGAGGAAAATGTGAGAAGAAGAATCTGAGGAAAGAAACAGACACAAAGTTTTGTGTCTTCATTAATTAGAAGAGAAAGTGACGGGCGCCAGGCAGAGCTGAGACTGAACGGCCAAAGTGGACGCTGGGAGCATCCTAACAGAGGTCAAAGGTCGGGACCTGAGTGTGTTCACTGGCCTTTGAAGAGAAAGAGGAGCAGAGGAGCACAGATCAGGATTAGGTGCCCTGGTGGAAACACTTTAAACACATTGTCCACTAATCCTCTGAAGGCTTTAACTCAGCACCCAGACTTCCTCTGCAGGGTCACACACACACACACACACCTTTTCTGTCTGAGCCACTGAACTAGAAATAACTCTACTTTTAATAAGTCGGCACAAGTGCATCAAATGTTCCTCCCTCCAAAAATACACCAGGTGAAGTTCTCTCTTGTTTTCATGGCTGTCAGAAAACAACTGTCCGAGCAAGCGGCAGATGTTAGCCAGTGCTCAGGGTCAGCCTGCGTGGACCCTGACCTGACGGCAGCACGTTGAGACTCCACCCTCAGCTCTTCACACAGAGGGATCACCTGACTGGTTCCACCCAGAATGCCGTGCGGCCGGGGCGCTTCCTCTCGCCGGCTGGTTCTTGACCTATCAGAAACAGTTTGTAACTGGGCTCAGACGCAAACAACACGGAGAAGCTGTGCACGTGACTCGAGCAGCGAGCGGAGGGAGGAGGGAAGGTGACGGAGAAGATGGAAAAGCCAAATAAGAAATCTCCAGATCCGTGGGGAGCGGCAGGCTCAGGATTTAATCTGACGTGTTATTATGCTCGGCTCCGTCTCAGCGCCCTGTGCTCCAGAGGTCAGCTGACTGACAGCCAGGAGAGAAGCTCGCTCCCTGGACATTCTCTGGAGCTTCTTGAGTGTGGGCGGAGCCGGACGGATTCTCCTTCGGAACCGCGGGCGTCTCCTGGAGCGTGGATGCTAATCACGATGAGCTAAGACTCACGAAGATGCCCAGAAGAAGTGAGGGGCCTCGTCCCCAGCACTACCACCGCTCCTCACAACTTTGCACATGACCCTCCGCCCCCCCCCCCCGCCCCATTAGCTGCAGCCATTACAGCCCCAGAGAGAGAGAGTCATTACCGCTCCCATCCATGATGATGAAGCTCTCAGCTCGAAACACCGGCAGCTTGTACAGGCTGCGCTTGATTGGCAGGATACAGCGGGGGGGGGCGGGGGGGTGATGGAGGAGGAGTGTAGCTTTGGTATGGGGGGCTTGTGTGATGGGAACTCCACTCAAGATGTGAATTGGCTTTGCCACTCCAATCAGGCCGCTGGATGACAAATGAAGTGTGTCTCTTTCACTCTCTCTTCACCCCCCCACCCCCCCCTCACCCCCTTCTCCCTTCACACTTCTCCTCTCTGTCCGGGTGGAGAAAGAAAAGGGGAGTTCATGTGGGAGCGCTTGACAGCAACACAATCACATTTCTATTCAGCTCCCCCGCCTGCCTATTTTACCTTCCCGGCAGCCGGGCGCGCCGTGCACGCTAACACACAGGCCGGCCAGCCAATTAGAACGCAGCGCAAAGAATCTGTGAAAGACACAAAAGGTCTTTAGAGGTTTGGACAGGTGTCTCATTTGGCCGCAGGACATAGTTTAGAGGCTTTTTTAATGTCTTTGCTCGAATTTGTGGGCAGTGAGCGAGGAAGGTTATTTGTCACGCTGTCATTTTTTTCTGCTCCTTTTTTAACGCCGTCGATGCTCGCAGCCCCCTCCATGGGAATGATGAGCACGGAGGCCGGAGGGCTGGGGCCACAGCGAACCCGATCGTTCGCCGTGATTCCAGTCGGGTCGCCCGTTTTTATCTCAGTTCCTCCTCGTCTCTTTGCTGCGTACAGTAATTACAGTGGGATTGAAAAAACAAGAGCAGAGATAATTGGTTTGTTGGTTTGTGGCTGAGTTTGTTTTGCAGGGTTATTATCCAGCAGATCCATTATGGCTGCCAGCACAGAAATCCTCATTAGCATAAACATATACAGAGGATGTGGGAAGAGAGAAAAATGCACCAGTTTAATACAAACACACACACACAAAACGCAAAAAAAAAAAACATGCAAATACAATCCATAATAGAGCGGCGCTGCCTCCAGCTGTGAGGAGACGCAGGGAGGTGTCAGGAGGAGTAAAGAGGAAAGACGGAGGAGGGAGGTGGCGCAAACGATTTGTTCGGGAGACAACAGAGAAACAAGAGAGGAAGAAGTAAAACAGAAAGACATCATCATCATCACCACCGAGGCCGTCAGTCAGCTGACTGCACCAGCAGCCGTCGCTTCATCGTGAACCTCGAGAACGTACCCGCTCCCGCTATGACCTCTGGGTAACGTGTTAGCCAAACGCTCCGTTAGCTCTCTGCTCTTTCGAGGCCTCACGGATCCGGGAGCCCCGCTCGGCCCAGAGGGGAGGGGGAGGTGAGGATGGAGGGGGTGGGGGCGTGGGGGGGTTAAGAAAAGGTAATGTGAGAAAGCTGGAGGTGACAGCTATTGTGGGAAGGTGTGAACGACAGAGATGGAGAGAAGAGGGGAGGACTGAAAGTGCTCCTTGTCCTGGGAGGAAGAGGGACTTTTTAAGGAGGACCCTCACCTCCTTCTTTCTGCCTCCCCCGCCCTCCCCCCCAATCCCCCCAATTAGACAAACATTAACATCAATTAAGGGCCCTCACGGGAACATAGGCTCTATATAATTACCTTAATGGGTGGATGCTTTCTCTCCGTCCCTCTCTCTTTCTGTCTCTTTCTTTGGGCCCTCAATCTCTTAAACAAACTCAGAGGGCCTCAGTGGGAGGGGCGGGGGCTAAGAAAACGTTGATCAGCAGTGGGGGGGGGGGTCGCTTCCCGTTGGCTTTTGTGGTGCTGGTCTTTCTAAAAAGGCCTCGGCTGAATTGGACCTATTGGCCAACAAACACAGGAGCTGTTCCCACAGAGAGCAGAGCCCGGGGGGGGGGGGGGGGGCGCGAGAGAAGGAGGGGAGAGAGAGGGGCAGAGGGGAGAAGAAGAAAGTGACCTCCAGGGATGGTCCAGAGACGGTCACACAGAATCACGCTCAGCCGTCAGCTGGACGCCGCGTCCTCGGCCTGTCCTGTCTTCACAGGCTGGGTTGTGACACCACAGGGACAGTCCACATGTGTGGACCCAGCTTCAGAGAGACAGCGGAGGACATGAATGACAAGAGGAGAAGCAGGAGGCTGAGAGGAGAACGAAGGCCAAAGGCAGGAGGAGAATCACAACCCATAAAGCAGCTATCAATCACTAGACTGTCAATATCTAACCCATCTTGCTCCTCCTCCCTCACCTCCTCATCTCGCCCTGCCCACCTTTTCATTCAGTTTTTAAGTTTTTAATTATTTTCATGAATACTCCATTTCTTCCTCTCCTTGTCATTTTTATGCACTGGCCCAGAGCACAGGGAACATTTAAATCTGCACTTTGTTCTTATTTTGGACTCAAGTTTTGACTCAATGACCCGTCAGTCACTGGCCTCTAGAGGGCAGTAGCTGTTCAGGACCAGTGTGTGTGTGTGTGTGTGTGTGTGTGAACTGACCTCTGGATGTGTCGGTGATTTGTGGTGAAATCATCGTCCTGACGTCTGAATTGATTCATTTTTGTTTGTTTTCTTTCAAAACAGATCTTCTGTCGTCTTTTTGTTTGGGTTTCACTGCGTAATAAATAAAAAAACATGTTAGAAATAATAACATCTTAATTCCAGTAATAATGTTTATTTTAATAAGCTGATCATTTTACACAAACTGTGAAAACATTTCTACATATTGTGAAATTTATTTTATTCCAGTTGTTTACATTCAAATGAACTTTGTCCGTCTCACTTTGAGTCAAAAGGTCCAAAGAAAAGTAATTTAATTTCAATGCGTTTCACATTCACACATTGAAGCAGCGTTAGTCATTAAACGTGTCGATGAAACACGAACAACATCAAAGCACTGAGACAATTGTTCCCGTTCTACCTTTAAAGCATTGATTTAATTACTTGATGTTTTACCCACAAATATAAACTCAGATCGTCCAGGACAGGAAGCTCATCAGCTGGTGAGGACATGACATCATCAGCTGCAGGACAAAGGCAAGTCACTGTTCATTAAAGCCATTTTCTGGAGCCAGACTCATCAAGAGATTTTCATTCATCAAAGTGACGACACCAAACAGAAGGTGGACCAAAAAAATGAAAAATAAATACATTTGAATTCTAAACAAAGTTTGAAACTTCGGCGCCGACGGTGAATCAGCCAAACAGATGTTCTCGCCATAAACTCAAAACAGAAGTCACGTCTGTTCGCTGCGATTCTCTGGCACCGAGACAAACACGCGCTTAATTAATCAGACTGATTTCATGCAGCAGAAGTGCAGCGATTTGAAAAGATTGCAGTGCACGGTGGAGGAGTTTTCAAGGAGTTTCTGATGGTGAACATGCAGAATATTTTCCTCCCAAATTGCGAGTCGGGAGGAGCGGGAGGCTGCGGCACTTCAATCATTCCGGCTGATCGGCGGTTACACAGGCAGAGAGGGACGGGTCAGGGGTCAGGGGTCACGAGCTGATCCCTCCTGAACGGCGGTGGACAGGCATCAGGGAACAGTCCTAACGCGCTGCAGTACCTGGACGACGAGCCGTCACTAGCTCGGACACAGCGTCCTAGCACAGCGACGCCGGGAGCCCCCAGCAGCAGAAAACAAGGTGACGTTTGTTCGTGATTGGCTGATTGACGCAGGAGACTTTATTGTTGTGAAGCCAGTTGGACAAAAAGCTCCCGCTAAAGACTTGGCTGTGGAGGGGACAGCTGTGACGGAGAATGCAGCTCGTGCCAACCGTGGCACAAATCTGTGTTCTCCGTGGAGTTTTACCGCGGACGTGTTGGTGTGAATTTGTGCCCTACGCCCCCGTCTGCAGGCGCACTCTGAGCCTCTCTGCTCCAAACACATCCAGACTAATTCACAGGGAAGCTGCCGACGCTGAGGTGCAACGCTGGGCTAAAAAAAAGAGAGAACAGTTTCCTGTTATTGAAGCAGTTTATTCTTCACGTCGAAACATGTGCTGCAGGAAACAGAGCCAGAGGCTGCAGCACAGGAGGAACCAAACTTGTGACCTCCACCTGCAGCAGGAGCAGCTAATGATTCCCTGTCAGAGCCTTTGAGCAGCAGCTCGTCTGAGCCCCGCCACCGCTCCTCCCCGGCTCCTCCTGCGGAGCCCCACCGAGCCCGGAGCAGCCGGTGTCAAAGTAAACCGTCAGCAGGATGAATGGCCTGCAGCCTTTTGTTCTCCCTGCGCTATTAAGAAAGACCGTGCTGAAATATTATTATTCTGCTGCTTCGAAATATGTCAGATTAAATCGTTACCTTCGCTGAGCCATTCACAAAAGGCACAAACACTGAGGCACTTCACAGGCCAAGTCCAGGATGGTTTTTTTCCCAGTTCCCTGAAATATTATTATAAAGCCATTGTTAAACTGCTCAGAAAAAAAACCAGCTTAAATCATCACCTTCAGCGGCGGAAAAGTAAAAAGCGCAAATGTGCTGGCGAGATTCATAGTGCGGAGTAATTTGAGCTTCTGAACGGCCGCCAGCTGCAGGTTGCTGCACAGCCCCGGCTAACGCAGAGACCACAGGGACGGCGGGGACGCAGGGGACGCAGACAGGGTGTCTCTCCCTGAAGTGGTGGCTTCAGACCCTGCAAACGGTTTTAACAGAAGTTGAATACAGCAACAGCAGCAACCAAAACATCTGCTGCCAGAGCCACCATCTTCCCAAGGCCGAGAACCGTGAGATGCAAACAGCTGAAAACGAGTGAGGATGGTCGCTCCTCATCCTCCTGGCTGACCTGCGCTCAGGTTGTTTGTTCAGGAGAAGGAACGTTTGTGTGTGAACAGCTAATGATTTAAAGTTGACAGCAGAACGGTAACAGTCCAGCTCGCTCTTTCATAAGAGCAGAGAGAGAGAGAGGGAGGGCCATTCATGTTGCATGATGGGTAGTTTGACACTGGCTGCTTTTCTACTCAGTACAGTTTCCATCCACACACACACACACACACACACACTTGTACATCTAAATGTAAGCGTGTGTGCATGTTCCTCACAGGTTTGCTAACATATGCTAAGACACACACACAGTGCAGGCGTGCCACTGTGTGTTGAGGAGCACTTAAAGCTCAGTCTCTTGACACACACCCCTCAACTGCAATGACAGCCAGTAAGCTATTATTAACACACACACACACACACACACACACACACACACAGGTATGCACATCAACCCCCCGGTCCTGACTGAACCCTCATATACATCACAGCAGGCCGTGCGTGCATGTGTGTGTGTGTGTGTGTGTGTGTGTAGCTGCACTGTATAAAAACACAAAGTGGTCGACCACGTGCGCAGCGCTGCCCGTCCTCAGCTCCACAGTCAGGTGCCTCCTCGGGCCACAGAGTGATGCCTCCAGACGTGGGCCATCGTTTCAGCACCTGACGATGGGTGTGTGGTTTGAAGCCAGGACTCTGTTGCTAAGCAACAACAAAGATGGAGGTGTTTTTGTTCCCTTTTTAAAAACAGTGAATGGGAGTTTTTTTCCATGTCCATACAAAGCGCAGAGACATTCTTAAAAAACAATCGATCCCGAGTGAATGATCAGAAGAAGATGGATGGCAGTTCAGTTGTTTTTCGGTGAAACACTTCACCTGCCGGCCAGACCCTGGAAGCAGGGTTAACTCCCAGAATTCAGAAGGCTTCCTGTGCCGCGGCCGACCGATGACGTTTGTTTGAATATCAACACGTGCATAAAAAAACTGGTGTTATACTAAACAGCAGAAGTTATGAGCTCACTGCTGAGAACAGCTTTCATCTTCTGCCTCTTCACCAACCCTGCTCTGGAGTCACAGCTCACTATTCGCTCTGCTTCGGCTTGTTATTTTTTCTCTGATATTTAAAGACGCAGCGTGACGAGTGTTTTAAAAAACCCGTCTTGCTTTGACAGCCTGCCAAACGCTCGCACACAACCCAAATATAAACCGGGTTTATTCTTGCCAGCTCGCTCTCAGAAGAGTCTGCACACTCAAATTTAATCACATTATTATTGATTTTTTTTTGTGGTCGTCATCAGATGTAGGTTCTCTTCATTGTTTGGTGCAGAGGCTGAACACGTCCACTAATTACAGCAGGGAGCTGATTAGAGCTGAGTGGTCACCACATTAACAGCTAATCGAGCACTAATGCCTGTGAAGGAGACAGCTCCATGTTTGATTAATGAGACAGCTAGCTTACTGCTGTAGAGGGGGCGTGCATGCATGCACACACACACACAACCACCGTGACAAGTCACAGAAAGTACACACACGGGAGACAGAAACGTTTAAAACAACAGCTGAGTGCAGCTCAAGAGACAAGACGTCACACTGCTCGGGTTCTTACCTGGCGCTGGACAGACGGACGTCTTCTGTGGACATGTCCTGGGATTGCCCACAGTCTCACAGAATCCTTGGATTCAGTGAAAACACCCGACCTACAAGGAGAGAGCAGAAGCATTCAGTCAGGCTCTTCCATCCATGGCACCAAATCAGCTGCCTCTTATAAAAAAAGGAAGAGGGACAAGAAATCAAGTTAAAGCCTAATTTCAAAGAGATGAGTTATCAAAGTTCCTAAACAACCAGGATTTCATTATTTATTTGATTGATTTGGTCGACAAAAACATCAGACTTCGGAGTAATATTGATTCTTTTACACATATTTATTTTATTAAACAGATTTATTCTAAAACATATATATGTATTCCATGAAATATATGTATTGTATAACATCTATTTGTTAATTAAAGTGTGATAAAGAAAAGTTCAGACTCTGGCAGTGGAGACCTTTAAACTGTCACACTGAGGATCCTGGATATTCTAATTAACTGTCAAACGAGGTGGATTTTAAATAAAAGATGAGATCATGTGCAGGTTGATTCTTTGTCATGACACATGTAAACAAACACAAATAGCTGACTTCTCTTCCCCTCTTTAGCTGCAGCATCGTGTTTAAACCTGTGATGCTGCTACTGCAGCACAGCTAGCTGCTGGTGCTACACCAGCTGACTACGGCTAGTGATTAGCTTTAGCGGTTAGCGATCTTTTATCGGTGATTTAAAAGAGACACGGACGCAGCAAACCACGTTGAAACGTTTGGCAACACGTTTAAGTCTTTACCAACATTATTAGTTTTACAATAGTTCCCCATCAGTGACAAGCAGCAAGTGGCTAGATGCGGCTAGCAGCGGCTAATAGCGACTAGCAGCGGCTAATAGCGACTAGCAGCGGCTAATAGCGGCCAATAGCGGCTAATAGCGGCTAACAGCGACTAATAGCGACTAGGAGCGACTAGCAGCGGCTAATAGCGACTAGCAGCGGCTAATAGCGACTAGCAGCGGCTAATAGCGGCTAATAGCGGCTAATAGCGACTAGCAGCGGCTAATAGCGACTAGCAGCGGCTAATTGAATTGAATTGAATTGAACGTTTTTATTCCTCCCCCATGGGGGAAACACTCATGGGGGAATAATAGCGGCTAATAGCGACTAGCAGCGGCTAATAGCGACTAGGAGCGACTAGCAGCGGCTAATAGCGGCTAATAGCGACTAGGAGCGACTAGCAGCGGCTAATAGCTGCTAGCAGCTGCTAGCATGAGCACCTGTGCTGAGTTCCAACACTTGTAGCTCAACAGAAAGTAGCGGTGCAGTATTTCCAGCTGGAATGTTACGTACCGTGGTGGTTAGCTAGCAGCAGCTAGCTCAGGTGCAGCTCAGGTCACCTGAGGTCAGTGTCAGTCAGCTGTCTGTATTTACAGGAAGCAGTCGGACCTGTCCCCAGGCTGAACAGCTGGGGGGAAACCTTGAAACGTTTGATAGAGTCAGTCATTTATTACATGAACAAACAAGTGGCCCAGTGGAAGAAGGTGCGTTGACACATGACTCCACCAGATCTCTGAGGTGACCGCGGTCATCTTGGATCAGAGACTTGGCAGGGGGAGGAGCCTTGGCATCATAGCCCCGCCCACACACGCACTGTTTTTAAATCATCAAATAAAGAGGGGGGCGGGGTTCAGAGTTCAGGTGAGGTGTGGATTATCAGAGGGCGTGTCTTTAGTTTGGTTGGGTATATTTTATGATTTACGAAATGAACTCATTTATTTATTTATTGTTGTGACCTGTGTCAGCCAATCAGGAGCCAGTGTCTGCTGTCAGTCATGAGTAACTAATGAAACCTCAGTGAGGTCAGAACGTCTTTATTCCTCAGGATGTGTTGGTTCAGAACTTTCATCAGAAGAAAGACGTATTTCCACCTCCTCTTCGTCTCTCTCCTCCTCTTCCTCCGTGTCCATCAGTGAAGGTGTTGATGGGTGAAGATGGATAAAACGAGACTCTCAATCTGTCGCACTCCTAAATATACCTGCAACACTCTTCCACTCCCCCTCCCTCTCTTCTCCTCCTCTATCCCTCTCGCGTGTCCCCTGGACGTCTGACTCACTGTGGACAGAACTGTTGTCTCCAATGAGACAGTGTCCCCCTCCATGTGAAAAAGGGTTGAACACAGGAACGTGAACAAACCATAAACGTCCATTGGTGCGTGTCCCATCTGCGGACATGGAGGAGGACGCTTTGACTTCATGTATCTACTAACAGTCTGTGAATCTGCAGCAGGATCACTGTCTCTTGCTCTTTTCACCCCCCCCCCCCCCCCCCCCTTCATTGGCACCCCCACCCCACCCCCCTCTCCACCTGAGTCTGGCTGTCAATCAGAGATGTGGGGGGGGGGGGGGGACAGATGGAGGTGAAGGAGGAGGCCCTGGTGCTGCTGGCACTGTGTCTATATATACGGCACACAGACCACTGCAGATGGAGACGGGGTGGAGGTCACGCCTGTCTGTCTCCGTCTTCTGTCCGTCAGTGAGCGGCAGACATTCTTACATCTCTCCACCGTTAATGCCTGAGCCCCTCCCCCCTCCTGGGCCCCTCCCCCCTCTGACACATCAGTGACATGCTGGAGTCATGTGACTGTCATGTGATCAGTCTCGTCCCTCACACGTTTGATATTAATGAACCTGAATCACCAGAGTTTCAAAACATCACATCTGCATTTCACAACACACACACACACACACACACTCTTATCAGCTTGAAACTCCTGCCTCCATGAGCAGTTCATCTTCATCACCTCCTCCTCCTCCTCCTCACTTGACGTTGGTGCTCAGAGACGAACAACCATGAAACTCAGCCAACCGTGATCCAACCAGGAACCACCTGTGTGTGTGTGTGTGTGTGTGTGTGTGTTGCCAGCTGTTCCCGTGTGTGTATGTTATCTTTTGAGTGTGTGTTTATTCTGCAGGGTGAGTCTCAGGCTGCGCAGGTCGCGTTCACCCAAATTTGCCTTCAGCTCAAATCACTGAGAAAATAAACTCTGAGAGCGTTTATTATTCCTGACCTGCCAGCTGTGTGTGTGTGTTGAAACCTCTCCAGCTTTAAAACTGTTGCACTTGGCCAACCTCCACACACCGATCTGTCTCCTCAGTCACTCCTCCTCCCCAAACTCTTTTCCTTTTTATTCATCACCTCCTCCTCCTCCTCCCCCTCTCCTCTCCTCTCCATCGTTACCTCCCCTCTGCTGTCCTCCCTGTTGTGACTCCTCTCCAGTTTATTTCAACAACACTTTGCGTTGACGACATCGTGCAACGCCAAAGAAAACTCCAACTCCCATCATGCCTCACTGCCGAACCCATGAGCGCCTGCGTCTGTCCTGATGTTCCCGTGCATCAGGCAGTGTGTGTGTGTGTGTGTGTGTGTGGGCGGTCCGGACCCTAGTCCACACTGACACACACACACACACACGTCATTAACTACAACTCGGGGTGAACCCACGCCAAATTCTTTTAACTGGTTCCCACTTTTTAAAAGACATTTTAATTTAGGTTCGTTAGTGTCAGTTAGGGCTAGTTAGGGCTAGTTAGGGCTAGGTTAAGGATTCACTTGTGATGGTTAGTTTCAGGGGCAGCAGAATGCTGTTTGCCAATTAGTGTCCTCACAACTATGGAGAGAAAAGTGTGTGTGACTATGTATGCTCTTATCACCTCTGCCTCTTACACACTGCACCTCAGGGCCGACACACACACACACACACACACACACACACAGTGAGAGCACAGATGGCCTCACATTCAAGTCTCCTGCCAAACAGATGGACCTGGCTGGATTCATTCAACGATGGACGCACACGCACACACACACACTCTGTCACAAGCACGTACACAGTGATTTATTACAACACACACACACAAAGAAAGCTTCTTATTAACTGCAGTGTCGTGGATTTCACACACTGACACACACATTCTCACTTACACACACACACACACACACACTGCTTCACACACAGTGGCTGTCCTCCAATGCTGGGTGCCCTCAGTCTGTCCTGACACACACACACACACACACACTCGGAGGCAGTGGCGTGCGTCCAATCGCTGCGCCCTCAGTGTGAAGTCTAATTAACAGAACAGCATCAATATTGATGAGGGCCATTTTATTCCTTTATTCCCAGTCCTGCCATTAAATTCACTTAAGTTTCGCTTCCCGTTCACAGACCCCACGCGGCCAGGCAGAGGGGTCAGAGGTCAGCGCAGCCTCAGACTGTTCCACGCAGACAAACACACCTGAAGACACGAGTCACATGTTCACACACACGCGGGTCATGTGGTGCAAACAGGAAGTCTGCAGATGACTGGGACAAGGAGGTGAGGTGGAGCACTGAGACGCGTCCCTGAGGTGTCCCTCAGGTTGTCTATGTGAGGACAAACGTCCTGGATCTGCTCCTTCTGCTAAAACATCTGTCCCAGCTGCACCTGAAGGCAGCTCCTGTCTTCAGGTGGAGAAATGAAGCGCTCTGACCCCTCCCCCTCACCAGCCCTGACTCCGCCCGTCCGATCACACCCCAGATGCTCTGGACTCGGCTGCAGGGCTGTCGAGGTGTTGAGCTGTTGTTGAGTCTTTGGTTTGATAGCATCCAGAGGGTTTCCCATAATCCATCAGCAGCGCACTCACACACACTCACACACAGACTCACACACACACACACTCGCCGTCCGTCCGTCAGTGTTCGGCGTCTCCAGGGACAGATCTGAGGTAATGGAGAACGACGAGGAATTAGCAATGTTTGCTTTTTTAACAGATTGGCTGCAGTGAGCACACACACACACACACACACACAGATGATCACTGAACACAAAACATCAGTCATATAATTAGAACTTGTGCAGCAACTAATTCAAACTTCAACACTTGTGTCCGCGGCAACACACACACACACACACTGGTGTGAGTCGATGGACACGTCTCTGTGTGGACGCAGCCTCACATTTTGTGCTAAGTGTGTTTTAATCTCTGTTTGCTGTTGTTCAGTCTCTGGTGTGAACGGAGGGTTGGCGCTACACTGAGATCCAGGCTGCAACGTGTGTGTGTGCGTGTGTGTGTGTGTGTCAGTGGGGGTGTTCAGCTAATTGCAGTGTGTTGACTGATGTGCTGAGACTGGAGGAAAGATGAGAACAACCTGCGGTATTCACTTTCAGGTCGGATTGGGTGTGTGTGTTTGTCTGTGTGTGCGTGTGTGTGTGTGCGTGTGTGTGTGTGTGTGTGTGTGTGTGCGTGCTGCCAGAGTCAGAGTTGAAAGAGCTGAAAGCTTCCAGAGTTTAGTCTGTGGCGTGGGCTCTGACTATAAACTGAAGAACAGTTTCACGAGTGAGGAAGGAGGGAGGGAAAGGACATGAGGGGGGAGGAGGAAGGAGGGAGGGAAAGGACATGAGGGGGGAGGAGGAAGGAGGGAGGGAAAGGACGTGAGGGGGGAGGAGGAAGGAGGGAAACCACTTTGCTTCAGTCTTTTCCTCCGACACCTCCTCAACCGCCTCATTCGTCCACTCATGTTGTTTTGCCTTGTTCCATTTTCCCTCCAGGACCCCCCCCCCCCTCTGCGGAGGATTAGTGTTGCTCCGACTGTCGAACATGTCGGAGGATAAGAGGATTAGCAGCCTCTCTCTCGCTCCGTGGGACATTCCTCCACACAAATCCTGCTCTCTCCTTCTTTTTCTCACGTCCACAGTTTGAAACGATCGACCTGCCTGTGTGATGTCATCAAACAGACGAGTAAAAAAATGATTTCAAAAATGAATTAAACCAGTGGGGGCGGGGCCACTGAATCTATTGGTTCGAGCCCAGAAACTTCATTTGGACCAAAGTGACAAAATCACTGAAACAACAGGCTGGCGTCTTCCTCAGGTCGTGGCCTTTGACCTCCCCATATTCACACTGACTTTAAGACGAATGTCACCGTGACCCTCGCTGTCACAGCGGGAGGGAAGAAAAGAAGAACCAGCAGCTCACCTGCAAACTGTGTGTGTGTGTGTGTGTGTGTGTTTACTTCCTCCCCACAGCCAATCAGAGGCGGAGCTGGGCTGCCAGCGGTGAGAGAGACAAAGCTGCTAATTAGTGGATTGGGCGATCAGCAGGTCAGATGCTCCGCAGGAAACAACACACACATCTGCCTGCTGTGTCTCTGGCCTGATGTGCTTCCTGTGTGTGTGTGTGTGTGTGTGTGTGTGGCAAACAGTGGAATCTTCCTTTAATCAGAGTCAGCGGGTCAGCTGAGGTCAATCAGCTTCGTTCCTCTCGTCTCTTCCAGGATCAAACCCGTGGACGCTGTGAGCGTGCACGTGCACGTGCACTAACGTTCCGATCAGAGGGCGGAGAGGGGAAACAATCCTCGACACCAAGTGAATAAACACGTGTGTTTGTCAGGAGTTTATCTGCGCATGTGAAACACACACACACACACACTGGCTGCTTCAGCGAATGGCAGCCATCGGCAAATCTGTCACTTCTCTCCACAGGTAGCGATGTAATACAGTCTGTGATTAATTTTAATGAGACACTTTGTGAAGGAGAAACAGATCGAACATGGGGGGGGGGGGCTGAAAGTTAACATGTCTTCAGAGTCATTTACATCTTTGTTTTCTGACTTGACCAAGACTCACACACACACACACGCGCGCGCGCTCTCTGGGTAAATGAGCGCCGCTGTGAACGGTAATTTGCGGCGAGACAAAGACGTGTTAAACTCGCTCTAATTGCTGACAGCGCCGCTGCAGCAGGAAGCCATTTTGTCGCTCGGTTGATGAATTTCCACGGCATCGGAGGACGGGAGGATCAGGTCAATACGACAGGTGTCATTCAGCTGGCGTGGGCGGAGCAATCAGATTTCCTCAGAGTCTGATGAACCCGGTCGTGCGGAGGTCAAACTTTTTGTGGGCGGCGTCCTTCAGAGGATCAGTCAGCTCCCCTCGTTTACAGCAAAGCGTGAGGTCAGCTGACCGACAGGAAGTGAAGATGTCCCTGCAGCACCCGAGGGTTAATCCTCCCATTGACCCCGCAGACAAAACACAGCCCCGCCCCCTCAGTGAGCGTGACCCCTCTTCAGCAGCACTTGAGTTTGGGGTCGAGTGCCTGACAGACTCAAGAGTCTCTCAGAGCGTCTGATCTCCTTCGCTGCCTCGCCGCCACAACGTCAGCTGACTGGCCGTCCATGGCGGCGAGCGGCGAATCGCAAACATCAGACACATCAGTCACTTGGGTTCGAACCCTCGGCCACGTCGCTCCGTGTGACCCATGACGCGGTGTCTCCGCCCCCGTTGGCGGCCGCTCCTGAGGTTTAACCACATTACCGGCGGTTCCTGAGTCTCCGTCCAGTCTCCTCTGATTGGATCAGCAGGATCGAGTGTCACGGCCAAGGAACCAATTAGCCACTGACCCCCCCCCCCGGACCTCCAACCAGCGTCTTCGCAGACGGGCCCAGCTGTCCACGTATTAGCTGCCCGCTGCTATACCCCCCCACCCCCCTGCATTAAAAATGAATGTGCCGGGGCTTTTAAAGTGGAGGGGGAGGGGGGGGTATTGTTATTGATCTCATCTCGTCGTTTTAGACGTAAACTGATCCCAGACCCACATTTTTCTCAAAGTGTCTCATTGTAACGTCCATCATCTCAGAATCCGATCCCTCGTTCACCATTCTGGACCTAATGCAGCGGGGGCGGGGGTTGTTGTCGCGGCGACGGGGACGATGGAGTCGAGTTATGAAAATGAAGTGGGCGTAATTGATTGGCTTGGTAAAGTTTTTATTCCTGCTTATTGATTCACAGGCAGCGGACAATACTGAGACCAGGACGAGGGACAACTTGATATGAAGAGGAACGTAAACACAGCGGCACCGGGGGGGTGAGGGAGCAAGGGGACGAGGAAGGAGGAGGCGAGGGAGCAAGGGGGCGGGACGAGAGATCGCAGATCAAAACAGACGAAACAGATCAGTGGAATAAAACTCGTCTCATGACGTCCTTTGCAAAGCAGTCGAGAGGAGGACACGTCTCAGTGCCCCCCCCCCCCCCCCCNNNAGAGGCGGGGGGGGGGCCCCTCTCCGTGCCCCCCCCCCCCCCCCGGAGGACAACAGGTACACTATGTCACAGGGACGTTAACCTTTGACCTCCTGAATCGGAGACATCGTTTCCTATGAGACATTCTTCTTCTCCCTGAGTTTGTCCTCAAGTCCAAGACAGGACTGAACGTCACTGACGGAGGACGAGCTGGGGACAGACACAGATGTCAATCATGACTTTAACATCTTAGCTTGGTCCAGGTCCCATCTGCTAACGTGGAGGAGGGCTCACGTACAGAAGATGAACAAACATCCTGTTTTCACTTGTTTTCCAGCAAATTAGCCATGAAAGAGTTTACACACACACACACACACACGCTCGTGTTGCATTAACACACTCGTGCGTGTAGCGCTGTGCTAACCGCATTAGCGCGGCTGTGTAATGTGCAGCAGCCGCCTCCAGGAAACCAGAGCTGCTCTAAAGTCACATTATAAATTTTTGATCAAATTGAGGATATTTTCCAAGCGGCTGAAACCCGACGCCATATTTTCAGCCTCTGGTTTCCTCCTTTCGCTCCTTGAAGGAGCCGCGGCGGCGCTAATGTGCGCCGCTCCTCCGGTTTCTGTTTGTCGCTTCCCAGCGTCCGTGTCTGAAAACTGCTGATGAGATTTGCATCGAGCGAGGAGGCACTAAAACCACCCGGCACAGGAGAAGAGAGGGGAGCGTAACCGAAGCCTCCAGATCTGTAATCGCCTCACACTCACACTCACACACACACACACACGCTGCGACGGATAAATAGACTGCACATACACTCAGAGATGGACACATTAACTTGCACCTCTGTCTCTCCAGTTACGTCTCACTTTACATCCTCCCTTTTCCTATTCTGTCTCCTCCTCTCTCTCTCCATCGGGAAGTTTCTTCCACGCCATCAGAGCGCCGAGCTCCGGTCGCTCACAGATCAGCCTTACGGCCCCCGGAGTGTGAGGGCCGAGAGGTCAGAGGTCACAAGCTGCTTCAGGTCCCGGCTCCTTCCAACCCGGCGGATGAGAAACGGCAGCTTCACGCACACACACACACACACACACACACACAGACTGTCAGCAGCTGCAGCCTGTCACCACAACAACATGACATCAGTAACATGATGATAATCAATCAATTAATCAATGCACACACACACACACTCTCTGTGTGTTTACAGTCCTGGTTAGTGATGGCTGCTCCAGGACCTTCTTGTCATCACCACCATCAGTCATCAGATATTACCACAGAGAGAGTGTGTGTGTGTGTGTGTGGTGGAGCTTCATGTTTTAGAGATGTGCTTTGTTAATAAGAGATGAGTGTTTACTGCAGCCTAAGTGTCTCTGTCCAAAACACTCACACACAGTGTGCTGTGTTCAGGGGGCGTAGTTTCAAAGCAAAGGTTCCAGCTGCTTCCGGTGACATCATCAACATGAGCCGCCAGCTGTTTCTGTGATCGTGTTTGTTTTGTGGATAAATTCCCAAATCTCCCACATCTGATCTGAACCTGAATGCATCAGCAGATAAGGGAACAAAACAGATTGTGGCCTCACACACACACACACACACAGTAATGTGGTTGCAGTCTGGTTAGGATCGATTTCCTGCTCGCTCACTTTAATAAATCTCTTTAAAGTGGAGTCATTAAAGGAGGAGATCTGCAGCAGTTCATCACTGACTGTGTTAGAGACTGATGGAGAGAGAGAGAGAGAGAGACGGTGGGCTGTGAAGGGGCGGGGCTTCCTGGCTGTCACAGCACATGTGGAGCATCGGAGTCTGTGATTGGTCACTGCATGACCTGTCCTCCGCTCCACGCCCTGACGTCTGTGTGTGAGCGACGAATCGATCCGATCAACGTGCACATGCGTGTGCGGGAGAACACGAGATGAAACAGGCCATCTGTGAGTGCAGAGGAAGGAATGTGTGTGTGTGTGTGTGGTTTCAGAGGGCGTGTTGACAGCTCCAGTCTTCATCAGGAGGTGTGTGTGTGCGTGTGTGTGGCCTGTGTAAATGAAGACGCCCTCTGTGACCTTTGACCTCTGTCATCAGCTTTAACCAGATGCTGTGAAAACTTTCTTCCCAACTTATTTCCAGCAATGGTACAAATACTACATGACGAGTACACACTGTGGGCGGAGCTCCTGGGAATGGCTTGACACTGAGTCAGTGTGACGGAGACGCGTCGGGCTGGGGGGGGGGGGGGGGGGGGGGGTAGGGGGGGGGGGGGAGGGGTGCTGATTTGATCTCAACAGGAACTTTATTTCTTTGTTTGTTTGTTTGTTTGTTTGTTTGCAGCGTGGCGATCATCACACACACAAACACACACTCAGTCAGCCGCCGCCTCTGCGTCGCTGTTGTTCCTGTAATTGTCGCCTAGCAACGGGTCGGTGCCCTCTGTTATTATGTTTACTGGAAATGTTTGTTGTAAACAAGGAGGAGGGAGGGATGGAGGGGGGGTGGGCGAGGAGGGAAGGAGGTATGAGAGGAGGGAGGAAGTGAAGAGGTGAACGAATCTATTATTATCCAAAACAAAGCACTCTGCGGCCGGCTGGCCACGCCCCCTCCTGACACTCAGGACTCATTCTCCCATAATGCCTCTGACCCCCGGCCAAGGCGAAGCAGCAATTGCCGACCAGTTTGTGATAATTAGCGCTTTGAAAGGCCAGCGCGCCGCAGGGCGAGCGCCACGCCACGCCGCGCTATGGCAGCGTGCTAGCGTATGCTAATGGATAAACAACATGATAGGTCCTCTGAGGGTGAACCACAGGCTGTAATTACCCGTTAGCGGTTAGCATGTGGTGGTGGCTAACTGTGTGACTGCGGCGGCGTTTAGCGTTAGCCTACAGCGGGGCGGGGGCGTCGCTAGGGACGAGCGGTTAGCAAATATATCCAGAACAATTAAACGACTCAAGCTAACGTTCATTCGCTCAGATTATTTATAGACTCGACCCCGGGTGCGACAGGTGAGCAGGAACCCTCCTCTAACTGAGGTAACCATGGCAACAGCAGGAGCGGGGATGAGCCTGGACCTGCTGTGCCACAGTGCATCCTGGGTAGCCATCTTTATCTCAGGCTCTAAACAAACTCGTGAGTCAGTTTGACACCCGGAGACACGCGTCACCGCGCCGCCCGGTGTCGGACAACGACCACGGCGGTCCTGATCCAGACAGGACGACGGCGTCTGTGTCTGTCTGTCTCGGGTTTGGACAGCTGATCGTTGGGCCTTGAGACGGCGTGAGGACACGAGGACGTCTGTCTCCTTGACAGCTGTCCGCTCCGCCCAGGTCACGTGATGTGTCACCACAACACGAGCCCCGCCCCCTCGCCTCCGCGTGGCCGCTCAGACCTGCCCAGGTGACGCTCACCGCCGCCACCTCATCACACACTCTCCACGTGTGTGTGTGTGACTCACTGTGTGTGTCCTCTCCATATTTGTTTGATACTGGTCCATATTTGTCTGTGTGTGTGTGTGTGTGTGTGTGTGTGTGTGTGTGTGAAGTGTGAATTGAACAGAGCTGCGACCAGATGGGCTCTGTAGATCAGGTTACCTGTTTATAGAGCAGCATCTGTCCACCCTGTCAATCAAACTGTGGGGGGGTTTATATGCTTTAAATCATTAAAAAATCCGCCTGATTAATTTCCTCCGACCTTCATCGTGAGTCTTCGTCATGTGATCAGCTGGAGCTGCGGTGGTTAACGTCAGGAGCAGGGGATCATGGGTAATATGTCATGTTCTTATCCCTCCTCCTCTTCCTCTCTCTCTCATGCACCTCTGCATTATCCTCCTGCTCTCCTCCCACTCACTTTCCGTCCTCCTCCTCCTCCTCCTCCTCCTCCTCTCCGTGTTGTTCTTTGTTTGCAGAAGCGCTACATTCAGTAAAGAATCACTTCACCAAACACTCTTCTCCTCCTACAGGAATCAATGCAAATATTTTCATCCTCTCTCTTTCTCCTCCTCCTCCTCCTCCTCCTCCGCCTCCTCCTCCCTCTGATGAAGGTGTATCCCCTCCAGCTGAATCAATGCAAATGCTGCCGTCGATGTCCGCTCTCCTTTCTCCCGTCTTCTTCTCCCCGTCAAGCAGATTGTGTCTTTTTTTGCTTTGAAATCAATACAAATATTTCCCCTCTCTCTCTCTCTCTCCCTCGCTCGCCCTCCCTTGTCCTCCCTTTGTCTCTTTGTGTGTTTTTCTCTGAGATCAATGCAAATATTTCTTCCCTTTTTGTCTCCTGCTTCTCTCTCTCTCTCTCTCTCTCTCTCTCTCTCTCTCTCTCCCCCCCCCCCCCCCCCCCCTCTCTCTCCTGCTCCCTCCCGGCCTCTCTCGCCCCTCTCTCTCCCAGCAGCCGTCATTATGCGGCTGATTGCTGCGTTTAGCCTGGTAATTGAAATAATGAGAGAAGATTACTTTGCCGCTTTTAGTCACCTTGTCGAATCCACCAATCAGCTGTCAGCAGGTCCAGATGAGCCGCGCGTGTGTGTGTGTGCGTGTGTGTGTGTGTGTGCGTGTGTGTGTGTGTGTGTGTGTGTGTGTGTGTGTGTGTGTGTGTGTGTGTTACGGTGGGGAATGAATGAGGCTGTGTTCCCTCAACATGACGGCCACAAACAAAACCTGAGTGTGTGTGTGTGTGTGTGTGTGTGTGTTGTTTCCCATCCTCTTTCTGTTGTCACATTTGCTCTAAACATGGGACAGAGGTCAGAGGTCAGAGGTCACAAGTATTTTATTAAAAAAGTTTTCTGCAAGGACGATTCCTCCTCCACAGGACAGAGACAGAGACGCCGTCCCTGTCCTCCTGCCGGGCGTCTCCTCGTCCTGCTCTGATTGGCTACCTGAGGCCAGGTCAGCCCCCCCCCCCCCCCCCCCGCTACCTGAGGCCAGGTCAGCCCCCCCCCCCCCCGCCGGGATAAGCTTTTAGCCGCGTCCTAGCTAACAGCTTCGCAACAGCTCCTCACTGTTTCAGCCAAATGCCGCCACACAGCACCGTGTAATTACGCTGCGAGCGCACGCCGGCGAAGGCACAGCAATTTGGGACGAGGCGAGAGGCTGGGGGGGGGGGGCAGACATCCGATTCAATCTAATTGGACCACATCAATTTATTTCACATTCCTGAAATGTCACGCCTCCATGTGCAGCTAACTGGATTTGCATATGTGGCGAGGGTACAGCAACAGGAGAGCACGACAATAACCAACAGCTCAACTCCTCTTCATCAATCCACCACACACACACACACACACACACAGTTTATTATGACATTTGACCTCAGTCCTGTGTGTGTGTGTTATGACATGTTTACTCCACACGTACGTCTTCTACCTGGAGTCGGTTGCCGTGGCAGCG
The DNA here is from genome assembly GCA_016785235.1 of Pseudorhombus dupliciocellatus. Classification (NCBI taxonomy): domain Eukaryota; kingdom Metazoa; phylum Chordata; class Actinopteri; order Pleuronectiformes; family Paralichthyidae; genus Pseudorhombus; species Pseudorhombus dupliciocellatus. Next base: position 425,182 of record JAFBJW010000079.1, read on the forward strand.
GCAGCAAACTGACCAATCACATGACAGAATGGACTGACCTCTCAGACCCCCGGAACATCTGGAGCCTCCTCGTCTGTCCAAGTGGACGTCTTTGTCTTCCATCAGAGACACGCCCCTCAGTGTCTCACAGTCCAGAGGGTCCTCCACCGCAGCGGGGGGGGGTGAATAAACACCCTCGCCCCCTGCTGGCGGCCTCCAGCCGCACACGCCCCCATGTTAGCAGCCGGGACATGGACCAAAGAATAAAAACGATCTTTCTTTCACAAGTGAAGTTTCATCCCAGTGACGCACACACACACACACACACACACACACACACACACACACTCGATGGCAGCGCTGAGATGTTTTGGCTTCACTTCTGGATGGTGGGAGGAGACACGTCGTCCATTTTCATTTCAGGACATTAAAGCAGAAACGCAGGTTTATACAGAAATAGAAATATCTCCGCATCCCCAGAGGTTAGCCCCCCCCCCCCCCCCCCCTCTTTGAAGTGACGGTGGAAAGCTGAGCCCAGCATTAGCCGCCTCGCTCGCCCCGGGGCCGACACTAATATGTGAACACTGCTCAGATGAACAATACACTGAGCCATCAGTCACTGTTTAAACTGTGTGTGTGTGTGTGTGTGTGTGTGGGAGGCAGGTGACACAGGGATCACACGCCCATGCCTTCACACACAACATGATACCTGTGCACACACACACACACACACACACACACGTTTGTCTTCCTCGCTGCTGACATTCACACACAGGGTGAACTTCCTGTTCCAGCTCTAAATCGTGCACGTGTCACACTCAAGCGTTCCTCTCGTGCACGATGCTAACACGTTAGCATCATCGTCACCGCTAACCCTTTTAGCTTTCAGGCTCCAAAGGTCACGACCTCAGCGAGTGACGACCAGGCCAGAGGCTCCACCAGAAGAACTCAGCTCCGCACACACACACACACACACACACAGACACACACACACACACACACACACACCTGCTGCGATGGATCAGGTTCAGGTCGACATGTCGGCTCATTTCTTCTCCTCCCTCAAATTTACCCTCCATCTCCTTTGTTGTCCAACTTTCCTCCCCTGTGAGGAGACTTCAGCCCACACAAACATGACAGCTGACACACACACACACACTCTTTCTATTTCTTTCCAGGCAGTGTAGGATGTCACCTGAGTCGCTGTAATTACGCCCAGGGTGCTAATAGCGTTTCTCTCACCTCTCTGGGAGCCAGCCAGCGTTCACATAAAGGTGTGTGTGTTGGGCGGGGGGGGGGGGCAGGTAGATAATGGGTTCAGTGTTTTCTTGGGGGGGGGGGGGGGGGGGGGGGGGGGGGGGGGGGCAGGTAGATAATGGGTTCAGTGTTTTCTTGTTCAGCTTTGAGCCTCTTTTGTTGCTCGCCAGCCGGTTGAACTTTTTTTGTCACTTAAAGACCGCGGAGGGAAAGCACAGTGTGTGTTTATGGGGGGGGGCAGAGGGGGAGGAGCCATCTGCCTGGTGACGTGTCAAGGGGAGCGCTTGGCTGTCACCACTCCCAGACCCAGCATCTGGTCCTGATGTGACGGTGCCTCTGATTGGCTGCCACACACACACACACACACACACAAAGATCTCATTCATAAAGAGAAAACTTCCTCCTCTTCGTCTTCAACTCGTTGGGAAAGGAGCTCATCCGGAACAAGGACCTGTCACACACACACACACACACACACACACACTGTCTGTCAGCCTCTGTGTGTGTGTGTGTCCCACATATATCAACACACACGCTGTGTTCACCTGTCGCTGAGCAACATCTGTAAAAACTAAATGAGTGATAAAAGAAGGACACCTTGAAGTGTCCTCACAGTGAGACACAGAGGACAGACAGGGGGACACAGGGGGACAGATCAGTTTGCTTCCATCTAAGCGTGTGTGAACACGCCCCCCCCATCTCGTCTCTCCAGTCGCCCTTTGACCCTCGCCATCTCACCGCAAGGGTGTGTTTGTTACGTTGGCCGGCGCACCCGTGTTTGTTTCACAACACTGTCGTTCTTTTTTTTCTTTTTTTTTTACAGTCTGACACCTCCGACGCTTCGACACGCGGTCACGAAATCTGAGAAATTAATCACAGCCATTGTTCCTCAACTCGTGTGTGTGTGTCAGTATCAGCTTTCTCTCTGTTTGCCTTTGTTGATACTGCGTTTTTTCATTCCTCAGAGCAACAAAACAACTCTGTGTGTGTGTGTGTGTGTGTATTTTCATACTTTGCTGCCCTAAGAACTTGTGTTTTCTCTTCAGTACATAAAAGCAAAACAAGCGCTCCCCAGGATTCAGAGCTCTCCTTCCAGACCCGGCTGGCGTCATGATTGACAGCTGTCGCATCACGTGCGATGCGTCCCACCCGGGGTCCAAGTCACCAGCGGCTGTGTCTCATGTCCTCTGCGGGGAGCTGGACAGGTCCCGGCGGGGACGCGCTCCGGTTACACCAACCCAACACGCAGCCTCGACCACAACATCATTCACCTCGCTAAGTACATGTGTGTGTTGTTCTTCCTCAGGCCACAACAAAACAAGCGCTCCCTTCTCTCCTTTGTGTCTGCTGACATAATTCCTCTTTAAAACACGTATGTGTGTGTTTCTCTCTCTTCCTCTTCCATGACGGCACCAAGCGCTCCCTCCGCCCTGTGTGTGCCTGTCAGCCCCGGCCGGCTTGTTTGCATACTTTGTGGCTCTAAGTACATGTGTATGTTTTCACAGTGTTTCCTTTCTTTGGGTACAACAAAACAAGCGCTCCTCTCTTGAACATGACAGCTCGTTCTAAAGTTAATGTTGCCCTTGGGGCGGGGGGGGGGGGGGGGGGGTAGGGGGGGGAGGAGATAGAGATGATTCATAAGGACCTGCCATCCTGTCAGCACACACACACACACACACACACACACAGGAACAATAGGTGCTGTTGCTTTTAAGGGTGAGTCCGACCTGGATCGTCTTACGCTCCCTCTCTCTCTCTCTCTCTGCAAGTCATTTGTTTGCCCCCCCCTTCCCCCTCCCCCACCCACCACCATCATTAACAGCTAAAGTTACCCCCCCCCCCCACCTCACCTCCCTCCCAATAGGTGCTGTTGCTTTTAAGGGTGAGTCCGACCTGGATCGTCTTACGCTCCCTCTCTCTCTCTCTCTCTCTGCAAGTCATTTGTTTGCCCCCCCCCTTCCCCCTCCCCCACCCACCACCATCATTAACAGCTAAAGTTCCCCCCCCCCCCCCACCTCACCTCCCTCCAACCTGAACGCACCCATCACTGCCCTGAGAGTGTGTAGGTATGTGAGTGTGTGTGTGTGTGTATCTGTTAGTTCTGTGATGTTTAAAGAACTAAAACATCAGGATGGTTTTAAAACCTGGAAATAAAGTCACATCTTCTCCTCCTTGAGTTCATGTCTTCAGTTCAAGCAGGACACCAGGTGGACATCCTCTTCCATCATGTCCTCGTCTTCAGTCCTCTCCTCACCCGTCAAGAACCTCCTCAATTACAGCTGAGGACCTGGAGGACTCTTGAGGGACACACTGACCCCCCCCCCCCCCAGCTCTGTAAACACTGGTCTGGTGGGAAAGTTTTGGTCCATGCGTCTGTCTTCCTGTCAGGTAAGATGAGACTTCTTCTTCTTCATCAGTCGTCCACCTGACAGCGGCTGGGAGGACCTTGAACAAAGTCACAAGCACACAGGGCCCAGGTCAGCACCAAGTGGGACTCCGTGACCAGCTCTGCTCTGCTCTTTGGGCTCAGGGCGGATGATTCTGGGCTCGGCTCCTGTGAGGTCACGGACGTGTCACAGCCTCCAGGTGCTGAGGATTAGTGTCGCTAAAGTCTGTGTACCGCAGCCGCCGCACGTCAACAGAGACGGAGACAGAGACAGACACGGGGTGTTTGGGGACGTTTGTTCATCAGAGCGCAGATTTAAGTCTGACGTGGTTTAACTTCATGAGCCGACGGTTTGGACACAGGCACACTGATGTGGGCAAACACACACACACACACACACACACACTGAGACGTACACAAACAGAGACGAACACAGATTAACACCCTCAGATGTTTCTGTTTCAAGTAAAAACTTTTTCTGCCAAAACTCTGTCTCTGGATTGTTTTTGTAGATAAAGAGGAGGACATGAGGAGGTGGAGGAGGACATGAGGAGAGCACGTGAAGAGATGTGAACAGAGACGTGTCCACACTCGGTTTGTTTGTCTTAAGGTGAGACAGAGAGAGAGACAGAGAGAGAGAGAGAGAGATTCAGGAGGAGGGGGGACT
>JAFBJW010000079.1:434470-446189 GCA_016785235.1 Pseudorhombus dupliciocellatus
GGGGAGGAGGAGGCCGGGCGGGGGAACAGGTGAGGCTTTGTTTGGCTGCGTTTCTGAGGTAGATCCATATCAGGAATCCTCTGCCGTTCTGCCTCGCGCTCTCTCCGAGGCGGATCGGTTTACGGCGAGGAGACTGGCTGTCGCCTCTCCTTCGGCTGACAGACAGGCAGGAGGAGAGGAGGAGGAGGAGGAGGAGGAGGAGGGAACTGGAGAAAAGTTCTATCTCTGTGGAAGAGAAGCCAATCAGAGATTAGATCAAAGCTTCAGGATCCAACAACAACAACAAACAGCGAGACACAGTTCAGCTGCTTCCTGTCCTCCTGTCCTCCTGTCCTCCTGTCCTCCTGTCCTGATGGGATGAAGTTCACACACAGCGACTGTCACCAGAGCTGTCACACACACACACACACAGTCCAGCTGTTTGCTCTGCAGCTGGACTGTGTGTGTGTGTGTGTGTGTGTGTGTGTGCACAGAGTGCAGTCACTTCCTGTTCCACTAAATGAACATTAGAACATGATCATTGCAGAATACCTGCTGGCCGTAGAGGGAATACTACACACTACTACTTACTGTTAGAGTTGACCTTTAACCTTTGTCACGGTTATAATCTGCTTTCATTTGAAATGAAGTACATTTTTACATATTGATTTTGATGAATATAATCGTGTAGAGTTTGAAGCTTTTAAGCTGTGAACAGATTGAGGTTGAATTCAGTTTGATGATTCGCTCATTTCAATCACTTCTGGGAGCAGAGGATCAAGCTGCTGCTCTTTGTTAGTCAAATGTGTTCAAAACAAATGAACATTTTCCTCTCTTGAAACCAAGGTCCCAGCGATGAGAAGGAGAAGAAGAAGAAAGCAGCTGAGTTTGTGTAACGATGATTAAAAACTAACGAGCTAAAGTAAACTGCTCTCACAGATAATAACACGGTGTCAGCGACGGAGGAGACACAAAGGGCAGCTGCTGCTCTGGCCTCCTCTCTCCTCTCTCCTCTCTCCTCTCTCCTCTCTCCTCCTCTCCTCTCCCCTCCTCTCCTCTCTCCTCCTCTCCTCTCTCCTCCTCTCCTCTCCTCTCTCCTCCTCTCCTCTCTCCTCCTCTCCTCTCCTCTCCTCTCCTCTCCTCTCCTCTCTCCTCTCTCCTCCTCTCCTCTCCTCTCCTCTCTCCTCCTCTCCCTCTCTCCTCCTCTCCTCTACGGTCAGTACGTGTCACTGCTGCACAGCAGCACGTATAAGTACTGTGATATTCCACCGTCAGGTTCCACTGAGTTTATCCCTGAGCCAGAGACGTTTGTTCATGATGTCATCACTTCCTGTCAGAGCAAACGTAAAGTTCAAGAAAAGTTGATGATCAATCGGAGAAGTGAGCGTTGCTCGCAGTGTTGACGCTTTAATTAAAGTTGGAGGAAAAGTGTCGAGCCCTGACAGCTGAGAGTATAAATACTTCACTGTATGTAAAGACTATATTTACACTGCCATGACCAGCAAGAAGACGATCACATGACCTGGTTCCACTTCCTGAATATAAATGGGACAGACGCACCTGAACCCATGACGGCCCAGTGACGGACCAGTAACAGACCAGTGACAGACCAGTAACAGACCAGTGACAGCCCAGTGGCGGCCCAGTGACGGCCCAGTAACAGACCAGTGGCGGCCCAGTGACGGCCCAGTGACGGCCCAGTGACAGACCAGTGACGGCCCAGTGATGGCCCAGTGACAGACCAGTAACAGACCAGTAACAGACCAGTGACGGCCCAGTGACGGACCAGTAACAGACCAGTGACAGACCAGTGACAGACCAGTGACGGCCCAGTGATGGCCCAGTGACAGACCAGTAACAGACCAGTAACAGACCAGTGACAGCCCAGTGACGGACCAGTAACAGACCAGTGACGGCCCAGTGGCGGCCCAGTGACGGACCAGTAACAGACCAGTGGCGGCCCAGTGACGGCCCAGTGACGGACCAGTAACAGACCAGTGACAGCCCAGTGACGGCCCAGTAACAGACCAGTGACGGCCCAGTGACAGACCAGTAACAGACCAGTGACGGACCAGTAACAGACCAGTAACAGACCAGTAACAGACCAGTGACGGCCCAGTAACAGACCAGTGACGGACCAGTGACGGACCAGTGACGGCCCAGTGACGGACCAATAACAGACCAGTGACGGCCCAGTGACGGACCAGTGATGGACCAGTGACGGACCAGTAACTGACCAGTAACAGACCAGTAACAGACCAGTGATGGCCCAGTAACAGACCAGTGACGGACCAGTAACAGACCAGTAACAGACCAGTGACGGCCCGGTGACGGACCAGTAACAGACCAGTGACGGCCCAGTAACAGACCAGTGACGGACCAGTGACGGACCAGTGATGGACCAGTGACGGACCAGTAACAGACCAGTGACGGCCCAGTGACGGACCAGTAACAGACCAGTGACGGCCCAGTGACGGACCAGTAACAGACCAGTGACAGCCCAGTGGCGGCCCAGTGACGGACCAGTAACAGACCAGTGGCGGCCCAGTGACGGCCCAGTAACAGACCAGTGACGGCCCAGTGACGGCCCAGTGACGGCCCAGTAACAGACCAGTGACAGCCCAGTGACGGCCCAGTAACAGACCAGTGACGGACCAGTAACAGACCAGTAACAGACCAGTGACGGCCCGGTGACGGACCAGTAACAGACCAGTGGCGGCCCAGTGACGGCCCAGTAACAGACCAGTAACAGACCAGTGACGGCCCAGTAACAGACCAGTGACGGACCAGTGATGGACCAGTGACGGACCAGTAACAGACCAGTGACGGCCCAGTGACGGCCCAGTGACGGCCCAGTAACAGACCAGTGACGGCCCAGTACCAGACCAGTGACGGACCAGTGACGGACCAGTGACGGCCCAGTAACAGACCAGTGACGGACCAGTGACGGCCCAGTGACGGCCCAGTAACAGACCAGTGACGGACCAGTGACGGCCCAGTGATGGACCAGTGACTGACCAGTACCAGACCAGTTTGTGGTAAATAAACCAGGTCAGAGTTAAACTAAACTTCACAGAAACTTTATTCAGTCAAGTCAGTGGTTGAAGTCTCTGATGAGGACGTGAGCGGCGTCCTCTCTAAGGAGCAGAGACGAACGTGCTCCTCCAGGGGAGGAGGAGGAGGAGGAGGAGGCGCTCGCCGCTCTGACGCTCCATTGAGGCGGAGCGGCCGAGCGCACCGAGATCAGCGGGACGTTTAAAACAACAAAACCAAAGATCACGGCGGGTTTAAGAAAATATTATTATGTCTGGTAATTGGCAGGGCCGGACCGGCCGGGGGGGCCTGGGGGGGGGGGCAGCCCCGAAGACACGGAAGGGAGGGAGGAAGGACGGGGGACAAATTGAAACGACACCACTTTGCACTTTGACAATCGGACTGAGTGAGTTTGTTTAACCCGACAGGCCGAGCCGAGCCGCCTGCGCTCACACTCATTAAAACGATTATTCACGAGCCGTCGGCTGATTCAGGCCGTTCACATGAACCCCTGCACCCCCCCCCCCCCCACACACACACACACACCCAAACCTGCCACTGTTTTACTTTGACGTCCCTGACTCACTTCCTGTGGACACAGGAGGAAGTCACTCAGGACCTGTACTCAACTACTTCAATACTACAGACTGTACTGCATGTGATCCACCACAGTGTACTTCATGACTCAGATGATGTAGAAATACTTTACTGTGGTCAGTTATCAGCTCTCATCAGTATTTACATTCTCCTCCACCATGATAGAACAATTCAAAACGTCTTCATATTAACTGGAAACTTTTACACAACAAATAATAACGTAATAATTGTCGTCAGTCACAATAATATGAAATCATCAAATATATAAGAATTAAATGACACTTAGAAATAATAAAACGTTCAGAGCCTCAAAGATGTCGGGGGGGGGGGTCATACACCCATCCATTGAACAGCAGCTGTCAATCACCATACCGACGGGCGGCGACGCTGTCGCCTGCTGATGTCACTTCTTTGATCAAAGGTAAAGATGGCTGTGATCTCTCACCTGCAGGGGGGCGGTCCCGGGGTCGAGGTCCAGTCACGTGACCGCACCTAAAACTCAGCATCAGATAGAGGTGACGATCAGTAAGAAACATGAACCGAACCTGAGGCCTCGTCTGGATCCACGCCGTCAGCAGAAGCTCCGCCCCCTCGGCGCTTCACGTGGCTGATTGGTTAACGAGCTGCGTCATCAGTTCATGGGACAAAACTACAGAAACATACATGGTGACAAGCCGTGACACAACGTTCATCAGTGGTCTGAAGACAATGAAGAAGACACTTTGAGACACACTGTCTGTCCAGCAGCGAAGACAAGATGTCTCCAGGTTCCTCTGATGAAAACTTGACGTTTTGTTGCTAATGAATTTTTCCGTCATTGAACTCGTCGGGGGACCCTGCAGCTGCCCGTGGGGGCCACGAGGGGCCCACCAACAAACGTTTGGCCCCGGGCCCCTCAGGAGGTTAATCCGGCCATGTGGGGCTCAGAGTGTCGCCCTGCTCGTCGTCTCTCAGGCGAAACACAATCCGCCTCCTCTTACTGCCGAGAGCGCGCAGTGAGACGAATACACAGCCGCAAGTACTGCAGTATATCAGAGAGTCTCTGGGACAGGGAGGACGAGGAGACATCATCCAGCGTCTGACTGGAACATTTCGCCAGTTCAGGACGAGAGGACGAGGACATGAGCGATGACAGCATGAATCCTCAGCTGAGGGACACCTCGGACTCTTCTGTGACCTGATGACGTCACGTCATGTTCACGACTCACTCACCGTCCGTGCGCGAGACACCTGAGTGCACGTGAGCACGTGGCTACGTCACACGCGCTCACGTGCTGTTTGCGTCACTGTGGACAAACAATAAAACAAATAAAAACCGGCGGGAAACACTGAAGCACGCGCAACGAGTTACACAGCGCGCGTGCCCCTTAACACACGCGCACGCTCAATAAATAAACCCACAAACTCCCGAGTGTTTTTATCTGACTTTTTATTCTTTGGAATAAATTATTATTGGGATTAAAATTTAACGCACTAAACTTCCTGAGCGCAGCCCTTCAGAATAAAAGAATCCAGAATATTTCACGCTTGATTCAGTTTTAATTGTTTGAATCTTCTTTTCAGGTTTAATTTAAATCGAATATTTGTATTTGTCTCCGGAATAAAACAGAACATATCTGAAGCGATTTAACAGTTAACTTATGAAATGAGCCTAAATTCGTTTGTTTTTTTTTATTCAAATTCTTTTTTCGTTTGTCCGATTTAATGATTTTGTGTGATTCTTATTTGAGAATTGTGTTCGATCTTTTAAGGTCCGTGAAATTATTTTAATGCTCGTTCATAAAAAGTTTTGCAGCTGAATATTCTCCTGATTATTAACGAAACGGGCCCGCGCTCAGAGCGCGTGCGGGTGGTTCAGTAATTATTGTCGTGGTTTCTAATTAATTTCATTCGTTCTCAGGGTTTTCTGTTATTCACATTATTATTATTATTATTATTTTTAATGCGTCTCGAATTATTTTTTTTATACCTGCAGAAAAGAAATGGAGCGTGTTGAAATCCAAGTGCTGCTGTTGGACAGATGTTCCTGACAACATCTGCCCATCACATTATTATTATTTATACTACATGGGTTTATATTAAACTGCGTGTACTCTAATCTGTAATTATGTTGTGTGATGCTGTTGTAATTCGTTATTTCATATGATGTTAGATCATCTGCATATTACATTTAGTTTTATTCTGTGAGTTGGTCTGAACGGCAACTCTTGATTTATTTTAAATTGTACAAACTCCATCGACTCGTTAACGGAGCCAATGATGAAAAGTATTCTGGGAAATGTTCAGTTATTTATTGTGTGTGTGCACACTGCAGCAGCAGGGCCGGATTAACCTTACAGGGGGCCCCAGGGCAAACATTTGATGTTGGGCCCCCACGGTCTCGTTTTTCCGCAGCCTGTCACTGAATCGATCAGCTGACGGACACAAGTCTACCCGGCAACTCGGAGTCGGAACGGCTTCAACCTGTCGTCATGACGACACCGTGGCTGGGTACCAGGGGCCCCAGGCCCTGCGCGGGTCCGCCTCCTCCATGTCAGCAGACGGGACACGGCCCAAGCTAAAGGCTACCTGCAGCTCTGTCATCGAACCCTGGGCCGAGCTGATCTGAGATCAGCAAACAACAAAGAGCGACTCGGCAGCAATTTGTTCGTTTCCTAAAAGAGAACCGAGTTAAACGAGTCCGACTGTAACAGAAGAACCCCCCCCCCACACCCCGACAATGGCGCTGCTGAGGAACCCAATCTGCGGCCGGTGATGTTATCGGCCCATGTTAAATGGGGTGACCAGTCAAAAGACAAAAGAAGCAACAGAAGGACACGGTGGAGGGGGGGGGGGGGGGGGGGGCGCGCAAAGGGGGGGGGGGGGGGGGGGGGGGGGCGTTCAGCTTTCCATCTTCCGTCTTTCTTATTTCCTCAAGTTTTCCTCCTTTCTTTTCTTTCCCGTGATTCAGATTTAAATTTAAATTAAATTCGTTTTTTTTCCAGTGGAATCATAATTTTCTTTTGCTTTATTTTTTAAAACTTTCCATATTTTTCTGGTTAAACAGAATCAAGAAAATTTAAAACTCGAATTTGACGTTTCTTGTCATATTGATCAGGTATTATTTTTTAATCTTATTATTTTTCTTATACATTTTTCAGCCGTGTAATATTTAATATTTGTAATATTTCAAATATTCAGAGTGAGGGAGAAAATATGGATTCAATATGAATCCATCAAAAATAAACTGTTCAAAGATAAACGTCATAACTACATGAAGATATATTTGTACACGGAACTTTGCAGAATTTTTCTTTAAGCAAAAATCCTCCTGAACACGAAAATAAAATGTTGATTTTAAACGGAGTTAAAATACGGAAATCTGAGTTTGTTTCGGTGACGCACGGAGCCCGGAGCATCATGGGAAAGAGAACGAGATATTTTCAGCTGCCGTGGAAATAAATTCAGTTTGAAAAAAAAAATCATAAAAGACGTTACTCTTTTTTTTTTTATAATAAACTAAAAATAAAAACAAATGAACATTCAAAGATAAATTCAAATCAAATCGATTCCTTCGTTTTTTCGTTGCAATAAAAGCTTCATAGAATAAATTTCTCTCAGATAAGAAAACATATTTGAAGACAGTTTGACCTTTGACCTCCAGCTGTGACTAAAACACTGAATCCTGTTTTTAAAATTATTTCAATTGAAACAGCTTCGATAAAATAAATGATTTGACACCAGAATCGAATCTAATGAACTCGGGGGAAGAAGAAAAGCGACCTGAGCGGGTTGAAAACGGAAAACACGTGACACGCGCGAGCGTGAACAACTTGAGAGTATTTATATCCGGTCACAACGAGGAGGAAACAAACAAACAAACAAACAAACAAAGCAGCTTCTTCTGATTCAAACAACGAGGAAGAACGTTCACCTGCACACGCACGCACACGCACACACCTGCTCCACAGAAATGAACCGAAGAAGAAGGCAGCAGCGGCACACGCACACACGCACACACGCACGCCCAGTCGCAGCAGCAGAAACTTTCAGGCTCGCGAGTCCAAACAAGCCGCGGAAGCTCGTGTCAGAGCAGCGAGCGGCTGCGTGTGCGCGCGCCCTGTCACTCCGGGACGATTCCACGGGAAAACGTTGGGACGTGTGTGTGCGCGTGTGGAGGCCGCGGCGCGTCACATTTCACCGGGAAGGCCCGAGCGCGTCACCTCACACAGTTGCCGCGTGTGCGTAAAACGACGCACGCACGGGCGGCAGCGGCGCGTTTTGAAATCACAAACAACAACATAAATAAAAACAGACACGGTGGACACTCAGGGGACAGACAGAGGGGACACAGGGGACAGAAGCGCAGGACGTCAGAGCCGAGGACGTTTGGACTCGGGTGGAGGACACGGGGACACGGGGACACGGAGGAGAGCAAAGAAGACAAAGGGATTCCCTTCAGTTATGAATGTAACCTATTCTTTTATTTTTATTTTTTATGATTAAAACATTTTTTTTTCTCTTTTTGACTTTTGTAAGCGACAAACACGTGAATAAGAATCAGACCACAATAGAATCACAACCATGAAAAGTCTCTGGGAGACGACAGTTAAAGGACAATCACTTCTTTTTTCTGCTGTCAAACAAACGGGTTTTTACAGACACGTCCTCCGGAGGGTTACACAAAGAAACGAGAGAAGGAGGAGAAGGAGGAGAAGGAGGAGAAGCGTGTGCCACTCGTTTAAACTTCTCAAACCCAGAGATTCGACCTGTGGTTTCAGAGGAAGCGAGCTGCCACCAAAGCCCAGCCAATTTTCTACGCATTTAACCCAACAGCCCAATTTCAATTCAATCTCCTTTCCACGGACACGCGCCCGCGCCCGGGCCCGGCCTGTGGCCCGGCCCCGGCTCCAGTCCCGCACCAGGCCTCGGTCCTGGTCTGCGGCTCAAACACTGATCCTACGTTTCCTAAAAGAACCGAGTCTTTGGTCTAAAAAATACACGGACACTTGTGAAAGAGGAACAGCCTCGGGACGTTAACGGGAGTCGCTTCACTTCCTGTTTTAAAAAACACATTTCACTGTGAGGACGATACGAATCTAAAATAAAGAAATTAGTGTTGGACTGTGTCAAATCAAATGTTCCCCGCCGCGTGAGACCTGGTAATACTGCGAGCACGCGGCGGACATTACAAGATAGTAGTAGTATTTTTTTAATCTTAAAATTAGACCAAACTATTTTAAATACACATTCTAGAAAAAAGTTATTCCTCCAACGAGAAGAAGAGAAGATCATCATCGTCATCGGCCTACAGCTCCCAGCATCCTCTGGGGCTCACACACACTGTACAGACACTGAGAACACGTATGTACACACACCTGCAGGAGGAAGAGGAGGAAGAGGAGGAGAAGAGGGAGAAGATTAAAAAATACCTGGAGGCTGCAGGGCTGCTCTCTCTCCTCCTCTCCTCTGATCTACAGCAGGTTCTTAGATTTATTTTTTACATGGTCAAAGTTCAACTCTCAGCTCCATCAAGTTCACTCTCTCCTTCAGGGGAGGGGGGGGGCGGGGGAGGCCAGGGGAGGTGAGGGTTCGGGAGGTTAGTGTATAAGCGGGTTGGAGGTCGAGCCCTGGTTCTGATGCGAGAAATAGTCTGACAAACTCCCGGAAAGTCCCGAGGAGAAGGCCGGCAGAGAGCCGGGCAGAGAGGCGGACAGCGCCGGCCTCAGAGAGTCACAGGGCAGCGAGGAGGAGGACGGAGCCTGCGGGGAGTTGGAGGCCGAAGCCCGGGCGGCCTGCAGCGAGCCGCCGCCGGTCTGTGTGCTCATGGAGGGGTGCGGGACGTGCGGGAAAAAGTAACTGGTCTGCCCGGCCAGCAGGTTGACCGAGCACGGGTTCAGGGAGTAGGTGGCCCCGGAGCAGGGCACGGACAGGCCGCAGGGCACCGCCGAGGCCGCCAGGGCCGCGGCCGTCAGGTGGTGCGTGGCGTAGGGCAGGTCCCCGCCGACCAGCCGGTCCATGCTGAGCCCGTTGGACGCTGGGAACGACGAGTGGTTGTTGCCCATGTTCTGGGTGAGCATGGTGCCGTAGGACATGGGGTGGCCCGGGTAGCCCGAGGAGGTGCCGTTGTAGCCCAGGGCGCCGCCGGCCCGCGGGTGGTGCAGGGACAGGAAGGGGGACATGGGCCAGTACAGGGAGCCGGCCCGGTCCATGAAGGTCAGGCCCGAGGTCAGCCGCGCGCCCCGCTTGAAAGCCAGCTTGGCCCGGGACGTGGTGGACCTCCGCCGGAGCTTCCCGGTGGTCCCGCCGATGAAGACGTCGTCGCTGCTGGGGTCCAGCATCCAGTAGTTGCCCTTGCCCGGGTCGTCGTAGTGCCGCGGCACCTTGACGAAGCACTTATTGAGGCTGAGGTTGTGGCGGATGGAGTTCTGCCAGCCCTGCTTGTTCTCCCGGTAGTACGGGAAGTTCTTCATGATGAACTCGTAGATGCCGTTCAGGGTGAGCCTCTTCTCGGGGCTCTGCCGGATGGCCATCATGATCAGCGCGTTGTAGCTGAACGGGGGTTTCTCGTACTTGCCGCTTTTCTTGTCCCCGTCCTTCGCCCCGGCGCCTCCGTCCGCCTCCTTCGCCTCCTTCTTCTCCTCCGGCTTCTCCTTGTCCTCCGGGCAGCTGTCCGGACCTGACGCGTCACTTTTCGGGTCCGGCTTCGGCTCCTGCTGCGCGGCCGGGACAGGAGCCTTCAGCTCGGGCTCGTCCGCGGCGGCCGGCCGGTGGTGGTGGTGGAGGTGGTTGTGGTGGCCGTGGAGGTGGTGCTGGTTCTGGGGCGGGCTGCTGTTGTCGCTCTGCACGGCCTCGGGCACCAGGCTGTTTATACTGAACGACGACTTCGGAATCATTTTCGCCTCTTTGCGTTCTCCCATATCCAACATCACCGGGCAGCGGCGGGGGGAGACGGCACCGACCGACAGCGACGCACGCAGCTGGGGTTCGACGTGTCCTGCGTCTGCCTGCGAACCAGGACGGGGAGGAAGGAAGGGGGAACGGAGAGGAGGAAGGAAAGTGAAGCCCAACAAACTATTTCATGTTCGCTTTGGGGAGAAAAGAGGAAACACACACACACACCCAACACACACGCGCACACACATCGATAGGAGACAGATAGCTGCAATTAATTAGGAGCCGCAGCCACTAAAGCGACGCGCAAACATTGGTTGGACGTTTCCAGTCCTCAGCCAACCAGGGGGACATTAGGATTAAATATTAAGGCGTCCTCTGCGCGCTCAGCCAATCGTGGCGCGCAGGGAAACACACACACGCACCGAGAGACGTGCACGCTGCAAAAAGTGCCCACACGCACGAGTTCGTTCACAGCTTCACCGAATAAAAATCGAATGTGGATTTCGGTTAAAAATATATCAATAAAATAAACAAAACAGCGTTTGGATTTTATTCTGAAGTCGATCCGGAAACAAATGTTTTTATTTTCCACACAGATTTTTTTTTATTATTTCTACTTTCAATTTTTTTAAATTCACGAGATAAAAATAAAAAATAAAATCTGTTTTTTTCCAGACCGTCGGAGGGAGACACTTTTTACAGCGCGCGCGCACACACACACACACACACACACCTCGTATTTACTCGGATGTTGTTTCGTGTCTCAGGTTGTTTACATCGTTCACACCCGGAAATAAACAGGAGCGCGGACACGGTCGGGGCATGCGGAGGGGACGGTGCAGAGTCTCCGCGCGTGAACTGTGCGTGAAGTCTGCGCAAACACGACGTCGTGTCCGCGCGTGGCGCAGGACGGTTCGCTGTTGTGGCAGAACTGAACAGAACAGAGTAGAGTGGAGCAGACACACACACACACACACACACACACAGGAGTAAAGAGCGGAGCGGACACGTGGAGGCCGCGGGAGGAGAAGACTGTACATTTTCTTATATATTATTATTATTATTATCTAAAGATCATAACTTGAAATGTTTTCTATAAATATAAAACGAATCCACCAAAACTCCATAATAATAATAATAATAATGTCAGAAGTGACTGAACATTTGTTTATTAATATTAAATATAAATTTATAAAATATTAAAATTATGCTCTGGGGGGGGGGGGGGCCCTCT
>JAFBJW010000079.1:446197-475809 GCA_016785235.1 Pseudorhombus dupliciocellatus
CCTGTGAAGTCCTGGTTACGGCCCTGTAACTAACCATTGTGCTGCTGCCATTACTACAAGAAACCAGCTCCTACTGCAGTACTAGTACTACCACTGTGTAGGCACACATGCCCTGTGGTATGTTGAGTTTTTGTCACGTGATGCAGCTGAAAATTAAATAATTAAAACATTCAAATTAAAAAATTAAAAATGTTTGAGTGCAAAGTGATGAAGAGTGAGAGAGGATTTAATGTTGACGTGCTGTTTATTATTTCTTGTCAAAGTGACATTTAATTAATTTTAGATTTTTATCTTTAATTTTTAACCAGCTGTATGAAATCAGCTGAGATTAAAAAATGTTTGTTTTGACTTTTTAAAATTAGTTTTTAATGTTCGCCTCCATCAGATTGAAGGTTTCATGTACTTATCAATGTGGTACACTGAATATTTTTAATTATTTCTAATGGAAGGATTCAGCCTGAAGCTTGAGACTAAATTCAGTTTAAAGTTCAGATGGAAATAAATTCTGAGCAATAAAAAAGAAAAAAAGAATCAGTTATTAGGATTTAAAATTAGAATAAATATTGTTCTACTGAAACCATCGTTGTTATTTGGTCTAGATTTGTTTCTGCTTTTATTTTGCTGTTTGAACCCGAGGCTGGTGACGACCAGCGTCACGTCCAAGCCCCCGAGGAAGACGAGGAGGGAGGAAGAGCAGAGTAAAAACAAAGTGGCTGCTCTGACTCACTGACCTTTGAAGGAGGTTCCACTGGTTCTGATTAGGGCCGCCGCTGCTCCTGTATTCTATGGTTCGTGTTCTAGGGCTGCAGTTCCCAGGGTTCTTTGGGTGTCGGGAGGTCAAAGGTTCTCCTAAGTTTCTTTCTTGAGGGGTTCCTCAGGGTTTGCCAGCCCGGCTCTTGCCGTCTTTGAGGGTGTCAGGTGGAGTCTGGGCCCGACACCATCAGGCCTCACTGCAAACGGAACCAGTCAGAAGGGTTCCTGGGTGCAGGAGGCCGAGGGTTCTCCTAAAGGAGCCTGTGACCTTTGACCCCTGAGGAGAAGCAGCAGTGTTAATCCTGAATGTTTGAACACACGGTGGCTCGGAGGATTCTCACTGTTGTTGGGATTATGGGCTTTAAGGCTCAGAGGGATCAGCGGCCCAGAGGACAGAGGGCGCCTCCTACTGGCCACAGCTGGACCTGCACCAGCTGGACATTGGTTCCAGTCTCAGATCATTACTGCACGCTGCAGATAAATGACCAGGGCTGAGACACAGACGATGTCACCGACTTATTATTTCATAAGAACAGTCAAATGAAACACGATATTTGTGCTGTTGGAGTAAAGTGAAGATGTGTGACAAAAGTATTATTCTTAAGAGTAGTATTTTTAATGTTCACAGTGACAGTACTGCTATTAACGCTCATGCTGCTGAAGCTGTGTGTGTGAGAACAAACTGACAGTATCAGACTGAAATCAGCAGTTTATTATCCAACTGAAAATTAAATTAGAATTATTCAGACTTCAGTTTAACCGATCAATAATTCTGCTGTTTGTTCTACTGAACATTAAACAAGTTTGCACGTGCTTGAGAAAAGTGAATTATTTGACTTGAGTTTTATTTCATTGAAGGTGAACTAAACGTATCAGAAACCTGAATATATGAATTTCTGTGACATGAACTGAAGCTTCAGTCTGATTTGAACCAGAGACGAATCAGCGTCTCAGACTGAAGCCATGATTTAAAGAAGTGGAATTAGTGGTTATCAAAGCCCTCCCTCCCTTTAGCTTTTAAATCACAATCAAATATTCTTCACCTTTTTCCATTACCATGTCAAATATTTCAGGGTTTTCAGGGAACTAACTATTTTTAAAAAAAAGTTCTTGAGTGTAAAATAAAAAAAAAAAAAATCAAATAAGTTTCAGTTTTTATCACAGCGTCTGAAAACATCTGAGTTTGAGCTGCAGCGCGTTTGGTTAATCTGCTGTGAGAACATCCTTTGATCCTGCAGCCGCAGGTTAATGGTTCAATCAAAGTCAAGCGATGGAAATCAACCGCGGAACCACATTACTGCGCCAACGGCGCCCCCGTGAGGCCCGAAGAGGAACTACAGCCTGTACACAAAGACCATGAGTGACTGAGTAGAACTACACAGTGCGTGTACTAACCTCACCCCTTCAGGCTGATTACTCAAACCATGAACAACATTCACCACACACTGATTCTCACCGCAATCACCGACGAACTAAGTTAGAGATTTAATTTTATGTTTGAACTGAACTAATTTCTCAGAGTTTTCCAGGTCAGAGGAAGTGGAGGGTGTGGCCCAGCAGCGTTCAGGCTCACGAGCGCGTTCGTGACACCCGACCACGGTTAAACTACTTCTTACTGAAAAACTTCCTGAAGACGCTCCTCCTGGACTTGTCTTTGTTCAGGTTGTCCTCCGTTAACTGGCCGTCCCCGTCCTGGCTGTCAGGGGCGGCGGGAGGCGGCGCTAGAGGGGCGTGGTCACGGCGGCTCCGTAAGCCTGCGGAGAAACGAGCATCAGCCCAGACTGGCTCAGAGAACATGCGAGCAGCAGGGACGGCCCTCACCTGTGCTCCTCGCCTCCCCCCCCTCAGGGTAGCAGTGCCTGTTGTAGTAGGTGTGGGGGGGTTTGGGCGGAGGCTGGCTCTCTGTGGACCACTGCCTCTCCAGGCTCTCGCCGGCCCCGCCCACCGCTCTGGACGAATCATCCTCGGTCAACTTCTCCAGACTCAGGTTCACGGATGAAGCTCTCCTGAACAATGAGCCGAGGTCAAAGGTCATACACAGTACATCTCTTACATTGTAAAATCTATCTGTAGACATCAGAGTACTGTCTACATGTATATGCTGTAGTCTGGGTATAAGTACATAAACACTGTATGAAACAAGAGACAGATATTAGTAAAACTTTAAATCTAATGATTCTAATTTCATAACTCTGAAATGATGAGGTACTTTCTGCAGTAATTATATTCAGAGTATTGTAATGGATTCCCAGTCTGTCACGTTGCTGGGACAGAGGCGGAGCAATCAGCTCTCCTCGCCGTCGGTCGGTCAACAAACGAGCCGCCGTTCCTCACTTCTCTGTCAACGCCTGTTGAGCAAACACATCGGCTGAGCAGACCCGTGTCCGGCTCCACCGGCGTCTCCATCATCGGGCTCCCGCCGAACGTGAGTCACCTCGTCGATGTTCCTCATTACAGCGAAACCCTGCTGCTCGGGTTTCGTTTCTTCTCACTCGCCCCCGGCTGAGAGGGGCCGGCTTTCCCACCGTGCACAGCACGAGGGACCAGATGTGGAGGAGCAAGTCAAATTACCTGACGCAGTTTGAAGGAAACCACTTCAGCCTGTGACTGACAGATGGACCATCAGGTCTGCAGGTTACACAGACACCTGGCAGAGGGGGCGGAGCTCCCCACAGTCGCTGATGGGTTGATTCAAATCTAATTACGGAGACTGATGAGAAGTTTAAACCAGCATCCAGATGTTCCATGAGGAGCTGGGCCTGAACGAGCTTCCTGCTCACACACGGTCACGTGCTCACTTACAGTCCCGTGTGTGTGTGTGTGTGAGCGCTCACCCTGAGTCGTCAGAGTCGCTGTCAGCAGATCCCGGACGGTTCTGAAGCGCCGTCACCCACAGAACCTGCAGCTCTCGGCTGGACGCTGCGAACAGGTACCGACTGCCATCGTCCACACTGACGTGCGCACACACACACACACACACACACACAGGTGACAACACATGAGGTATCATCCTGATGTGAGCCTCAGCGGCAGTGCAGGATCAGTGCTCCTCTTACGTCACTCGGAACGTGTGCTCCTTCCTCCTGTAGAAGGAGTTCTCTTTGCAGACTGCGGCAGCCATGTTGATGGGGGGCCACCTAGAGGCCGTCTGTGGTAGCACAGCGTCACAGGACATTAGCGTGAGTCTCTGAACGCACCTGTGGAGCGGCTCGATGACAGTACCTGTGCAGCCGCCGCGCGGTCGCTAAACAGAGCGAGCGTCTCTCCCGCCAGAATGGCAAACACCTCCTCCCAGTGCTCCGCCCCCTGCGGCACACGCACACGTCTTCATTAAAACAACTCATCAGCTGTTTGATGGACAGACTTTGTTGGTCCTGGTCTCCCTTCCTCTCACCTTGTGTCCTGCTTGTCTCAGCTTGATCTCCAGCAGCCCCTCCATTCTGACTGGCTGCTCCGTGGTCACCTGACGATTATAGTTCATGAAGTCATTGCAAACACAGCACCAGCAGCACCTGTGGGTGTAGAGATGAGTGACAGTCGTACCTCAGCGGTGGGCGGGTCCTCAGGTAAATCTTCAAACTGAACCCGTGGAGGAGACGGGGGCAGCTCCCTTGTCGGAGGAGCGAGGTCCTCTGTGATTGGTTCAGCAGTCTTGGCGTCAGGTAGTGTCATCTGTTCATCGGTGGGCGGAGCTAGAGAGCCCGGAGGTCGTTTGTTTACAGCTGGTTCCAGGCGGGTGGGCCGTCGTCCGGGCGAAGGCGTTTCAGGGGGAGGTGACGGCGCTGTAACGTGCGCTCTGATTGGAGGCGAGCTGGGTGGTGTGGTGGGCTCCTCCTGCCAGCGCTCAGAGCGGCGTC
Organism: Pseudorhombus dupliciocellatus; assembly: GCA_016785235.1. NCBI lineage: Eukaryota > Metazoa > Chordata > Actinopteri > Pleuronectiformes > Paralichthyidae > Pseudorhombus > Pseudorhombus dupliciocellatus. The sequence continues at coordinate 450,808 of JAFBJW010000079.1, forward strand.
CAAGCTTTGGAGCCAGAGGAGGTTTGGATGTGGGGCGGAGGAGATCTCCCTCCAGAGCTCCTCTGGATGAGGAGGAGGGGGGTGGAGGCGATGGAGGACTCGTTGGAGCCGGGCTGGAGCAAGGGGGGGGGCCGTCAGGGGCTTCCCCTCGAACCTTCTCGCCGCTGGAGTCCGGCTCAGGCGACAGAGACGGGCTCGGCAGGGGACAGGTCTGACCTGTTGTCTCGTCCAGGGGGGATGGCCTGAGTCGTCTGTCCGTCTGTCCATCGGATGGTTTCCTCCTCAGTGAGGACACTCTGGCCGGGGGTCTCCTGTCCTCCTCTGCGTGGACGCCCAGTCTCTTTTCCCGCTGGAATCAGACAATAAAACATGACGATGTCTTTTCTTTAGTATCTGCATGTTGACTCTCTCCGTCCTTCACCTGTGTCTTCTTCTCCTGCAGGGCGATGAAGCGGCCGCTCTGGGCCTCCATCATGGCCTCCAGGTCCTCCTGCCTCTTCAGGAGCTCCATGACATCAGACACAGAGTCCTGGAGGAGCCAATCACAAACAGGTCCAACGCTTCAGCGTGACCACTTTGCTCATCCTGGTCTCTGAGCTCAGTGTGGACTCACCCCGCAGTCCTCGGCAGTCAGAGCGTTTTCATACGAGCTCAGCCAGCGATCCGCCTGCTCCAGCTCCCTCTGCAGGAGCAGGACCTCCAGCTCCTCCTCGTACAGCAGCTTGGTTTCCTCCCACACCTGCAGCACCTGCGTCTCCAGCGCCTCCAGCTCGCAGACACGCTCCTCCACCTGGATGGACGGGGACAGAGGACAGGTCTAACCCTTCTTTAAAGACAGTTGTCAGCTCGTGGCTCCATCACCTGTTGGGACATAAAGCCTCCGGCCTCCATCAGCCGCCTCCCCTCGTCCTTCGCGGCCTGTGATTTGCTGAGCTGCCGGCCCATCTGGAGGCGGTGCTCGTTGTGCTTTTTAAGGAGCTGCTCCGAGTCGACGCCCTCCGCTCTCTGCCCCTCCCCTCTCACCAGGGACAGCGTCTCCTTCAGCCACGCCCTGGGACACATCACAGTTAGCATGGCGAGCATGGTGGTCCGCTCCGCGTGAGCGAGGCGAGAAGGAAACCTACATGAGCTCAATGCAGTGAGAGAAGTATCTGTGCACGTCGTGGGCCCGGCCCAGCCTGACGTGGCGGTGGGCGGCCTTGTCCTGGATGCGGGTCCAGCAGACGTCCAGCTCCTGCAGTCTCTGAGCGACACCGTGTCTGGATCGGGGCTGGCGTCGGCTCAGAGCTCCGCCCTCCTCCCTGCGCCTGCTCAGCTCCTCGGCGATCAGCTCCAGGTCTCTCTGCCGGGGACACGTTTCAGATTGGACCTTTTTAACCTGGTTTCCTGCTGCTTCCTACCTCCAGAGCGCTGTGCTGTCGGAGCAGAGTCTGGACGGACTGCAGGTCCTGGTCCTGGTCCTCTGCGTCCAGCACCACCTCCTTCTCAGCCATCCAGCCCTTCAGCTCGTCCACATCGTGACTGAACTGATGGACCTCCCTCGCCGCCCGCAGGCTCTACAACACAGGGCAGAACGCACCCGTCACTCACGCCCACACCTCAGTGACTCCGCCCAGAGACCGGGCTGCACCTGCTCTCTGGTCTTGATGCTGCAGCCGAGGGCGTTCCACAGCTCGCTGAGGGCGGCGTCTCTGGCGCTGGTCCGCCCGTCCTGCGGCAGCCGCCGGCCAAGCTGCTGCACCGACGTCAACCTGCTGCGACCCAGCGCACGCGCCTCCGAGGACAGGAGCTCCAGCTTCTTCTGAAGAACCTGCAGGCAGAAGATTCATCTTCAGTCCAACTGAGACAGGATGCTCACGAGGGCGAGAGCTGCTTTACAGTCACTGGATCTCTGGTTAAAGGGGCGGAGTCATCGCTCCTCTCAGACTCACCTCGACGTCCTCCAGATCTTGTCCACAGTCCTCAGACTCGGCACTATTCTTCTTGGCGGTCAGCCACGTCTCCAGCTCTTCGGCCTCCCGGTCAAACACAAAGAGGCGGAGCTGATCTTCCAGAGCGGCGCGGCGAGAGGCGGAGAGTCTGACGGTGGTTTCAAAGCGCTCGAGAACCACAGGGAGGGAGTCGACGACCAGGTGGCTGCCAGAGGGAGACGCAGCCTGAGGTGCCGTCACTGTTTCAGCCGCCGTGCGTGTCTGTTTACCTGTTGGGGTGTCCCAGGTGCTGCAGGGACGCTCCACTCTCCTGCAGCCGCTGCACCGCCTTCCTCTGGTTCTCCAGCTCCACCTCCACAGCATCCAGCCTCCTCAGCAGAGCTGCAGTCGCCTCCTCGCTCCTCCCATGCTCCTGCGACTCCAAACCCACCCGCTGCTCCTCCAACCACAGCTCCAGCTCCGACGCCTCAACACACACACATGAACTATTTGAACAACGAGGAACCGGCCGCTCCACGAATCTGGTCTATCAACCAAGTCTCCAGTCTCCATCTTTAGGAGGTGCAGCATCAGGGACACGGGCGCGTTACCTCGCAGAGGAAGTTGTGGATGCTGAGCGCCTCCTGCAGGAGTTTCTCCTTTTTCTGCGCCTCCATCGTCAGCTCCTCGTGGAGACTCCTCAGCTCGTCCAGACGCTCCCGAATGTCACGAGAGGCAAAGTGACGACCTCTGAGCTGTGTCACGATAACGACGGTGATTTGAAACATTGAGGTGAACACACATTTAAACACGATCCAAGGATTCCTCACCAAACTGTGTCCCGCCTCCTGAACTGCCTGGACCAATGGGGCGCGGCCTGAGATCTCCTGCATCGCAGCCTGAAACGATGGCGTTTAGTCGCTTGGCTCAAGGCACCAGAGCTGAACTCTGACCCCCCCCGTGTCCCCTCACTGTCACCTGGTGTTTGTGGAGCAGCTGCTGGGCGCTGCTGAGGGAGCCCCCCCAGTCCTTGGCCGTGACGGACGGCAGTTTGACGCTCAGCCAGGCCACCTCCTCCTCCTGGTCTCTGCAGAACTGGAACAGAACCTGCCAGGCCTCCAGGGTCTCCCTGCGACTCTGCAGGGGCTCTGCCAGTCTGTTGTACCTGACGGACGACATGGACACACACCTTCATCCATCCAGGTAGTCTTCATCATCACCATCGTTTTTCCTTCATTCCAAAGCTGCTGACTGATGCCTTCACACAGATGATACATGGATCCAGACACTTTAAGAGGTTAGATCATCAGGGCTATCGTTTTTCCTGCTCAGCTGTTGGAACCTGGATACTGTCTGTTCTTATCTGCGCGGCCACAGTTCATCGTGTGGAGCGTCTACTGGCGTGAGACCTGTTGATGGCGTGAGTCACTCTGGTCTGGATCTCCTCAGCCAGGAAGTTGCCCTGAGACTGGAAGGTCTTTGCTGTCTCCACCAGGCCCTGATAAACACAGACATGTCTTCACTAAATGTCCCGGTGACGAATTGGCTGGTTTGAATTCTTCAGAAAGTGTGAGGACCTGGATTCTGTCTCTGAGTGCGTCCACCTGCTCCTCCAGCCCCTGCAGGCCCTTCAGCAGCCTGCCCACAGACGGCAGGTCCCTCCCACAGTCCTCATCGGCCACGTCCCGCTCCACTGAGCCCACGCACTGCTCCACGTCGTCCAGGGATCGCTGGAACTGCAGCGCCTGAAAGTAGCAATGACGTCATCGCTGCCCTGTCTGCACGCTGGTGGACGTGTGTGTGTGTGTGTACCTGGTAGGCCTCCTGCAGTCTCGCTTTCTTTTCCTTGCAGTTATGGATCAGGACGTCCCAGCTGTCCGTCAGCTCTCTGAGGCGAGGCCGCACCTTGGCTGAGCTGGACTCTGACAGCAGCTTCTCTCCTTCCTGCAAACAAAACCAAACGGTGGATAAATATTGTGATTGGTCAGGGATGGTGCGTGTGAGGCCTCGACACACACCTTGGTGAGCGTGTCCACTCTGTAGCGGTTCCCGAGGATCTCGGCCTCGAAACTCTGGTGCTTCAGCAGTTTGGCCTGAAGGTTGGTCGGTTCCCTCCAGCTCTCATCTGATGCCACAGCGTTACGCTCATTCAGCCACACACACACCTGGAACACACACACAGAGGTGTAGTGGTGGGTGACATGAGAGGTGAATGAAGGTATACTTCAGGAGAATACTTCATGGTACAGCAGACAGCGGTGGATTCCATCAAACATGACATCACCTATGTTACCTGGTAACCAGGGCTAGGGTTAGTCACCTGGTAGCTGCTGGACAGAAACAGCTGCAGCTGCAGTGATCGATCCAGAGCTTCGTGACGAGATCTGCTCTGCTGCTGCAGCTGACTCCGCCTACACACACACAGCTGCCTCAGGAACACACACCAACACGACCCAAGATGAAGCTGTGAGACGGAGCAGGACCATCTGCTCTCACCTGACAACAAGGGCCTCGCTCTTGGCTCTGATGGTGTCCGAGTCGTAGTGCTTCTGTTGGATGCTCTGGGCCAGCTCCTCCACCTGCTCCACCTGAGCCTCCAGAGCCTCCTCAAACTGGATCTGCTTCCTCTGCAGAGTCTCCACCTCTGCCACCGAACCCTGGAGACACAGAGCGGCTGCGACTTCAGCAGACTGTCCCCAGGCCGGACAGGTTTTCAAAACTAAAGAAGATTGATCTTCACCCCGAGGTTCTGATTGGACAAGAAGGTTTCCTGATTGCTGAGCCACGTCTCACACTGCTCCACAGAGGCCAGGAAGAGCTGCCGGAGGCAAACACGTCAGTCATGGCTTCTATAAATACTTGAATATATAATGTGCATCACCCCTGGGGGTCACCTGCAGGGAGCGCGCCTGCTCCAGGGTGGAGCCGCGCTGCAGCCAGGCTTCGTCCAGCACAGCTCCGGCGTCCTCCAGCTCACTCAGAGCCGTCTGGAGCTCAGCTGTCGATCCGTGGCCGGAACGGATGAGACCCAGGCCGAAGTCCCGCACAGAGGCGATGCGGTCGGCCCGGGCACTGATCTCCGTCTGGAGACACAGGGACAGGGTGGACTGTTGACTGGGATCCAACTGTCCTGAAGTGCAGGGACAGGGGTCCGCTCACCTTGCAGTCCTGGTGCTCCATGATGAGCCGATCAGACTCGGCCTGGGTCTTGGGGAGACCTTTCTCGGCCATCTCCTTGCTCTGCTTGATGCTCCACTCCAGCAGGAGGCGCTGGTTCGCTCTGAACAGCTGCAGCTGGTGAGCTTCCTGCAGCTCGTCCCTCCTAAACAAACATTTCCCATGAGTCCAGCTGCTCACGTGCACACACACTGCTCTTGTTTCTTTCTCAGTAATAAGTCTTCACCAGCGTTTGACTTCTTTCTCCAGAGTCCTCAGGGCTCTCTGCACCTCCTTCTGTTTGGTCTTCAGATCTCTGCTCATCGCTGACGGAGCCTTCAGGTGACGTAACGCCTCCTCCTCCAGAGCCTGGGGAGGGTTAAAGGTCACTGTGAAGCCAGAGCATCTGTCCCCACGCTCAAACCACTCTCATCTCACCTTTGACCTCTCCCGGATGACGCCGGCCTCTCGTTCAGTTTCCTCGTGACGTTTGATCAGGTTCTCCACGCTCTCCACGTCCGGAGCACAGATGTGACCCTGCAGCAGCCGCATCTACACACAACACGTCCAGTCAGTGCGCGCGGAGCGTCCTCTGAGTCGCCGTCGGACAGATGACCCACCTTCTCGTTGGCGCGGTCCCTGACCTCCTCCAGTTCTCGGATGAGGGCGTGGATCACCAGCGCCCCCTCCAGCTTCCTCTTGTAAGAGCCCAGATCTCCGTGAAACTTGCTCCACCTCATGAAGAGAAAGTCTTTAGAGCGGCGCTGAGACCAGAGGTCACACGTGTGCTTGGGTGCGAGCTTCACCTTTCGTTGAGCTGCTGTCTCCGCTGTCGAACCGTCTCCAGCTCATCGGCGCTCTGTCTCTGCTCCAGCCTGGACGCCAGTTTGTCGATGGCTCTGATGTGAGCATCGTCCACGGTCGCTTCCTACAGAGAGAAGCGTAAACATACTGAATTCCTGCCCTGTGATTGGTTCAGCAGCTCCGGTGACTCACCCCGTCTCTGCCGCCTCTGAACTCGCTCAGTCTCTTCAGCAGTTGAACCCCGTGTTCGTAATCCTTGCCAACGTCTCCAACGTTCACCATCACCTCCTGGAGTCAGAGACCACACGCAGGTGATGCACAGTTCCACCCCTCCGCCTCCTCTCCCCCTGCTCTACCTTCTGTCTGATCCAGGCCTCAACCTCTTGGACCTTCTGCAGGAACTCCAGGAAGTCTCTCTTATCTTCCAGAGCTTTCCCTCGAGTGGCCACGGCCTTCTTCAGCTCCTCCCAGTGGAGCTGCAGGGCGGCCGCGCTCCTCTTCACCTCCTTGGCCCTGGGGCGATAGAGGGAGACCAGCTCCTCTCCAGCCTGGTGGCACAGAAGAAGACAGAGATCTTGACAGCTCAGGAAGATAAAGATGCTGCGCCTGGATGTACAAACCAAACCATGGAGACTTCTTCCCGTGGTCCTACCAGCAGCACGGAGCCGATGACCTCGCTGTGGGCCAGGAGCTCAGCCTCAAACACCTGATGCTTCTGCAGGAGCTTCATCTTGGTCTGCAGATGGGTCGGGTCGGCTTTACCGTCCTCCGCCATCTTCTGCATCCGCTCAGACACCCACTGCTCGGCCTGGCAGACGGACAGAAACGTGTTGAACGTCTGCACCACACAGAGACGCCGGGACAGACGTTTGTCCTGCAGTACCTCAGCGACGTCTCTGCTGTAGATGCACAGCATCCTGGAAAGCTCTAGCTCCTCCCTGCGTTTGACGGACAGCTCCGTGATCCTATCCCGTCTTTGGAGGAGGGCTCTGAGTTTGGTTTGGACCCGCCCACTCTTCTCTGTGCTCAGCTCCTTCTCCAGCTGCTCGGCGAGCTCCTTCAGGGAGAACAGCTGCCACAGACGGTAACGACACGTTAGCGGACAGAGAGAGGACATGAGACAGACTACATGTCCTCCTGAAACGGACCTTGTCCTCCTGAGCGCCCAGCAGCTTCTCAAAGGCTTCATGACGCTTCATCAAACCCTCCGTCTCATCCACCGTGTTTCCCAGAGTGCTGTTCTGCAACAGGATCTGCAGAGAGACGACAGAGGATACACCACATGCCTTGACCTCACAGAGAACCAACAGGGAGCGAGCGTACCTCCTGGGAGCTGGACATCTTGTCCATGCTGTCCAGGTCTCTGTAGAAGACCTGCTCCAGGTAGACGCTCTCCAACCAGCTCTTTTTCTTGCTCCACTGACGCTGCAGTTTATCTCGCTCTGCCGTCACGGCGGCGAGCTTTTCCTCCACCTGAGGCACCACGAGAACAAATGAACCTCTGACCTCCGCTTTGACCTTCACCTGAGGGCAGGGTCCCACACCTCCTTCCTGTTGCTCCGGTCCCGTCCCTGCAGCTCGTGTCCCATGTCCAGAGCCTGCCGGTAGGTCTCCTGCCGGGCCTCCATCTCCGCCCACACCTGCTGGTGCTGATCCAGCTGGAGGTCGGCGGTGGCGACGTCGCTGATGCTCTCCTCTGCGGCCATGGCCCCGATCAGCTGGCCGCACCACAGGAGGTAGTCCTGCGCCTGAGGGTCAGAGGAACAGACGTGACGCCGGACGGGTCCATAGGTGATTCTTCACTTTGTCCTCACCGTGTTCAGGAACAGGTATCGCTGACATGCTAGTTTTAGCTCCTCCTCCCTCTGCTCGGTGGTCAGTCTCAACTCCTCCCACCGCTCCACCACTTCCTGCTGCACGTTCTGTAGGCGGAGCTTCAGCTGAGGGGAGCACAGGTCCAGGATGGCGTCGGCGGCGTCCAGCTGCTCCTGCAACTGTAAACGCCCCTCATCACGTGATCAGGTGTTCCTATTATTCTGTCCACCTACCTGCTGCTCTGTGGCAGCCAACTCGTGGAGCAGAGCCTCGTGTTTCCTCAGCTGTGACATCGCTCCTCGGAAGTCCCTCGCCACGTCGTCGGGGATGCTTTTCTGTCGCTCCTTCAGAGACGCAGAAACATGAGACAAACGCACGTGCACACAGACGGCGAGCGCTCGGCTGCTGTCAGACACCTGGATGAGCGTCAGGGCGTCGGTCAGGTCCTGGTAAAAGCGGTGACATCCCTCGGCCCTCTGCAGCTGGTCCTGGCGCCCTCTGGCCACGGCCTTCAGATGGTCCCAGCATGCACTGCAAACGAGCAGTGTCTGATCAGTGAGCTTGACAGGATGGAGAGTTGTTGACGTGTTTGTCTGTTCCTGTACCCCAGCCGCTGCAGTGTGTCTCTGACTGCAGGACCCTGTGGGTGTTGGCTGCGCACGAGCCGAGCGGCTGCGTCTCTGCAGCTCTGCAGCCGCTCGGCTCCGCCCTCCAGCTGCTTCAGGAAGCTTTCAAACTTCCCTCGGAGCACCTGAAACACACACAACAACAAAGAGCACGGCGCATCGTCGGGACCAATCACGCACACACACAATGTGTGTCCTTATTAAGGAGACGCTACCTGGACATGCTGGTAGTCTTTGCCCAGGTCCTGAGACTCTGCCGTCTGTCTCTGCTGGGTCATCCACTCATCCAGCTCTGAAGACTCTTGTCTGAACTCGTGGAGATGGAGGACTTCCTTTAACCTCTGACCCCTGACAGGAGACATACGGACAGAGTCTCAAAGAACCATTTTATGGTCCGTGCTTTGTTGGGAGGGGTCAAACTGGCCTCACCTGCAAGCAGCCTGCTGCTGCAGCTGCTGGCTCAGGCTGATCAGGCGGCTGTAGGGTCTGCTCAGCTCATCCAGACTCCAGGTCCCGACTGCCTGCTCCACCTGAGCCCCCAGCTCCTCCACCTCCACCTCCAGCACCTCCAGCTGGCCCTCCAGCACCTGCAGAAGGAGCAGGTCACAAGGTCAAGGTCGCACTGACCAGACTACACGTATACGTATTGTGCTTTACCTGATGTTTGGCGAGGAGGCGGCGTGTGGCCAGCTGGTCTTTGCCGTAGTCTTCGGTGTTCACCAGACTGATGCTGTCGGTGAATCTGGACTCCAGCTCAGAGCAGTCGAACAGCAGCTGGAGGCGGAGCAAACTCAGTCACAGCTGCGGCACACCCAGCGTGGTGGATCCCAGTGTTCTCGGCTCTCACCTGCTCTCTGGTGACGGTCTTGCTTAGGTGGGCTGCTCGCCTGTTGCAGGCCTCCTCAAACTTCTCCCACTGAGCCCTCAGGTGGGAGCACCTGCCAAAATAACACGTGTCACATGATGTTTGCTTCCAGGCGAGTGTTCAGAACAAACAGAACGCACCTCTGCAGCACCTCCTCTCCGTCTGAGCTGCTGCTGCTGCGGGCCAGAGCCCGGCCTTTCTCCAGGACCTGGGTCAGGTGTTTTTGATGGGCGTTGACTTCGGCCTGTAACTCCTGCACGGACAGGTTTTCTCCGTTACATGTAGAAGAAATCACAGCTGGGGCCACGGTGACACCTAAACTCAGCTGGTACCTTGTGTTTCTGCATGAGGCTGATGGCTCCGGCCAGAGACTTGTCGTATCCCGTGGAGCCGCAGGCAGGCAGGTGTTCAGAGATCCAGCTGAGCTCCAGCGCCACATCGTGCAAGAAGCCAAACAGCAGCACCGATGCCTCCAGCTGAGCCCGGCGCCGGGCCAGGGGCTCCTGGAGAGACTGGAAGCTACAGAGCAGAGCATCTGGTTCAAAGTCAGATAACTTGAGATAAAGTAGCTCCAGCTGATGAACCCATAGCCCTGAGGTCTGCAGCGGGGCGTGCATCCCATAGTGAGACATCGAACGGAATATTATGAAAGAGAACTTGAGATAAAGTAGCTCCAGCTGATGAACCCATAGCCCTGCTGGGCGTCAGCACCCTGGTGGGGGGGGCTCTGCAGAACTCACAGGGCCAGGTAAGTGCCGGTCTCCTGGAGGAGCCTGTCAGAGTCAAAGTGTTTGGCGGCGAGATGTTTGGCTCGGCTGACGATGGAGTTGATCTTGTCGGCCAGCTCCTGGGCCTCCTGCTCCAGCTGCTGGTGCTCCTTCACACAAACACACGGCGGCATGAAGCCACAGGCACATGTTCAAAGCTCTGGACGGGCATCATCCTCGGCTCCTCACCTTGAGCAGCTGTCGACTGCAGTGTAGGTCGTGACCTCTGGCAGCGTTGGTCAGCGTCCACTGGATGGCCTCTATCTTCAGCCTGGCATCCTGAGGACGGACGGACAGACAAGGCTCGGGGTCACAGAGCTGTCGCCAGGAAGCTGAAGCTGGCAGTGGATTTAGACCCAATGCTCTTCCACGCCCAACTGGAAACCAGTTCACAGGTGGTTCAAGGCCCAGTTGTTTAGCCTGTGTGAGTCAGTCGTTACCTGAAGCAGCTCCATCAGTTGCTCCTGCTGTCCTGCCTGCCTCAGTTTGTCCCCTCTGTCCTCCATCTTCTCCTGCAGCGTCCTCCAGCGGCTGCTGAGCTGAGTCGTCTTGCTGCTGTAGTGCTCTTCAGCAAGCATGTGCTGCCCCAGCTGTGTGCAGGGCAGCGTCACTACATGAACCGTCCGTTCACAAGGGAGATGCAGTGACTGAAGCTTTCACGCACCTGGACCAGTCTGTCCAGCCACACCTGATTAGCCTGCATCTCCTTCTCAGCTGCCTCGTGTCTCTTCAGCTTTCGCAGGACGTTGGTGGGGTCGCGGTAAGACTCGTCCTCGGCCACCTTAAACTTCTCCTCCATCCACAGCAGTAGCTCGTCGGCGTCCCTCAGAAACTCCTGCAACACGAAGGAAACGCTGAACACCGGGAAACTCTCCTCCGAGTCACTGTCTGAACAACTTAGAATACTCAAGTTTGTATAACGGCCAAAGAATTCCACAGAACGCAACAGAGCAGAGGATAATACCTGGTAGGCCTGAGAGGCCAGCAGCACACTCCTCCTCTGCCTGCTGCCGTCCTTCAGGCTCCTGCTGGCCCTCTGGATGCTCCTGCTCCGCTCCTCGATGCTGAAACATGGGCTCAGTGTTGGTGGAGCAGTGACTGAAGTGAGGAGCAGCCACACGGCCTCTCTCTTACCGTTGGGCAGCGTAGTGCTGTCGGCTGATCAGCTCCAGGCTGCGCTCAGCGAAAAGCTCAACGCGCTGGTCCAGAGCCTTCAGCAGACCCTCCACCTCGTCCTGGCGGCCCAGCAGACTGTGGACGCTGTCCACCGAGTCCTGCATCAGTGAACGCACATGTTAGCAGGCTACTGTCTCAGAGATGAGGAATCAAAGCGGCGAGTCCTCACCCCGACGTCTTTGACCCTGAGTCGCGCTTCATGTCCGGACAACGCCGCCTCGATCCGGTCGCCCTCCTGGTTCAGCCTCTGGAACTCCAGCCCCTGCTCCAGGCGCAGACTCCTGCTGGTCCACAGTCTGTCCAGTTCTGACCATTCAGCCGTGAGCCTGTCCAGAGTCTGCTGGATGTTGCTCCTCCTCTGCTCCACAGAGGAGCTCTGCTGAAGAGCCTTCCCCAGCTCCTCCTCATCCCTCAGCCTGAGAAGAGGCAAACGTTGGATCAGACAGCGTCACGAGGCTCGGCCTGGAGCCATAACCTCACCTGCTCCTCTGCTCCTCCAGCTCCTGCCGCAGCTCCTCATGTTGCTCCAGCAGGGCAATGGCCGAGGCCACGTCAGCTGCCGTCTCCTCCTGCAGGAGGCGCTCCTGCACGGAAGCCGCCCAGCGCCACAGCTCTCTGGCCTGCTGCTGGAAGCTGTGCAGCCTGCGGGCCTCCTCGAGGAGGTGCTGTCTCTCTGCAGCCCGACGTCTCACCTGAGAAACGACGACGCACAACTGATGACTCCAGACGGGACTGTGGACAACCGCCAGCCGCAGCCGTGAGGTGCGTCTCTCTAACCTGTTTCAGCAGGGCCTCCAGATGCCGCACCTCCTCCATGATGGCGGCACTGTCCGCTGGACTGCAGTCCCGCTTCCTGGACAACAAGCACCACATGCTTTCATTCCTCACAACAGAACCAGTGAACGTCCCACGGCACGTCTCATACATCCTAGCAACGCTCTTCAGGTACGAGATCTTGCCCTCCAGGGTCTGGATGTCTCTGAGCGCCTGGTCCTGGTTCTTCTCCTCGGCCGCCAGCGTGAAGGAGCCGCAGCCCACGTCCACCACGTGGAGCCGGGACAGCTGATCCTGCAGCAGAGCTTTAGCCTCGTCGCAGCTCTGCAGAAAGGACTGCACGTCTGCCGTGCTCAGCAGCTCGCGTCCCTTGTCCTCCTTCAGCTGCTGGATCCGGTCCCACCTGAGGGCAGGGACAGGGTCATCAGTCCACGTCCGAGTCTCTGAGGACTGACGAGGAGTCTCACACCGGCCCGTACCTGCTGGAAACCCCCCTGTGCCTGGCCTGGATCTCTCTCCGTTTACTGTGGCCACTCTTCACCAAATCCTCTGCCATTCTGCTGATGTCATCCAACTGGCCACGCCCACTCATCACCTCTGTCAGGAGGTTCTAAAACCAGAAATCGATGCCAGCGTTGACAGAATCTCAGTTTGGAGTCAGGTTACGTGTGCCTTTTCATGCATCCTCATACAGAACCTCGTATTTGGCCTGAGCCACGCCCACATTGTCTGAGTCGGTGCTGAAGGTGTTCAGGACTTTCTCCTTGTCCTCCATCCACGACTCAAACTCCTGGCAGCTGCTGTAGAACCGATGCAGACGCAGCGTCTCCTCCAGACCTCTCGTCTTTGACTGGAACCAGAACATCAGGAGTCTTTTTGTCCGTTTACAGTTCGTCATACACGCATCCCAACACGCCCCCTCTCACCTGGACCAGCTCGTGCAGGGTCCGGTAGTCCTCAGCCAGTCGGGCCTGCGTACTCTCCACAGTGTCCCTCTGGTACTGTGGGTCTGGGAGCCACGATGTCTGGATCTCAGCGGTGCTGCGGTGCGTCGAGCAGCGTCGTCTGGGGCGGCTCACTGGGACGCAGTCAGTGCCGGCAGGTGGAGGCTGAGAAGGGTCCAAATTTAATGTATGCGATATTTACTTCAGGTCAGGTCGATTGTTCAGCTGATCTGATGAGCGGCTCTTACTGCTGCTGACAGCACCGTCAGGTAGGTTCTGGGGATGAGCTGCTGGTGTCCTCGACTGTCTCTGGCAAGAACTCGGTCTCCATCCGGATCACTGCTGACCACGGTTACAATCTCATGACGATCCCAGGGAAACTGGCCTGGATGGAGACATAATAAAGATTCCACTGTAACGACTCTGTAACCCAGAGGCGTGCCTGATGCTAACTGGCTAACTGTTAGCATTTACAGACAGGCCCCGCCCAGATAAAACACAGGTGGATGATTTCTATGAATCGACCAATGGGAGGTGGCGGCTCTGCTGTACCTCTGCTGTATCTGAAGCGGACCTTGGCCTGATTCTCCTCACGCTGAGGGGCGTGGCTCCTCCCTCCCTTTGGGCCTGGTGATGCTGCGCTGGTTCCCGGCCCCTCCTCCTCTCCGGATGAGTCACTGTATTCCATCGTTTTACTCTGCTGAGGCTCCGCCTACACAGAGGTCAGAGCAGGTGGTCGTTGGGTCAAGCACAGTCACTCTGGTATAAATGGATTTGAGCCTTCACTCACTGTTAGCGCCGTTAGCTGCGCAGCGCTCTCCGCCTGCTCTGACAGCCTTTTCACCTCGGCGCCGTAGGCCACCATCTCCTTCTCCAGGCGCAGGTGCCGCTGGAGCAGCGCCGCCGTGCTGCACTCGTCCTTGCCTTGGTCGCCGCTGGTAAGCAGCGGTTTCCGGTCTCCCAGCCACAAGTTGGCCTCCTCCACCTCGGCAAAGTACTGGCAGGAGAAAGGTGTGTTAACCTGTGGCTGGACCCAGACCCACTCAGAGGGAGGGGCATCTATCTGCCCGTCTACCTGTTTGATGGCGGCGGCAGCCTGCAGCCTGTCGCGGCGTGCCGTCAGCTTGTCCTTCAGCTGGACCCACCGCCTCTTTAAATTCCTGATCCGCTTCTGGACGGCGCCCTGGTTGACCCGGCTCTGTTTGGCCAGCTGATCCTGACCTCGACCCAGAACTCCTTGGTACAGAGACTCCTGAGCCTGGACCTCCGCCTCCAGCGCCTACGACAACAGAATTCCATGAACCGACCGAGCATCGTCGCGGTCGCTGGACGGCTCCCACGGTCACACACCTTGTGGCTGTGTTGAGCCAGCTGGAGTTGGCTGAGGTCCCGCCCGAGCCCGGCCGCCTGCAGCCTCAACCAGCGCTCGTACAGCCATGCCTCCAGCTCCTCGCAGTCACGGAAGAACTCGAACAACCTCAGCTGAGCCTCCAGCTGCTTCCTCCTGCGGAGACGAGCAGGAGCTCCGTGCGTGACGCTTCCTGGAGAAGCTTTAATTAAAAAGTGAAACTGAAAAATACCTGCTGCTGCTGAGGGACACCAGAGATCTGTACTGAGTGTCGAGAGCTCTCACTCTGCCCAGAATCTGCTGATCCTCACTCACTTTGCCCTAAAAGAGAGAGAGAGCGAGTGAGAGGTGAGTGCACGACTCCTTTCAGCGGGCCGCAGCAGCAGGGGGCGGCAGCCGGCGCCATACCAGAGCTGCGCCGCTGATGCCGGCAATGGTTTCACCATGAGCCGAGATCTGAGCTTCCAGGAGGTCCTGCTTCTGAAGGAGGGACTCCACCTCCGTCAGCTGCCTCCCCAGGTCAGAGGAACTGGCCTGGGACTGGAGAGAGAGAGAGAAGGTCGAGCAGGGTCATAAACACAGACGGTTCCGAGGAGCAACACACACTAATGTCTAATCCAGCTGCAGTTTGACTTCACAAAACAAAGCACATTCACCTGGAGTTCTGTCAGCTCCTGGGAGACCATTTCAATGTCTCGGAGGCAGCTTAGCGTTTCGATGACATTACCCAGCAGCCCCCTGTGCTCCTGTAGCTGCTGCAACAGGTCCGCCCATCGACTGCGAATGCTCTCCTCCCTGAGAACACACACACACACATACGCCTCCTTTACGACATAAATGCTTCAGCCACCGGCTGCATAGACGGTGTGGCCACCCACGGGTCAGAGTTTAAAACCCTGCACCTGACAGCAGGTCTCTCACCGCCTGATGATCTGCTCCTTGCTGTGGTAGTTCCCTCTCTCAATAGTCTTGGCCATGTCTCGAAGGGCGGTGAAGCGTGGCTCTCTGGCCACAGCGTCTGTAGCCAGGGCCTCCAGACGGCGGCCAGCTGCCTGCGCCTCCAGCAGGCTGGAAAGAGCCCGGACATCCTGCCTCCGGACGAGCCGCAGCGTGTCGTCCAGGTCGCCCTCTCTCAGAGCTGCCTGAGGGGCCAAAGAGCAGCGACTGAGCTCTGGATGAAGCTGCAAACATTCACACACGTTCAGATTCCAGACGTCTACCTTCCTCTCAAACTTCTGGGCGAGCTGCTCCAGGTTCTCCAGGCGCAGCAGCGCCCCCTGCAGGGCACGCTCTCGCTCGTGTTCAGCTCTCTCCAACAAAGCCCAGCTCCTCTCTATGTCATGCAGTGTTTTACCTACAGACGTAGAAATATAACTGATCAGACACATGGGGCGATCCCAGTGACCATGCATTTATCTCAGATCAAAGACAACCCTCAGATAGTGAAAGACAGACTGTGTCATTCACCCTCTGGAGGACTGTAGGACCGCTGATTGCTGGCGGACAGCTGCGTCTTCAGACTGAAGAGATGAGCCTCAATTGTCCCACGTTCCTACAGAGACACGAGGAGACGTCCAGAAGCTCCGAGAAGTCACCATTCACAGAGGGAAGCGTTTGTTTCGTTTGTCTTTTCTGAGCAGATGGAAACATGGCGGAGTCTCACCTTGTATTTGGGAGGTTTCTCCACCGTCCTGTAGGTCTTGAACGCCGCCATCAGCGTCTGCATCTCCCTCAGAGAGTTGGGGAATCTTCGGTCATTCAGCTGCACCACCTGCAGTCAGACGGGAAACCGTGAGCTCACCCACGCAGCAGCTGCACTTCCTGTCTCCGTGGCCTCGTCACCTTGGATCTGATCCACTGCAGCAGCATGGAGACCATCCTCTCGTAGCGCGCCTTCACGTCGTCCAGCTCCATCAGCATCCCGACGATCTGAGCAGACACACGGGAACGAGGTGGTCAGAGATGTTCTGAAAAACCCCCGAGGCACCTCACAAACGGACAATGGACACAGGGTTCACGTTCTCCAAATGCTAATTCAACGCGAGCGCCCGCCCGAGGAGACGCTCAGTTCTGTCACCTCCGGTGAGGAAACGACGAAACAGAACAAACCTTGTGGAGGGATCGGGTGGAGGACTCTCTCCTGTACGTCCTCTTCACCCACTGGCCACTGAGGCGTCCTCCCAGCGACATGCTGCCGCCTCAGCCCCAGCACATGACTCCAGCACACACACAGAGAAGCTGCGGCTCCGCGGGAACGAACCTGAGGCGGACGCCGCTCCCAGACGTGCACACTGAACGTGGTGTCTCGAGCACAAACACCACGGCTACAGCACCTGATGAACGCGCCAACCGCTGATCCACCCTGAGGGCTGCTGTCCGCTCCATGATGGAGATGAACTGTTAAAGGTCATGAAATCTACACGCCCTCCTGTCAGACATGCTTCTGATGAAGCACGCAGACAGAGAGCGACCCCAGGGTGGCATCTCTGGACGCTCTGACCCCGTCACCAGATCCGCCTCCTCTCCTCTAAAGGCCGCTGATTCTGATTCAGGCTCGGTGAGCGTGTGTGTGATCTGATTAGCTTAGTGTGGCCACGCCCACTGACCTCACAGGATAGAGGGGTCACGGCAGCACGTGTCCTCACATGACACCTCCCCACTGTAATGACTCAAACCATCAGGAACAGATCTAACAATGTCAGTATGGTCGACGCTCTGGCTGCTGCAGCTCAGCTCCCATGAGTCCTCAGTCTAATCTGACTGTAATCCACGCCGCTCCACAGGCAGGTAGCGGACCCTGGTGGATTAGATCACCCTGCAGTGCCAAGGGCGCCCTGCAGAGGGCAGTGCACACCAAGGCCTGTTCAAAGACTAAAGGGAATCTATAGAAACTCATTCAGCTTGTGTGTACAATGTTTTACTTCCTACGCTATCTGAGTACTTTAACATGGACAGAAACAGATTAAGACGCTGTCATGTAAACTGCATGTTCGGATTCACACTGACACGTTATTAACTCCTGGTGGAGTTTAAGCTTTTCACAATAAAAGAACTGTCAGAACCATGTGGGTCATTGCAGTACTCTACATTAGCAGCATCACCATGACATTGTCTTATTCTGGATAAGCTCAACATGATCAGAGTACTGACATGTGATCACACCATGTGACTGATTTCACTGCGTCAGACCTTAGCAAGCCTCTTCTGGACGGTCTGTCCCTGCTTCAGCCTGGAGAAGTAGTGGTAGTACAGGGACACGTAGGTCATGATGGACTTCTCATCCGGATGCGAGACCACCATGTCCTCCACCTCCAGCAGCTGCATGATCCCAAACTCCCGCTCCGCCAGGGAGAAGGCGTGTCCCAGGTTACGACAGGGCTCGTCGCCATGGAGGCGGCCGTAGTCGAAAAGGTCAGGCCTAGGATGAGGATGCAGAGAGTGAGTGTGTGTGTGTGTGTGTGTGTGTGTGTGTGTGTGTGTGTGAGTGTGTGTGGGGGTGGGTCTTACCTGTGGGCGTGGATGAGGGCGTTGAAGGCCAGTCCGTCCCTCCAGCTGGACGAGAAGTCCTGCACATCGACTCCACTGTAGCCTGAAGTTTTCCTCTGACACCAGATCAGCAGAGCCTCCTTCGCTGAGCGGTGAGCAACGCTACCACCACCTGCCTGAGGGGGCGGGAGGAGAGGACAAAAAGGAGGAGGGGAGAGAAAGATGAGGAGAAGCCATGAGCGTCAGGTCATAACTGCCACCATCTTAACATTAGCTGCAGCTATAATAAGATGACGACTCTACCTCCTCCAGGTTAATGGGTCCAATCTGGAACCTGAGGATGATGATCCACAGCAGACCCAGGATCAGTGTCCGGTCCCCATCCACCACATTCTCTGGGCCAATCAGATCCACCCGAATCTGGCGGGGAGAATTGTACCGTCATCGCCATCGAGGGGAGGAAGTAGAAACAGAGGACAGGGTGGACCGCAAATAGTTTCTCTGTTTGTCCAGGAGAGACGTTACAGGTGTGACGTGATGACATCATCAACCCATAAAGCTGACCTTTGTTTTCAGGAAGTTGATGGCGATGCTGTTGTTTTCCAGACAGTGGACTCTGAGCTTACGCTGGCTGGGCGGCGGCAGCGTCTCTCTGGAGATGAGCTCCAGCAGGCGGATCAGTGCCACCCCGGTCTGCAGCTGCACGTATACGTCGCTCAGCTCCACGCTCTCCTGCAGGAGGTCAGGACAGTTACTTCACTGGGTCAAACAAACCAGTTTAAACACAGGATTAATCACATACTGGTACTGTTACTGCAGTACAGGGTTAGGGTCAACACGTGCACAGCTGTGTGACTGGCAGGAAATCCCGGGCAGTCAACTTAACTTTCATTTTTACAATCCTGTGAGTTCTGCTGCAGCTGCGTTACGTAACGCTGCAGGACATCCTGGTCGTCTGTGGGTCAGGGGCCTGTCCGCCCGACGTCTTGAGTGGACCAGTGTCTTAACTCTCGACCCTGAAGTGTTTGTTCCAGCAGGCAACGGTTCGTTAATCAGAACATCTCAGAGAACAAAAGCCTGACGTCTAACACGCGTTACATTTCCCGTCCATGTTTGTACTATTCCCCCTGTACTTCACCAGGGTACTGCGTTCCTCCTGGACAATACTTCACCTGCACCCACACTGCTTTATTTCATTGATCAAAGTCAAAATGAGCAGCGCTCTTCCACTGGAGTGAAATAAAAACTAGCGATGGGACCATTTGATCATTTTAATGTTTATGGACATCACGAGTTAACGGTCACATGTGGACATTAAAATTATATTATACTTAAATATAATGTTCATAAAAGTTAAAGCTGTAAACCCACCTGACCTCGATTTAAAAATTAACTAAAATAAAGTTTAGTGCACAAATAAAAACTAACAAACTTTATGACGTTTCACTTTTTAAATTATTTCCCAAAAGATTGAAATGAAAAGGCTGTTTATAAGATTGTAATGATGTAAACAAGAACGTTTCAGTTTCAACCCTGGAATGAACTCAATCTGAAACTGGGTTAGCATGAACAGCGCGGAGCTAGCCCCGCACATGCTAACGCGCACACAGACGGCTAACGGCCGGTGAAGCTAGTAGCGGAACTTTGTGCTTTATAGATGTGTGTCATCCAAACAAACCAATTCTTGCTCAGCTTCAGATTCGAGGAAACGCAGAACAAAGTCTCGGGTGGGCCGAATCTAAGGAGATCTGCTGACGTCACGTGTTGTGTTGTGAGGTCACGGGACACGACCTCAGGTGTTTACGGGGGCGAAGCAGAGCGGCCCGTTTACCGCCACTCTCTTCTTCTTCGCCTGAGCAGCGGCGGCAGCAGCAGCAGCAGCAGCAACAGCGCTCAGTGCTGCCACCGGCGGCCGGGAGACGCATTACAGTCAAACAGCTTAACTTAAATGTGAATAAATAAATAATTTAGTTTAATTAAATAATGATCGTCCGACTTTGTATCTGTGATGAACAGTTTGTATTATATTTGTTTCGTTTGTTTTGAATGTGTCTGTTAATTGGTGCATTGTTCAAACCAATTTACCAGGTTTAAATAATATTTTGAAGATATTAAATATCATTTAAATCACTGCTGCATCAGAACCTGGGTTCAGGTCCACTGAAGGTCCTGAACTCAACAGGGAATCTGACATTTGGAACATCCAGGCAGCTGGCCTCAGATCTGCTGGAAAACAGCACAGCATCACCTCCCTCTGCCCTCCTGCAGGAACCCTGAGGAATTCTGGGAATGAGGATCAGCGGCGGGCCTCAGCTGGCATCCAGTTATCAGAACAAACACATGGGGCTGCAGCTCCACGGAGCCGCCGAGCCCTCAGCAGAGGCTCAGGGACACGTTAAAGGTTCATGATTAACTGAAAGCTCGTGCTTCAGCAGAGTCGAGGGTGAACGTGAGCTGCAGGTCTGACGCTCAGAACCTGCGTCCATCATCGGCGGGGTATAAATCATAGCTCGACATTCTTCTACTGCGGCTCACCCCGTTCTTGGAGAAGACGCTGTTCATCCACTTGGTGAAGGTTTTCTTCTGAACCGCCATCCGCTGCTCCTGCAGCTCCCGGACCCGCCCCGCCCCGTCCTCCTCGGCCTCCATCCTGGAGAAGGAGAGGAGCGTCGACACGATGAAGAGACAAAACCTGCTTCAGCCGTGAGGGGCGAACCACCAGCGGAGCGTGTTTGACCTTTTGCTGATCAAGTTGATTTGGTTTTTTCACCGTGAAACGAGAAGATGTTTTTGGATAGAAGTAAATACACCTTTTTAAAAACATAAGAATAAGGCAATGAATGAATGTGATGTTGAATTGAAACTAGCGTCCTGATAAACCACCATCACACCAACTGTGTGTGTGTGAGTGTTACACACTTGAATGTTAAAGTCACTAAAACTTCTCCACAGCTCAGATGAATGTAAAGCAGTGACCCACAGCAAGAGCTTTGATTTACACACACACATCTTCTCACCTTGTCCTTCGTCCTGTCCACCTCTCGGTCCAGACTGAGACCTGGAGACGTGTTGGAAGATGAGTAAAGCTGTCAGCGTGTGACGTGTGTGAACTTTGAAGCCATTGGATTAACAGCATGAGCAGGTCGACTGCCCTGACTGCAGCAGAAACCTGGTGGGGTCAAAGTTCACAGCCACGCATGTGAGTGTGTGTGTGTGTGTGTGTGTATCGTTACAATAAAAAGATGAACAGCTCATTAAAATAAAATCATTTGTCATTTGACCCGAGTTTAAACTGACTGGAATAACAATCATGTGAGGTCAGTGTGTGTGTGTGTGTGTGTGTGTGTGTGTGTGTCAGGGCCATGTCAGTGGCTCAGGTCCTGTCTGAGGGGCTTCAGTGAGGGAACACTGAACTGGTTTTACAGCGTGTTTCCTCCGTGCTCAGACTCAGAGGAAACCAGCTGTGAGCAGAGAGAGGAGACAGCAAACGTCTGGAGTGTTGAATAAACTTTATTAGCCTCCAGCTCTGCAGACAGCAGGAGAGCAGGTTAACATCACCTTCACATGAGTTGGATCAAAACAGCGTTTGAAGGCACCAAGCGGCAGTTGGGTCCTCGGGGACGGAGCCGTCCCGTCATAGGATCAGAAGTGTGAAAAGGCCGAGCCCTGGAGGATTAAAGCTGACGGCGAGTAAAGGCCTCGTGTGAAGCAGACGCATGGCGGCGCTGTGTGCAAACGTGGCGTTGAAATGCTTTTCACAGACGCTGGGAAACAGACTGAGGAGTTGCTGACGTATTTACAGTAGTTCATGTACAGTGTTTTTGTCCTTTATATATGAACGTGCACAGCCACAGCGTCCACACGCACGTTAGTGTCAAGGCCAACGCACTCACTGACCAATGAAACGTCAAATTCAAGAGAAAAGACCTGATCAGAACAAATGGTTTGACCTTTAAACACACAAGTGTATTCAGACGGGCTGTTGCCATGACGACGGAAACACACGGTCTCCCTGTCAGTCCGGCCGTGTGACATCACAGGCCACACTTCCTGTTTTGCTGGCGAAGGTTCTGAATTCAGTGTTTTCGTTGGATGAACCTCGCCGCTGCTATGACATCATCAGACTGACTCCTCCCAGTCGTTACACGACAGGACGTGGAAAACAGAATTTACAGAGATGAAGAGACGACGCGGAGGCGGCAGAGGAAGGTGTGCAGTCAGCAGAGGTCAGAGGTCACCGCTCTGCCCATCTCTGTCGGTGTTTACAATCAGAGGAAACAGAAGCGAGCGGACACGTTTCAGGACGTCGTCCGACCCCGAGGGACGAGTTAACGACGAGCCGAAGCGGTCGCTCTGCTGTTGGAACAGGACAAACTGTGACCTTTGACCTGTGACAATACCCTGGACCCAGCGTCCCGGTCTGGGACTGCAGCTGAACTCGTCACATGGAGGCGGCGATACTAAGTAACGACTTCCTGCCGCCAAGTCAGTCAGATGACATGAAGGCGAGCAGCAGGAGGCCCCGCCTCCGAACACCCTGCGCCGCCTCCCGCTGGAGAAGAACAAACGAGTCGAAAAAGCATCGTCCTCCAGCGCACTTCGGCTCCTCAGTTTACAGGAAACTCTAAACTAGGCTACTGGATGTATTTGGCCTTCAGAGTAAAAGCACAGAATTCTAATTCACAGAGAAGCCGCGTGGCTGCGTCCTGATATTTATCTCCACCAGCCAACGGCAGGAGGTCGCCGCCAGATAATTATCAGGACACACGGTTCTCTTTCACAATAAAAGCTTTGTTTGTCGCTTTAAAAAAAAACTGATATATAAACCGTTACCAAAATAAAAGCTGATTATGTGGACTCAGTAACAAGCTCCTCCCTAGAAAACACCTGAGCTGCGACCTTTGACCTGGGGTGCTCTGTAACAGTTCCTCCCAGCTCAGTCCTCGGCGTGGTTGTACAGGGCGTCTGCGGTGGGGTTTTTGCGGTGGGCGGGGGGCATCAGGTGGTCGGGCAGGTCGGCGGGCAGCTCGTATCCCTCCAGCTTGATCTTGATGAGGTGCTGGGCGAGGGCGAACTCCTCGTCGTCCAGCATCCCGTCCTGGTCGCAGTCGGCCAGCTTCCAGATCTTCCCCAGCACGGTGTTCGGCAGCTGCGAGTTCATCATCTCCTTCTTGGCGTTGACGCCGGTGATCTTGCCGTTGACGGGCATCAGCGTGTAGAAGATCTCGTCGTATCTGTGTTTGTCGCGGCTCACGATCCAGTCTTCGGCGTCGGCCCCGGCGCTGATGCCCTCGCCGTAGCCCCGGCCGAAGGGTCCTTCCTGAGAGCCCTCGAAGGCTCCGCCTGATACCAGAGTGGGCGGCTGCTTGGACTCCTCCTCCCGGATCATCGCCATCAGAACGGCGATCTTTGAGGCCAACATCTTGTCCACCGACTCGACGAGCTTCACCTTCAGGGACGGGAACTTGCTGAAGTCGTAGTGCTGCAGCATGTCCTGCAGGGGGCGACACACACAGCTGAACGGCTCCTCCCACAATAACACAAGACTGTCCCTGCACTTCCTCCTCACACTGACAGGGGGCGACGCAACCCACATGACTCAGAGCTGCAGGTGTGTGTGTTTCCTTGTACACAACTCACCAGGGAAGACTCTCACACTCACACACACACACACACACACACACACTCTACTGAGACACCAGCTGTGTTCTGTCCCTGCTGCCTGGAAACATCTGCCTGACTCCAGTCTGCCGGGGTCAGAGGTCGTACCTGCATCTTGGTGACATTGGGGAAGTCTCCGGGGCTGATGTGGTGCTCCCGCTGCAGGAGGGTGTAGATCTCCGGCAGCCTCATGATCAGCTCCTCCTTCTTCTTCTCGCGTCCGAACAGAGACGGCATCTCCTTCTTCAGGTAGCTGATGATGTAAGCGTGCACCTGCGACGTGCACACACAGGTCAGTCATCTGAGAGCGTGAGAAACGCAACACGTGAAGGAGGGAGGGGTCAGAGGTCAGAGGGGACTCTGCTGGAATGCTCCCTGCCATCCTTCACACCGGCCCAGTGCATTATGGGAGATGGAAGGAAGGAAAGGAGGGGGGCAGTCATTCATCAGCAGGCAGGAGGAAGAAGCGACAGACGGAGGAGCAGCAGGTCAAAGGTCACTGAGCTGAAATAATGAGATATTACGATCATAGGTGTGTGACGCCCCTGATCACTTCACACTTTTCTATATTTACGTAAACGAGTCTCCGAGGTCTGACGTGTCACTTCCTGTCTCACCTTGGCCAGGCGGGCTCTCTTGATGAGGTCGTTGAGTTTCCGCAGGGCAGCGTTCCTCGGGAGACTCTGGATGTCCTTGAACAGGTCCTGAGACTCAGCCTCGAAGAGACGCCTGAGACGGGGGACAGGAGGACAGGAGGGCGAGAGGGTGACTTCATGAAGGAGTGAGTGAGGGATTGACTGAGGGAATGAGGAAGGGAGTGAGGGCGCTCTGACCTGTTCTCGCTGTTCTGCAGTGGTTTGCCCCAGAAGGAGCCCAGATAAACCCTCACCACCTCCGGAGTGTTGATCACCTTCCCCAGTGACCACATGAGGGCGCCGTAGACCCGCATCAGCTGCTGGGTGTCCACCTGAGCGCACAGGTGAGGGGGAGGAGTCAGACGGAGACAGGTGCGCCGCGGCTGAGGCGGGAGCGAGGGCCTACCTGGTCGGCCTTGTTCAGGACCACTCGGATCTTGTCGTCTTGGCCTTTGAAGGCTTTGATGGCCTCGGAGAATTCGTCCGAGATGTCCAGTTTGTGGGCGTCGAACAGCAGGATGATGCGGTCCACCCGCTCGCCGAACCAGCGCAGGACCTCGGCGAAGTCGTAACCTGGGGACAGAAGATACATGATATAGATCATATATTTAATTATCAACAGTTCAGCTGTGCTTTCTCTGAAAGGAAAATACTGCGACCACACACATACATCCGGCCCTGATGTAGTAAGAGTACACACAGAAACACCTTCAGCAAACAGCCTCCATCAGACGAGTCCTCGTCAACCCTCCACCCACAGTGTCACAGTGAGAGCGCCGCCCACAGGCAGCAGAGGCCATGGCAGGTGTGTTGTGTCCACAAACAGGTGGTGTTGTGATGGAGCACAGCTCTGTCTACAGGTGAAATACTGAGGCAGAGCTGTGATGCAGGAGGTGACACACACGACCTTGACGTTAGTCAATGTTCAGTTTCAACAAAATTGCTGCATCATTAAAAACAGGCGGCGTCACAGCTTCCTCCGTCTGTTCATGAATAAATGATGTGTGACATGAGGAAGGACACCCCCCCCCCCCC
>JAFBJW010000079.1:475825-611134 GCA_016785235.1 Pseudorhombus dupliciocellatus
CCCCCCCACACACACACACACACACACACACACACAGGCTCAGGTTACACCTGCAGGTTCAGGTGTTCGTCCCAGGAGACATGGAGACGCTTTGTCTGTCAGAGACATCCCACACTGGGATGGGGGGGTTGTTGTCTGGTTTGTTGATACCAGTGACGGGGGTGGAGCCTGGCTGAGAGCTTGAGGACACGCCCACCTGCCCAATGAGCAGAACCAGGTCCCAGAGGATGCACCACTGGTCTCACTGGGTCTCAGCTGTGGACCAGTGAGACCAGAGGACGCAGCCAGTGAGTGGGGGGGGGGGGGGGGGGGGGGGAAGAATCTGAGGGGGGGGGGGGGGGGGGGGGGGGGGGGGGGAAGAATCTGAGCGAGGCTCTGATCCAACAGTGACTCACGGAAACAGAGACCTTTAAATCCCCAGAAGAAGAACCAGATGGAGAGTCACATGACCAGAGCCCCGTCAATAACAACACACACACACACACACACACACACACACACACACACACACACACACACACAGAGCAGTAGCTGTGATCTCACTGAACCCTCAGAGTCTGTGTGGCGAAGTTCATCTGTCAGTGAGGCGGCTGACGTCAGCGTGCGTGTGTGTGTGCGTGTGTGCGTGTGTGTGTGTGGTCACTGTTGGCCTGTTGAACGGTGTCAGGAGAAATTCAGCCTCAGCTGAGCAGCTCTAAGTGAGTCCAGATGGAGGGAACGCCCCACCGCTGCTTCCTGTGGCGCTCTGTACCTCCCTCTAACCCTGCATCCCTCCCTCCTCCCTCCCTCCCCCCTCCTCACCCGTCCAGCTGAGGTCTTCAGCGGCTGCCGTCACCCAGGCTGACTCAATACAAGAGCAACCCGAGTGTTCATGTAGGTCACTGTGTGACGGAGCAGGAGGAGGGACTCCGTCACACGTGGAGACGCTGGGTGAGACGCCGGGTGAGACGCCGGGTGAGACGCCGGGTGAGACGCTGGGTGAGACGCCGGGTGAGACCTGATGAGCTCAGAATGTGTGATGACATCAGCAGAGACGTCTTCTCCTCAGTCTCTGTCTCAAACCCTGAGCTGCCCGCCTCCTGATAACGGCCGGTCTGCTCTGATAGGCCAGGCGTGTGTGGGCGTGTCATTAGCAGGGCGGAACACGCTGCCGTCACGTGAGGCGCGTGACAGCTGCTTCCTGTTCGCAGGATTCTGTCAGTTTCAGATCTGCATTTGGAGAAACTGACGGGATGGTCGGAGGAAACGAGACAAAACCAGAAGTGAAACTGGTGAGCTCGACACTCGGGGCTCATCCTCTGAGGAGCACGAATGTCCATAGCAAAAAGGGACACACGTGACCCAAAGACCATCAGTGACTGTGTGTATTTATACATCGATAAACTCCGGACAGGCGTGGTGAGCTCATAGCTTGATAAACTCCAGAACATAGTGTGTGTGTGTGTGTGTGTGTGTGACCTGTGGTCACACTGGACGTTGAGTGATGAGTGAACACACAGGACGACAGCTCAGATACAATATGAGGAAGTGAGAGAACCTCAAGGACTGTTACACAACACAGAGGATGACGACACACACGGGTCATTTGGTGTGCGTCTCGTACCTCGGCTGATTCGCTGCTTCTCTCCTGACAGGATTCCAGGAGTGTCGATGATGCTGATGCTCTGAAGAACCTGATTGGGCATCTGAGAGCAGATGAACCTGCAACACACATACACACACACACACTGTCAGTTCCAGCAGCATCATGCTCTCTGAGGTTGAACCCTGACAGGCTCCGGACACGCCCACAGAGCTAATTCGGGCCGGCGGGCCGCAGTAAATCTCCGTGGCGTGTGTGAGCTTCAGTGGCAGCGGGAAAAAACAAAGGCAGCTCTCTGACACGTGGTGACGCACACACACTTCCCCCTGGAAACAATAAGTTATTGTGGAAAGTTCCTCCACTGCACCAACAGGGAGCAGACAGGATTCCTGGTTAGAGGAATGTCACTCACACACACACACAGTCTGAGGGTCGACTATCTCTCTGCTTCCTCTGAGGAATATTTCTGGACTGAGGAAATATGTTTGAAGTGTTTTTAGCTAAATTTAACCCGCTGATATGAACCCTGACAGCTGAGTGTGTGTGTGTGTACCTGTTAAGGAAGGAGTTTCCGAAGGCGTTGAGTTTCCTGAAGGGTTTCTTGGGGTCGACCACCAGAGCGTTGCCAGGGACGATGCCTTCATTCTCGCCGTACATCACAGCGATGAAGCCGTCGGTGGTCGGCTCCGGGCCGATCCTCATCCCCGGGAAGTCCTGCTCCAGCAGATACCTGGAGGAGGGGGGGGGGGGTCGTTATCATGTGTAATTATTCAGGTTCTCGTCGGTGCAGCTGAAGCCACGTTTGAAATACAAAATGTAATTCCTGTCCTTTCATCTTTACGTCGACCTCGTCGACCTCTGGATCATGTGACCCGGCCGGAGGAAAGTGAGAGAGGAAGGAAGAGATGGAAAATTGCTGCAGAGTCTCCGTCCTCCGGCTTCCTGTTGTCAAAGTCCTGACAGGTCCACATGGACGTCAGAGGACGGGCCACAGATGGAAAACTACCCAGGACAAAGAGCGTTTCCTGTGCCGCCAACCATTCATCCCAAGGTGCAGGACACTCGTCTTCATCAGCACGACACACGACACACAGCCTCGTTTTCAGAACATCAGGGTTCATACCCCCCCCCCGCTCAGTGCACCACCCTCACCCCGCCGCCTCAATTCAGTAAGAGAAGAAGAAGAAAAGGAAATCTGTCAAGTATGCACTTTGCTGGCAATGTGTTCCCATGATTCATAGCATTCCTTGGGGCAGGGTGGGGCCTCAGTAGTGGCCCACACACACACACACACACACACACACACACACACACACACACACACACACACACACACACACACACACACACACACACACACACACACACACACACACTCTCACTGGTCCCACTGCAGCTTGAGAAGGACGTGAACTGATTAAAGAATTCTGCTTCCAAAACACACACACACAAATAACTTTTCATGTCAGTTTGGTCCATGTCCCATTTGCCAACATGGAGGAGTCGGGCTGTAATCTGCAGCCAGCCAACAGAAGGCGACTCCCCCTGAAGGTCGAACGCCACCTTGGTGCGACGCCCAGCGCACGTGTCCGTGCACGTTCAGCTGCAGCAACAACACACTCTGAAAGTGACTCTGGACTGGGAACCAGCTTCACACCAGTGACACATACACACACACACAGCTCACTGTCTCTCTCAGTGCATCAACCTTCAAATATAGTATGAATGTGCATTCATAAAAATGTGTGTGTGTTTAGGATTAGGGGGGGGCAGTGTGTTGATCAGCTCTGGAACTCGTGACGGGGTCGCGGCCTCGGGCAGCGGCTTCACGAGGGGGCGGGCCCTTTGGCTCACTCTCTCTCTATGAACAGGTTTCCATCAATGATCTGGAGGCGTGTCTTTCACGCTGCACGGGTCAATGGCTCCATGACTTTGACCCTTGACCTTTAAAATCCCATCAGGTCATGGTTGGCTCCCAGAGAATGTTGGTGAAACTGAAACACGGCTCATTAGAAATGAGCCACGCCTCACAGGGCTGTGTGGTTCTGTTAGATAAGGCAGCACACACACACACACACACACACAGCTCACTACCGTGATATGAAATTAAAGCTCCACAAACAAAGTGCAGGAGGTGAAAACAGTGTAACTAACATTAATTACTTGCAGTGTCAAAGTCCTATTATTTAAATATATAAAACATAAATGTGTATTTGACTTTTATTTTGGTGGGATTTCACTGCTCAGGTCAGTTTAAAGATCATCTGTGACCTGATGATGATGTCAGTGAGTTGACCTGCAGATCACCTCAGTTTCATCTGTTTCCAAACTTCACCTTCAGAACGAGACGACTTGTTAGTTAATGTTAATGTTAGTTAATGTTTCTGTGGAGTCGAAATCAAACGCTCCATTTTGTCCTGCTGCGGTGGACAGGGTGAGAACCAGGAACCGCGTCCTGAACATGACTTTTCCTACACGCGGATGGATTAGAGTGGGTTAAACATGGGCCGATTTCAACATCAGACCCAGCTCATGGCTTCGACATGTGGCTCGAAGTTCTTCAACTTCGCTAAACTTGTCTGGAGGCGAGAGAGTGTAGAACGCCGAGGGTTCTAAGCGAGGTCTGGTGCCCCGCTCGTACCTGATGAAGGTGGTCTTCCCGGTGGAGTACTGGCCCACCAGCAGCACCATGGGCTTGCTCTGGAAGTCCGCGGCCTCCAGGGCCGGGGAGTGGAAGTCATGGAACAGGTAGGTGTCCTCCAGTGGCAGCAGCTTCCTGGTGTAGAGGCTCTGCAGACCCTCGGTCACCGTCTGGTACATTTCCCCCTCCCTGCTGCGGCCCTGCTCCTGCTTCACCCAGCTGAACATCGCGCTGCTCCGCTCGGCTCCTCCCTGGTTCCTCCCTGGTTCCTCCGGTTCTTACAGCGGGACTCGACCTCCACGCTCGGGACAGAGAGTAGGAGTGTGCGCGTCTGGAGCCGAGAACACACTGCCCCCTCTGTATGCGCGTGTGAGAGAGTGTAAGTGTACCTGAGGGCGCCGCCCCTGTGACGCAGCATGGACACACACACACACACACACACACACACACACACTCTCTCTCTCTCTCTCTGTGAGGAAACCTGAACTTTTTCTAACTCTCATCTCAACCCTACATGACGTCACCCGTGTAAACATGTTCCAAACAGTTCATTTCTAATGATTATGATTCACCCTCAATAACTGCTATTAATATTAGTCACTACATTTGCTCCACACCCGTGGTCTTCATCAGTCAGGCTGTGACATCATCTCTTTTCTTAATAACTGAATTAATTATCTCAGGATTCTTTCTTCTTGTTTGTCTTTTTAAATCTGTGTATCTGCAGGCTCCTCACACGTCATCCTGTGGCGCCCCCTGGTGGACACGAAGAAATACACGCGAAGACCCTGTGATTGATCTCCTTAACGAGACCAGAGGGGATGACGTCATGATGGCGTGATGAGCCAGGACTTTTAATTTCAAACCAAAGTATAAATGCAGCGCGCGCACACACACACAGAGCTGGTGTCAGTCACCAGTGTTCGTGTCTCCTCCACTGAATGAATGAATGAATGAATGAATGAATGACTGACTGGCTCCAGAACAGTCTTACTCTCTTTATTGGTGCTGCTGTTCGCATCACTGGGTTAATACAGTTCGGCTCAGTGGACCCAGTCTTTGTTCTGAGCCTCCAGGGTCCTGCAGTCTGACACCAGGTTCCGCTTCCGGTGTCCTGGCATCAGGACTTCCAGAAGTTCGGGTTCTGGGCCATCCGCCTCTGGAAGTTCTCATACCACTTGAGGACGCAGCTGGACGGGATGAAGGTCTCGGTTCGGTTCGGGGCCATCTGCTCCTGCGACACGGCGAAGGACGAGCAGAAGTTGTAGAGGCTGTCCAGCATCTTCTGGGTGAACTGGACGAACGGGTCCACGGAGGACACGGCGGCGCCGGACACCGGCAGCTCCTGGGCCAGCTGCTGCAGGGGCTCCACCGACACCCCGACCTGCGCCACGGAGGAGGCGGCCACGGAGCCGAAGGGCTGCGGCCCGGAGCCGCGGTCGCCGGGCTTCAGGCCCGAGATCTTGAAGATGGCGCTGGGCTTATCGTTGGTGATGAAGCCGAGCAGCTGCCACACCGGGCCGCCGCCGCCCGGGTCCGGGAAGGAGAAGTACACGGCGCCGCCCATCCCGGCGGGGAACGGCACGGTGCCCAGCATGAAGACCACCACGTGGTTCACGTTGTCAAAGTCCGCCAGGTTGAACACGAACTTGTCCGGAGCCACCTGCACCGCGTCGGTCTGCACCAGCCGACCCGCCACCAGGCAGCCGAACATCCCGCCGGAGGAGCGCCCCGCGCCGGGTCTCTGGCCTCACGGGGTCCGCTCAGAGGCGGAGCAGGCGCGGATGGGTCTGACAGGGAGGCACGGGGGGGGGGGGGGGGGGGGGGGGGGGGCCCGGGAGGACCGCAGGAAAGTTCCAGAACCGGCCGACATGTTGGATCCACAGCTGCTGCTCGACCATCGACTGAGTGGCCTGAGAGTTTGACTGACAGGCAGCTGCGTGTCTGCTGTGCAGGACCGCACGCAGAGCACGCACAGTACACAATACATACACACAATACACACACACACACACACAGTACACAATACACACACACACAGTACTCAAAGTATACAGACTGAAGAGACTGAGCCCTGACGATGATTCGATAATCGATTTTCGATCAGCAGCGTTCGTTAGCGGAAGTCAGACCGGAAGTCAAATATCGAAGTTCGAAAAGAAAGAAACACAAATAAAGTGGAAATGTTAAATCTCGACTGAGAGGCCTGAGAGTTTGACTGACAGGCAGCTGCGTGTCTGCTGTGCAGGACCGCACGCAGAGCACGCACAGTACACAATACATACACACAGTACACAATACACACACACACACACACACACACACACACACACACACACACACAGTACTCAAAGTATACAGACTGAAGAGACTGAGCCCTGACGATGATTCGATAATCGATTTTCGATCAGCAGCGTTCGTTAGCGGAAGTCAGACCGGAAGTCAAATATCGAAGTTCGAAAAGAAAGAAACACAAATAAAGTGGAAATGTTAAATCTTCATACTTCAAGTTTCACTGTGATTTCAGTTGAAGGTGTAGTGACGTCACTGTCCAACGAACAGTGTAATATGAAACCTTGAACGTTTCCTCAAGGTGTACGTCACTTCCGCAAATGGCGTGCTCGAGAGGGTCACATGACGTCCGGACGTGACGTGTGTTGTGGGTTGTGTTGCCATAGAGACAGAGGACCTGTCTCTCGACAGCCGGACTCGTCACGTGCGTCAGGTGTTTTCTCACTTTTTACCGGTAAGTTACCAAAAAAACAACTCCAATCTACTTCCGCCTCCATCATGAAGTCACGTGAGGTAAAACAGACTGCAAAACATGACGTCAGAGGAGTTTCCCATTATTGTTATTGTTCTGATGGTGTATTATAGTAGTAGTGGTAGCAGTAGTACTGTTTGTTTTTGTTAGGAACATTTCTTTCGACCCGGTGACATCATCAGGTCCCGCCTCCCTCCTGGAGGAGCACACACACCTGAACATGCCGAGGAAAGCCAAGAGAGGAGGAGGAGGAAAAGGGGGGAGGACGGAGGAGGAGAAGCTGGTGTATCTGCAGCAGAGAGCTCAGGCTGAGGAGGAGACGGCCAAGAAGAAGGAGGAGATCCTGGCTCTGTTCCTCAAGGTAACGGCCTCCGACCTCTGACCTCCGACCTCTTACCATCATGAGCGATGCGGCCACCAGGGGGCGACATGTTGACTCAGCCTGCGTTGTGTTCAGGACAAGCTGCAGAAGGAGGAGAGAAACGCGTCGGTGAACCTGCTGAAGCTCAGCGAAGGCTGGAGGTCCATCCTCCGTCAGACCCGATCCTCTGAGCTCCGTCAAGACATGGCCGTCCTCAGTCAGACGTTTGAGAGGCAGCTGGACGCCGCGGACGATGTCACAAAGGTGAGACGCTGCTGCTGTGCTCACTCACGTCACGAGGTCAAAGGTTTATTGATGAAGGCGCCGAGGACACGTGCAACCTTCACAGGAAGGAGCTTCAAAATAAAATCACTCAACAGAGTGACATTCTGACAGAAGTTGGTGGACACCCGTCTTCTTTAAAAAGAAGTTGTTGGCGTCTTGACGCTTCCTGTTTGTCTCCCAGAGGCTGGTGCGGGACCTGCAGGAGGCGGAGCTGCAGGCGGCGCGGGTGCAGCAGCTCCACCTGCAGCACGTGGAGCGGCTGCGGGCGCAGCAGGAGAAGCAGCTGACGGCCCTGCAGCAGCGGTGGGAGGAGGGGCTGCAGCACCTGAGCCGCACCTTCAGCTCCGAGAGGTGAGCGAGCCCCCACGGCACCCCCTGCAGGAGGGATGGTTCCACCCCTGTGTTGTGTCTCCAGGGGACAGACGCAGG
Organism: Pseudorhombus dupliciocellatus; assembly: GCA_016785235.1. Classification (NCBI taxonomy): domain Eukaryota; kingdom Metazoa; phylum Chordata; class Actinopteri; order Pleuronectiformes; family Paralichthyidae; genus Pseudorhombus; species Pseudorhombus dupliciocellatus. Next base: position 483,888 of record JAFBJW010000079.1, read on the forward strand.
CGGACTCTGGGCAGCGGCGAGCTGATCTGGAAAACGCCACGTTCGCCGCGGAGAAGCAGCACGAGGCGGCGATGAATGAAACGGTCCGGCTGTACAGCGACAGCATCGCGGCGTACGAGAGCTCGCACCAAGACCGGGTAGGTCCCAGAACCACGGTCCCCCAGCCCCGTGAGGTCTGTCTCAGTCCCCGTGTCTTTGTGTCCCCGTGGACAGAGGGCGGCCCTGCTCCTGGAGGGCTCCATGCTGCTGAAGGAGAAGACTCGCCTGAGGCAGGAGACGCTGCAGCTCCACCACAAGGAGGCAGAAGACATGGAGGAGCTGCTGGCGAGGAACCGGCAGCTGGTTGAGACGAGGGACCGAAGCTTGAGGAGGCTCAGGAAGCTGCAGGTCAGAGGTCGTGAGCTGCTCCTCAGAGAAGGAGGCGCAGAACAAACTGATGAGAGGATAGAATGGAGCCGCTGTCCTCACAGGTCCTCAGCGTCTCCTGGTTTCCCTCAGGACGCCACGTTCCAGCTGAGGGTGAAGCTCAAGTCCGGCGAGACGGAGAAGGAGCTGGTGGAACGAGATCTGACGGCCGCCAGAGACCAGGTGACCCAAAGGACCCGCGCGCTTCGTGACCAGCTGACCCGAGGTCAGTCGGAGGCGAGGAAACGTTTGGCCGACCTCAGCACGCAGAGCAACGCCGCCGACAGGAAACTGCAGGAGGTCACGGCCAAGGTGAGGTCTGTGGCGTGAGCCGTGCCGCTGCCGTTCCCCGTGGCTCAGGTGTCACTCCGCGTGTTTCAGGGGGACCGAGTTCTGAGAGTGGCTGGAATGTGCCGGAAGCTGAGGGACGAGGTGATGTCATCAGGCGCCGATTTCCACGGGTCTGAGGTGGAAGCAGCTGAGGTGAGGAGCCGACGGTGTCAGGCAAGAAAGGAAACGTCTCGTCTCCGTGAACAAACCCACCTGTCGCCCCCTGCAGGACACGTGTGAGTCTGCGGACTTGTGGCGTTTGATGCGGCTCGTACGCGCTGCTCTGCTGCACCGCGAGGTTCTGAGGAAACGCCGAGAGCACCTGAGCCGGGAGAACGGGCAGCTGAGGCTGCTGCTGCGCCGGCACCTCGACGCCATGACGGTCAGCGACCGCGCCCTCGGGGAACGCCCCGCCCTGCTCGCGGTGAGCCGGGCCCCGACAGCGACGGTCCCATCAGACGGCGGCAGGCGCCATAACGTGGTCGAGGCCGCTCACGCCGTCAGACAGACGCTGGACTGACGTCCGTTTGAGATCAGAGAAGAAGAAGCAGAGCCTCCGGACAGTTACACCATTTAATAGTTATTATAGACATTTTATATACATTTCAACAGTTGTATTCTATGTGGTACAATCTTTAAAATCTGTTGTTTCAGAGTTTGTAAATCAAAAAAACAAAAACGTACAAAACTCATCAAAACTCCAAACTGAGCCAAACTTTTTTTATCCATTTTTTGGAAGACTAGAAAAAATACTTTTATTGTATTAACCATGCATTACACAAACAAAGGGCTTAGTTACACAGTAAGTTGAAGTCTGGGTGAAAATAAAACTAAAATAAAAAGAGTGGTGACGGAGCAGAAGCCGCTCGTTACAAAAACCTACCGTTAGAAAAATTACACGAAAACAAAGCGGAAACTAAACGGAGCAGACTCACTTCCTGTTTGAGGAGCCGCGAGAAGAGAGAAATCACAGTGATGGAGAGGAGGACGAGGAGCGGGGGGGGGGGGGGAGAGGCAAGGGGGGGGGGGGGGGGGGGGGGGGGGGGGGGGGGGGGAGCTGCAAAGTGTCCCTGAAGGCAGCGCCTGCAGTGTTCTGTGACTGTGGTGCGTTCAGGTTCTCTGTAAAACCAAACGTTTCCTGACAGAATACTGTGAACGAGCAACTGGACGTTAAACCGGGGGACGGCAGACGTTACCATAGCAACAGCGCTGCTTTAAAACAAACAGGGTGGACGCTCGTGTTGGCAGCCAGCAGGGGGCGGCAGCTCTGAGGGTTCGTCACATGACGTGGAGGTGGGCGGGGCTTCTGACTGGACGGGAGAGAGGAGCTACGCCGTCCTCAGTGCCGCTAACGAGACGCTGATAAAAAGGGATTATAAAAACTAGATTTATTTTACACGGGCGAGAGCGGTAACGCCCACCCACTGAATCCTTCGCTCTCACGTGGGTGGAGCTTGAACGCAGGGCTCTGATTGGCCCCTGCGGGGCTGGGGGCGGAGAGTATCTGACGTCTGACCCGGCATGGTCTGAATTTTTGTTCTTTAAAAACGCTGTAAAAAGGCTGAAGGTTAAAATCGACGCTTTGGTTCAGATTTCACTGTTAAAAATAAACGTAAATAATGAGAAACCTCGACGATCTGTTCCTCTGGAGATCAAAGCAGCTTCTGTCCGTCAGACTGAACCGGTCCGCTGTGGTGACCCCGCCCCCCCGCCGACGCTCCGCCCGCGTCTCTTCAGCCGCCGTCCGTCCTGGCCCAGGTGGATTCAACAAGACACACACTCCAGTCTGAGCAGGGTGGGAGGGGCTTGGGTCGTGACGCAGCACGGGGGGGGGGGGCGGGGACGACAACTACGCCTGACAGCGTTCCTGCTGCCGGCGCTCCAGGCTGAAATGATATTCCTGAATCCTCTGTGTGTGTGTGTGTGTGTGTGTGTGTGTGTGCAGACCAGCCGGGCGGGCGCTCTCTCTCTCTCTCTCTCTCTGAGTCTCTCGCCCCAGGTCCATCTGGCTCCCCTCCTTCTCGCCTACACGTAGACCCTGGCGAGGGCGTCGGCTCCGGCGGAGGCGATGAAGGCCTTGGAGGGATGGAAGGCCACGTCGTAGATGGCCTCCTCGCTCTTCTTCCGGTGAGCCGTGATCTCCTGAACGCACGTTTTACTGTCGAGGTTCCACAGGCGCAGGGAGCAGTCGTGACCTGGGGAGGAGACGCGTCATCGTTACATCACCGCCCAGTCTGATGTGTGTGTGTGTGTGTGTGTGTGTGTGAGACACGTACTGCCGGACATCAGGTAGATCCCGTTAGGATCCACTGCCAGACTGGTCACGGCGTCCAGGTGAGCCACCATGGCGTGGATCACCTTACCTGCACACAAAGGAGGGGCGACAGAGCTGAGCGCCAGGTCACGGGGGCGAGCGATCAAAGCCCCGGCGTCGGAAAAGCCGACTGACCTGACTTGTTGTCGTAGAATTTGATGTGTCGGTCCTCGTGGGCGGTGATGGTGGCCGGCAGCGTGGGATGACTCACCACCTTGTTGATGTGGTTCGACCCCGGGAGAGCTGGAAGGGCGGAGAGGTCAACGTCTGCAGGCGAGTGTGTGTGTGTGTGTGTGTGTGTGTGCGTGTGTGTGCGCGCGTCCTTACAGCTGTCCCCCTGACCCTTCAGCACCAGTGCTTGCTGGGACGTCTCCAGGTCGTACACCACCACGTCGCCGCTGTTAAAGGACGCCACCATATGGGCGGGGTCACAGCCATTAAAGTCCACTGACGTGGGGATCCCGTGTTCTGCAGACACACACACACACACGTTAACAAACCGGGGGTGATGTCGCTGCAGCAGGGGCGGGTCCTCTGGTGGCGCCCGGCGCTCTCACCCTTGTTGGCGTTGAAAGTGCAGATGCAGGGGTTCTTCTCCGTCGGGTTCCAGAGCTTCACGGTTCCGTCTGCCGAGCAGGACAGGAGGCGGTTCTTGATGCCGCTGTAGGCCAATCCCCACACAGCGTCAGTGTGCCCCTCCCACGAGCCAGCCAGAACGCTGGGATCTGATTAGACAGGAGGAGGAGGAATTATACGTTTGTGAGAAAAGATTTTACTGTGTGTGTGTGTGTGTGTGTGTGTGTGTACCGTAGGTGTCGTAGGGGTCGACATTTGAACTGGGGATGTTCCACCACTGGATGGTGGCGTCGATGCCTCCACTGAAACACTGTTCGCCACTGGAGGTCATGGCGAGCGACAGCACCGGTCCACTGCAGGGAGACGGGCGGTTACCAGCTGTGAGGTCATGTGACTGAGGCGTGTGTGTGTGTGTGTGTGTGTGTGTGTAGGTACGTACACGTGGGCTCTGAACGTGTAGACGGGCTCCACGTCGAAGGAGGCACTTCTGGAAAACAGTAAAAAGAGACGTCAGTGAGCACGTCGCCATCAGACGGCGTCCGACTGAGGGGGAGGGGTTAGGCCGTGTACTTTTTGGCGGGGACGGTCTTGGTGAGGTTCCACAGCTTGAGGGTGTGGTCCTCGGACACGGTGACCAGGCAGGGCTCCACAGGGTGGAAGGCCAGCGCTCGGACGCCGTCGAAGTGGCTCCGCAGCGTGTACTTGGGGTTCCACGTCTTCCGGAATGAAGCGTCCTTATTGGTCGGCAGCTGGAGGAAACACACACATTAGACTCATGACACGCCGCTGCCGGGACACCGCAGCGGGTCGGGGGCGGTCCTCACGTCGTAGCTGTAGTCCGTTTCGTCGTTGTTGACGGTGAGGTCGGCGAGGTCGCCCAGACCCAGCACGCTCTCCAACACGTCGTCCGACCCCCCCAGCAGGAAGGACTTGCCCCCGCCCGTGGGAAAGGGCAGCGGCTCGGCTGCGGAGAGAGAGAGAGAGGCAGAGACAGTGAGGGCCCGGGGCCAAGCGAGGGGGCTTGTTCTGGGCCGGCTCACTCACACCACTCCGTCCCGTCTCCAGAGCTGCGAGCTTCTCCTGCGCCCTCGCCGTCCTCTGCCGTCACCAGGAAGTCAAACTCCTTCAGCGCCTCCTCCGTGTCTGCGTCTTCCTCCGACGCCAGGCCCTCGTTCCCGACCTGAGGAGCAGAGCGACGCCGTCAGAGGAGAGAGAGGAGGGAGGGAGGGACGAGGGCGAGGAGCTAAAGAGAAGATGTGTGTGTGCGTGTGCACGTGCCTTGGTCTTATGTTTCTTGGCTCGATGGTGTTTGCCTGGACTGATGTCGTCCATCAGGTCTCCGTCCTCGTCCTCGTCCTCGTCACTGTCCTCTGCGTTCTCCAGGAAGTTAAACGTCTCCAGGACGTCACTTGGACTCCTGGACACCGAAACATTAGCTCTGGGACGCCACTCTGAGCGTGCATGTGTGTGCGTGTGTGCGTGCACCTCTTGCTGTCCCGGCGCCGCTCCGTCCCGTTGATCAGGTGCTGCAGGTTCTTGTTCTCCACGGAGCCGTTCTGCTCGGAGCCCGACAGGCCGAGCAGCGAGCGCACCCTCTGCGTGCGCACGTCCAGGATGGTGTCTGTGTAGCCCACCTCCTGCAGGTACCTGCACACACACGCACACACACACACGGTGCTGTCTGAGAGGCTGAGGACGGGCTGAGACCCGGGGACAGACTGAGGACTCACTGTCTGAGGAGCTGCCGGCCTTGTTTCCAGGTCAGCTGACTGTTGGCGGGAACGGCAGAGACCTCCGAGTCTTTGGCATCTGAGGGACAGGGGACAGAGGATGAGGGAGGACAGAGAGACGGGCAGACGGACGGACAGAACACCCACCTGAGTCAAAGCTGGGCATCTTCATGTCCCCCTGGTTTAACTCCGTCCCGTATTTTAACTTGTGGTACTTTGCCCTGAGGAGGCGAAGCAGAGCGTCAGCGATGATGATGTCACCACACGGACGTCAGGGGGGAGGAGCTTCTTACCTCTCCTGCTTCAGGGCGTATTCTAACATCTTTATTCTTCTGACCAGGTCGTTCTTCAGGTTCTCCTGACCCTTCCGCTCGCCCTGGAGGAACGCTATCCTGGCCTGCGGACACAGAGCGGCGCTCATGGGGTCATCACGTATGACATCACCCCCCCCCCACACACACACACACACACACAGCTCATCAGCAGCTGCTCCCGAAAACTTAACACTGATGGGGCCGCGCCCCCTCCCCTCCAGAACACGTCACCTTGTCAACAGGGAAACCTGATGTCCTCCCCGGGGCAAGGGAGAGAGAGAGGGGGCGTGACCTGGGGCTCCTGGGCGGAGCATTACATAACACCTCCACTGATTGGCGGCTCTGCGGCGGACAGCCGCAGCAAACCGTCAGACATTCGAAGCACGCTCTGCGGCGGCCGCCATGACTGCACGAACGAACGGGTCATAGGTCAGAGGCGCTTCCTGACGTGCGCACAAAGCGCCGGGCGAGTTTAAACACGTGTCAGCGGCGGGCAGAGCACATGTGACGGTCCCTGACTGCAGCTGACCGTGTCACCTGATGCTGGGTTAATGTTTAACCCCCCCCCCGACCAAAGACCCGGTTTAGGACCACGTGACGAACGCCACCCTGTTCTGGTGTGTGGGGGGCGGGACCTGGGTGCAGAGTCAGAGGTGTCTGTCACTGAGCGTCAGGTGACACGTTTCAGCCCCTCTGAGGCAGAACCCCCCCCCCACACCTGGTGGACATGAATCAAGTGCTCCTGGGGGAGGAGCTGGAGTGAGGTCAGAGCAGGGTGAAGAGGATGATGCAGGAGTGTGTGAGTGTGTGAGTGTGTGTGGTGAGCTCACTGGCACCGATTTACCAGCCTGACAGATCGAGCTGGGGGGGGGCATTCCTGAACACACACACACACACACTCTGTGTAAACACTAGTTATTTTGGGCCCATCCACTTTTGGCGTCCAGCTGGGGGGGGCGGGGCCATGGAGCCTAGTTTATTAAAACATGGTCGACCTATCACCACCCTCCAGGTGAACAGGCTGACCTTTGACCCTTCGCTCCACCTCAGATGGACACAAGTGTCCAGGGGGACATTGGATGCAGGATTAGTACCGTTACATAAACGTTCATAAGAAATAAATGTTCCCTCTGGATTCGTCTTGATGGAGGCGTTGACAGATGACACGCCCCCTCACTTTGACGCTGACATTTAAAACGCATCACTGTTGCTATGGTAACAGACGACTGAAAGGCTGGTCAGAGATCAGGGGCTAGGACACCAGGACAGGAAGTGGCTTCCTGACTTCCTGCCGAGCGCTGACAGGGCGTCAGTGTGGGAGACAGAGACTGACGAGGGGCCTCCTCAGCAGCAGCAACTGGACATTCACCAGTGTCGGACCAGTCCCTGCATCACTACAACAACCACCAGCAGATAAAAACACACATCGGGGGACGGTGCGTCCCCTGAAAGCACCGGCCTCTGACCGGGTCGATCCGGGAGCAGGAACTCTGTGACTGGTTTAATATTTGACCAGACTGTGAGAAAACCCGAGGCCCTGAGGCGAACGTACGACTTCTGTTACCGCACAAGAAAAAAGGTCAACTATTCCCTCAGAGTCCAGACGCCCCAGCGGCCGCGTCCACAGGTGGGCCTGAGAGCAGCGGACCGCCGCAGGAATGTCGACACGCTGGCTCCTTATCAGCAGCTCTGACGGAGTCATGCTGAAGGCATCCGGCGCCGCGCACGACAAGTCTGAGCACGGATCAGCGCTCGGCCTGAAGTGGATCTGAGGGGAACTCGTGTGGAAGCAGAACCCAGGTCCTGGACCTCGTCCTGTCGACTGGACTCTGACGCAGGCACAGGATGACGTCACGAGGACAGTCCCCAGGTCGCTGACCCTGTGTGTGGCACCTGGTCAGAACCTGATGTGTGACAGTTACCAGATTAAAGGTCACCTTTTCAAATTAAGACGTGGCTGTTAATAAAGCTGTTCATATCAAAGACCGTAGATCAGTCCCTGTCTCCTTCCTTCAGGGACATGGACACACTGTCTCTGTCCTAACCTCAGCTCCCTTTCTCGGTACTGCAGTATTCTGAAGTATCCACAGTACCAGGGTTACTCCATGCTGGGTTCGGGAGCTGTCTCAAAGTGCTGGACGGAGGTCTGCTCCTCCTCCGCTGCTGCTCCTCAGGTGTTCGAGGAGGACACGGGAGAAACACGGCGCTAAAGCTAACGGCTAGCTCCAGGCGAGCTAACCGTACCCGCTAGCTTTAGCCCGCTAAGCCCCGCGGTCGGACCGAGTGCGGCCGGCCCCGGAGAAATAAACCGGGCGACAGAGCACCGGTGACCCGCTGACCGAGCCCCGGTCCGGGCTGCTGCTGTGAGCTCGCTCGGCGTTAGCGCTAAGCTAGCGGAGTATGCTAACCTGGAGCTCGGCCCTCTCCACCTCCCAGTGCGCCCTCTCCATCTCGAACCGGGCCCACTCGTGCTGGATGTAGTGCAGGATGCCGGGGATGGTGTACTGCTGCTGGGGCCGGGCCAGCTCGTCCGGCTGGTGTGGCACCATGACTCCTCCGATCGGCGGGTTGGCGTTGCCGGTGCCTCCCGGCTGGAGCTGCTGCTGCTGCGGCGGCGGAGGCTGCCTCACAGCGCCCGCTCCGACCCCTCCTCCTCCGCCGGGGTGCTCATCCATGTTTTCCTCCCTCTCTCTCGGGGAGAAGGAGAAGGAAAGTCCCGGGCAGCAGAGGTCCAAGGACGGATTCCGCTTCCAGCTAAAGCCCGAGAGTCCGCTCCGGTTCAGAGGCTCCGCCGCGGTGCGTGAGGGAAGCTGCCCCCGGAGGGCTGCGTGAGGGCGGCTGCTTCAGGACGAAGCGTCGGTGAGTGAGTGAGTGAGTCTACCCGGCCGCCATTACTCCCCCCGCTCTCTCCCCCTCTCTCTCTCGCTCACTCTCTCTCCCCCTCCCTCTCTACCAAGGCCGCGGTGCATGACGGGGCTTCCTCCTGGTTTCCCCCCGTCATTCGCCGACATTGATGCAACGTTCACTGACCGAGATATCGTGGGAAGTCGCAGCTCTGATCCCAAGCCCATGAAATCTACGGAGGCCGAGAAAGATCAACAGTGCGACAGACACAGAAACGGAATAAAACTGTTGTTGTTGTGAATCAGCTGCAGGCTCCAACATGTCGCCGTGGGTCTACAGTGCTCCTCTGTCTGTGGTCCTATAACCTGGAGGATGTTTGTCCCTGAATCTCACAATGAGTCTAAACACACACCAGAAGTCATTTTTAATTGTCATCTCTCTTTTAACCACTCCAAGGTATCCACGGCCCTGAAGTTATGACCACATTAATCATGGACTCTGGTTATTGTCCTTATGTTTACATTTAGTTACATACATTTAGATCAGCAGTTTGATACCCGACCTTGTATCACTCCTATTTACCATTTGATATGGCGTCAGTAAACGCACCACCTCCCGACAGTCACTCGGCATTGGATGCTAACAAGTTAGCTTGTTGTTTTCACCGGAAACGGAAATGTCCCGTTTGTTTTACGTTGAGGTTGAGAATGAAAACAGCTAGCAGCCGCTAGCCTACGGTTGTTCTGCCGGTAAATACACTTTCTTTATGTCATTATTTGATCCGATGTGATAACGCAGCTGTGTCGCATTGTTCAGGTGTTCAATTTGGAAACCTACGCATTCTACAAAGTCCTTCAGCAGACGCTTTTATCCAAAGCGATAGGCACAAACACCTGTCACCTGTCGCTTTAAAGTGACGTCATCCCAGCGGTCCAAACAGCAGGTGAGCGCATCCGGCGCCTAAAGGTCAAAGTTCAAACTCACTCTTGTTTTAAATGAGTTCATGACAACAGTTTGTCTCCGGTCTCTCTGTGGACATGAAGGAGCCATGATCAAGTTCGTATTGATGGTGAACCGGCAGGGGCAGACCCGGCTGTCCCGGTACTACCAGCCCGTGGAGCTGCACAGGAGGGCGGCGCTGGAGGCCGACGTGGTCCGCTGCTGCCTGAGCCGGCGGAAGGAGCAGGTACCTGGAGTCCTCACGGTTGCATGAAGTCGGCGAACGTGTCCCCGCGTCACTGAGCTCCCGTGTTTCCCCAGTGTTCCTTCGTGGAGTACAAAGACTTCCGGCTGGTCTACCGTCAGTACGCCGCTCTGTACATCGTGGTCGCCGTCACAGATGCAGAGGTGAGTCTTTCAATCTCTAATTTGCAGACCTTGTCTTAAGTTTTTAAAATTACATTTCAAATTTTTTTATGTCCTTCTCAGAACGAGCTGTCCGTCTACGAGCTGGTTCATAATTTTGTGGAGGTTCTGGATAAATACTTCAGCCGAGTGGTGAGTTCACACGCACATGTGCGATTCAGACGCTGCTGCTGTTCCATGTTCACAGTTGTGTTTGTGTTTGCTTCCCTGCAGAGTGAGCTGGACGTATCCTTCAACCGAGAGCTCGACTCTGCGTGATGTCAGTGAACGTCTCTTTGTTTCCTTGACTCTGATTTGTCACCAGATCATGTTCAACCTGGACCGAGTCCACGTCATCCTGGACGAGATGATCCAGAACGGACACATCGTGGAGACCAACAAGAGCAGAATCCTGGCGCCGCTCACTGCCCTCGACAAGATGGCCGACAGCTGAGACGCCACACCACGTCAGTCTGTGACTCAAAACCAGTCTGGCCCATGTTCCATCTGCTAACACGGAGAAGTGTGAGCTGTACTACAGCCAGCTGCCAGGGGGCGATACATGGTTGGGCTTCATTCTGTGGGAACAGGCGTCCATCTTTAGTTTGTCGTTCCATCTTTTCTCCAGTCCTATGTCAGGAGGCGGAGATCAAAGGACTCAGCTGAGGTCAGCTACAGGGAATCAAACCTGCGACAATTCCTTCAATCTGGGCCGTTCTTTGCCAATTAATCAACGGAACCCCAGCTAAAGCGCCTTTGATGTCGGTCACAGATCAGAGGACATGACCACAGGACTCCATGTTTACTTCATACTTTGCAAACATTTTAATGATTATTTTTTGGAGCATACACATTTGAAAATATCTGTTTACCTCAAACTGCAACTTGAGTTAAATAAATGTTTATAATATACAAAGAAAATACAGGAGAGCAGAGCCGACACGTCTTCTCTTTCCATGTGCCTCGCACACGACCAGTGTTTCTGTCTCGACAGCTTCATTAAAGAAAACACCAAATGCACTCTGACCCCTGCGGCCGGTCAGCAGCAGCCCGAAAACTGTCTCTCACACGCACACACACACGAAAAACGAGAAAGCAATGAAACAAACTTAAAAACAGAAACGGGATGATTGATTGGGGGAGGAACTGAAAACAGAAGCTACGAGTCAAACCAGGAGGAGGAGGGTCAGCACACACTGCAGCAGCTCGGTGAGGAGGAGGAGGGAGCAGCTGCGGATGAAGATGAAGGAGGTGTCGAGGATGCAAGGAGGCAGCTTCATTTCAATCTGCGTGAGCCCCCCCCCCCCCCCCCCCCCCCCCCCCCCCCCCCCCCCCGGCGGTCAGGTTGGCTCGGATCAGCTGGCTGACCTGTCAATCACGCAGCGGCGGCGACGGACTAGAGGAGCATGCTCAGTGCGGCGGTCAGTTGAGGTGGAAGCCTTTCTCCATGGTGGCGGCCAGCAGACGCTCCCTCATGATGTCCTCGGAGGAATACTCCGGAAGCTTCAGGTAGTGGACACACGTGTTGACTGATGGGTAACTGGAGTCTGTGGCGTCGACCTGTGGGGGCGGGGCACAACCACCATTGACAACTAATATCATCAGGTGTGTGTCCTCACTCTGATTTAAAGTTGCTCTGCTTCATGCTCTCCCTCATGCTTGGACCAGAGCAGTCACATGACCTGAGATTTACACCGGATGTGTGAACATCAGGCGGTGTGTGTGTGTGTGTGTGTTTGTGGGAGGGGGGGTTTAGTTCCTGTTTACCTTCCTGACGATGGTGAGGCGGGGGTGCAGGTTGGCGAGGCCACCGGGGGGCAGCGTGGAGCAGCCGGTGGTGAACTGAAGGAAAGCTTTTCTCTCATCCGACGACATCCCACAGAGAACTCTGACGAACCGCAGGAAGCCAGGACTGTGGGGGGGGGGGGGGGCGGGGGGGGGGGGGGGGGGGACAGTGTTCACCTGTGTCTCTGTGCGCGTGCGTGCGTGTGTGTGTGTGTGTGTGTGTGTACCTGTCTCTGGTGTAACCCAGCTTTGGTTCAGTGTAGTTGATGATGTCATCAGCAGTCCAGGAGGGTGATTGGTTCCCACAGAGGATCATCTGAACCTCCTTATGGCTGAAAGAGCTCAACTTCTCCATTGGAAAGACTCGGTTAAAACCCTCTGAGGAGGAGACGAGGACACAGGAGACGTGTCAACTGGACTCGTGTCTCTGCTCAGTAAAGCAGCTCAGTGTGTTTTTACCTCTGAACGCCTCCATTTGTTTCTGGATGCCCGTGTGCATACAGAAGTCAAACATGAGCTCCACGTACTCCTCAGCGTTCTCCATGGTCACCATCTGAACACACACACACACACAGGGTTAACTCAGAGCCTGTGACACGTGCCCGTTGGTGTCAGACGTTCGCCGTCACCTCGTCGTCTCCGTTGGTTTTGAGATCCACAGCAGAGAAACCGTGAACCTTTGAGGACGGACAGAACTGGAAGTTGAGCCTGGACAGAGACAGAGAGACAGACAGTGTCAACCTGTGGATCACCACCCCAGGACGGACTTCAGAGGTCCCTGTGGCGTCCTACCCGAGGTCCTCAATGCTGAGCGGGGGTCCGGAGCCGAGCGGGTTCCTGAGCATCAGGTCCTGCAGCCTGGTGTTCTTCTCGTCCTCAGACAAACTCTTGCTCGCCAGGATCTGCCTCCTCTTCACCGCCAGCTCCTTCACCTCCTTCAGGAAGCTGGCTCTGTGGAACAAAAGCAGGAGAGATGAAACGCGCTCTCAGCGGCGGCAGCTCGAGGAGGAGGCGGAGCAGAGCGTGCTGACCTGTGCGGGTTGACCAGCTGGAAGTCGTCCCAGGTCAGGATGCCGTGGTACCAGGCCGGTGGTTTGGGTTTGGGCGGGTCCATGATAAACTCGGACTTGGAGTCCTCGTCGAAGCTGCCCACAGAATACGTCTCCTGGCTCTCCTCGGTGGACGCCTCCGACTGCACCTCGGACAGCAGCAGGAAGGGGTGCAGGGAGGGCCGCTCGGGGTCGTGGCCGTGCGGCGAGCTGCGGGACTGGTACAGCAGCTTGCTCATGTTGGACTTGATGTCTCCCATGCAGAGCAGCTTGAAGAAGGGCTGGGATACGGGCAGGTCCACCAGCCGGTTGTCCTGGATGCACTTGGCCAGGAAGACGCCCAGGAAGTGGAACAGCTTGGTGATGCGCTCCAGCTCCTCGCTGTCCTGAGGGAACGGCGCGGCGAACAGCCCGCAGGAGCGCTGCACGTAGAAGCCGGGGGGCTTCAGGCCCCCGCCCAGGTCCACCTGCAACAGCAGCTGGCTCAGGTCAGCTGATCGGCCGAGGACAAACCAAGACTCAACTCCACTGAACCACTTTGACCTCTGACCTGTCGGGACTCGTCGTCGGGGAAGTCGTCGTCACACAGCCACATTCCCAGAGACGTTCTCTGGAACTCTGCAGCCACCAGGGCGTAGAACTCCAGAGTCGGGCCGAGGCCCGTGCCCTCCTCCCCCTGGAACTCCACCTGGACAAGGACACAGAGACAGGCGTGGGCGTGGCCTGATTATTCCACATTCGTGCTCGCACCTTCCTCGGTTACTGCCGTGGACGCACGTCTCACCTCCAGCACGGACTTCCTGTCTGCGTGGATCTGCATGACAGACTCCGCCCACTCCATCATGGTGTCCCCACGGGGGACTTTCACCCGCTCGTGTTTCAGGCGACCCACCCTGAACTCTCCGGGGTCGTCCCGCCGCACTGTCGTGGACGGCCGAGAGCGCTCCATGGTGGCCTCCCGCCGGTTCTGCAGCCACACGATCGCCCTGCGGACACACGGAGGTTAGGGGAGGTCAGACACGTCCTGACAAAACTAATTTGACTGTGAGGGAGGGGCCAGGGGAGGGGCTCCCCTCACACTCACCTGGACGCTCCGAAGGCGGTGCAGGTGAAGTAGAGCTGTCGGGTTTCGAAGGGGATGAGGAAAGGACACTTGGAGGTGAGCTGCTCGCACCAGTCGGGCAGTGCCGCGCTGGCCAGAGCCAGAGGCTCCTGGGCCGCAGAGGAGAGGGAGGGTCAGTGACGTCACCACAGAAGACGAAGCCGCAGCCACGTGCGCACGCTCACCTCGATCTGCTGCAGGATCTTGGTCGTGATCTTCTTACTGGTGAACTCCTCCGGGGACGCGTTGAACTGCAGCTCGTCAAAATCTGAAGGCAAAACAGAGGGTGAGGAGCGGGGCGGAGCGACGCCAGGACGTGCTTCAGAAACGAGGCGCGTGCGCCCACCCTCCTGCAGCGCGCGCGGGTTGGGGGCGGAGTCTCCTCCGATGATGTACAGGATGCGCAGCAGCTGGAGGACGTCCTCCACCCCGCAGGCGTTCTGGCTGCAGCCGGCCTTGGCCTGCGCCGCCTCCCTGGCCACGCCCAGGATCTCACTGCTCTGATTGGCTGAAACTGAACTCGGGCTCAGACCGCCGGAACGGCCCCCGACACTGTGCTCGCAGAAGTCCTGGAGGAGGGAACAGAGGTCAGGCGTGTCTTGGTGTACGTTCAGCGCGTGCGTGTGCGTGCGTGCGTGCGTGCGTGTGCGCGTGCGTGCGTGCGTGCGTGAGTCACCATCTTCACGCTCTCCTTCTCTTTGTCCGAGTCCTTCAGCTCCCTGTACATGATCCTGTGGGACAGAGCAGCCAGGGTCAGACATCAAACACCTGAGCAGCAGGTGCACCTCAGGGCGGCAGCGCGGCCTCTTACGTGTACGTCGGCTCCCAGATGCGCCGCAGTTTGTCTGTCTTCACAGCTCCGTTGCAGGAGAGCTGCAGCAGCCGCTGGACGTAGTAGAAGATGGTCGACTTGTAGTTGGACAGAGGAAGCTCCACCTCCCTGGTGGTGCCCAGACCGGCCACCTGAACACACGCGCTCCATGAGACCAGTGACAAGCACCTGTGACATCATCAGGGTGCTGACCTCCTTACCTTGAGGGTGAGGGCGAGGTGAGGAGACGGGGCGCACTCCACCTCCTCCTGAACCTCCGACCGAGGAGTCCCTGAACCAGAAACCGAGAGATGAGAGGAGGACGCAACATGGAGGCTGACTTCAAGAGAGTGTGTGTGTGTTACCGGGCGGGGGGATCTCCAGGTCGGTGGTCTGCTGGACGTTCGTTCTTCCTGGTCGGGGGTCGAAGGCGGGCACCAGTGCTGAGAACTGTCTCTTGAGGACGAAGTCGTCGTCCCACGTCCTCCTGCGACCTCCTTTGGTTTCGTACTCCTCCTCCTCCTGCAGGACGGCAGTGGCACATTCACCCAACTCATCCTCGCTCCCGCTCACGTTAACGCAAACACCACGACACCGCAAGGTTCTGTACCAGGACCTCCTCGTACTCCTGGTCCTCCTGATTGTCGTCTTCGTTCTCGTCGTCGTCGTCGTCGGGCTCGGGCAGGTCCTCCTCGTCGTCCAGCTCAGCCAATAGCGTGTTGGCGCGGCAGCTGTCCAAGAAGTCTGCGGCACAGTGGAATCACTCAGTTTAACCTTCAATGCGCGTGGAACCGGAGGGAGGTCGGCGTTTTAGTTTGTTAGGCTGCTCTCTGAGGGAGGAGGTCAGCTGAAGCAGGAGGGGTGTGTGTGTGTGTGTGTGTGTGTACCAACCATAGAGAGAGAACTCGGCCTCCTGGCCCGTGTCGCTCTCGCTGGATGTGGACGTGAGGCTGGTCGTTAGGGTGTTGCTTAGCAACTGGCCCACCGACAGGCCCGTGGTTGCCGTGGCTACGTTATTGCTGCTGGTTACTATGGAGGTTGACATGGTAACAGTGGAGGTGGTGCCAGTGGTGGTGAGGTTAGGAAAGCTCTGAGCGCCCATGAGAGGAGAAGCTGCGAACAAACAGAGGGCAGTTAGTCGCTCGACCACGCCCAGGGCTGCTGATTGGCCGCCGAGGGTCAGCTGGTCAGTCTGAGGAGGAGCTGAGCTGGTTTGACTGGGCCCAGCTCTCAGGGCTGAATGCAGTAATGTAGTAATACTTGCAGTACTCACTGGCTGTGCTCATGACGTTGCGGCCCAGCGTGTTGGTGTTGTTGTCGCTGCTGCTGCGGCTCAGGTTCATGTTGTTGGTGGCGTTGGTGCGCGACATGTTGGGCGCGCGGCGGACGAAGGACTCCATCAGGCTGGCCTCGCGGGACGATAGGTTGGGAACGCTAGCGCTGGAGCTCATGGGAGCGCCGGCGGCCAACAGCGAGCTGACCGACAGTCGGGCGTTAGCCGCCGAGCACAGAGGCCTCTGGGAGGGCGTGTCCTTGCTGGAAGACTCCGACACCGAGCTGACGTCGGGGGAGCTGACGCTCACCAGCCCCATGGAGATGGCCGCGGCGGGGTCGGCGCTCGTCGCGGAGGAGTCCTTGTTTCTGCCGTCGTCTCCAGGGGCGGGCGTGTCAGCGGTGAGCGTGCCAGAACTGGACGCGGAGCCGGATCCGCCCTCCACCGCAGAGGACAGTACAACAATGGGCTCCTGCTGCTGTCCGTCAGAACCGAGCCCGCCTCCCGTTAAACCGCCCGCTCCGGAGGCGGGGTCCAGGAGCAGCCCTTCAGCCCTCCTCTCCAGCCGCAGACCCCCCACCCCCGGCAGCCCGGCCGACGAGCTCAGGCTGATGTCAGAGGAGGAGGCGACGCTGCAGACGGAGCTGCTGCTGCCCTTCCTGCTGGAGGAGCTGGCCCCGCCCAGCGACGCGGCCCCGCCCTTATCGGGACAGTTATTTTTCACCAGGCTGCTCCACAACTGCTGGTGCGAGGAAGACGATGAGGAGGAGGTGGTGGTGGTGGTGCCGCCGATGGCTGCCGGCGTCACAGAGGGTCCCACTGTGGAGGAGGCGGGGCCTGAAACAGCGGATGAGACAGGTTTGGGTGACGGCGCTGTGGCAGCCGACTCAGGGTCGAACCCTGGAGCAAGCTTCAGGTCAAACTTCCCTTCAGCGCCCATACGGTAAGAGTTAGAGCCGCCAGCATCCCAGGTTACATCAATCCAGCCTGGATGGACAGAGAGATAGGAGGGAGACGGACGGATGGATGTCAGAGACCCGGCAGAGAGAGACGGACAGAGACAGCGACAGAGTGGCAGAGGGAGGCAGACTCAGAGAAGCAGCTCCACACTGGACCCGCCCCAGCAGGTGTCACGACCACTCTGCCTTTGAATCATGTGACTGCTCCGTTTGGCTGATCTGGAGTCAGCCAGTTACATTCAGGGTTAGACTGTGCAGGGGGGCGGGTCCAGGGGGCGGGTCCAGGTAGAGCGATGAGAGAGAAAAATATGAACAGTCACAGAAAAATGACAAAAGCAGAAAATATTCCTGCAAAACACAAAACATAAATAAATCAACCGATCATAAAAACTACCAATCCACGGAGCTGCTGTTCCGCTCAGTGACATCACAGGGGGGAGGAGCTTAAGATGAATATGATCAGGAGGAGGAGACAGAGCAAAGTAAAGATGGAGAGCAGAGGAGGAGCATTATGGGTCATGGCGGTGCATGTGACCTGCTGGGAGCCAGCTCACCCTCACGCTCTTCTCTTCAGTCTCTGACGCACTGACTCGCAATTTACGTCTTAAAGGTTCTGAGAGTCACGGATCTGCCTGAGGAAGCCGTCTTACCATTGTGCGCCTCTCCAGTGACAGTGCCCTCCCCTGCTGGGGTTCCATCCTGGTCTCGCCACTTCCAGTCGATTCCACGCACGACGCGCGCCCCAGGAACGATGTACTTCATGACCTGGGAGCGGAAGAGTCGCCGCTGCCGCCGAAGGTTGGCCTCCGCTTCCTTCACAGCTTTACCTGAGGGACACAAGGACAGGAGGGACCTGCTCAGACAGCTGTACGCTGCGGCGTCACCTGACCCACGCCGCACGCCACGGTGTTTACCCAGCTGGTCCTCGCACACGGCGGTGACGGTGCCGTACAGCTCCAGCCCAGACAGCGACAGGTAGTGCGTCTGCCCGCTGGCGTTCTTCCCCATCTGTTTGATCCGGACGTGTCTCCAGCCCTGCTTCTCCTCCTTGGACGGGTCCAGGGGCCACGTGGCCGTCGACCTGCGAACACGTTTGACTCCCATCATCTCTGGGCTCCGTCACACAATGAGGACATTCACTGCACAGGACTCGTACCCGGGTTCGTTGAGGCTGCAGTCGTCCACGTGAGTGTAGAGCGTCGTCCAGTTCTGACCGTCCTTGGACACCTGAAACACCCAGTTCCTCAGCGCCGAGCGGCCGTAGCCCCTGAGGAGGGAGGACACGGCGTTATCCGCCTGGCGTGTCTCAGGGTGGACGCTTGTTTCGTTTACCTGGCGCGTCTCAGGGTGGACGCTTGTTTCGTTTACCTGGCGTGTCTCAGAGTGTAGGCTGAGGGGATGACCCAGAGGCCGAGGTCGACTGTGAACCAGGCGTTCTTGTCATCGTTGGTGTGGCAGTTGAGGGCGGAGCTATCCCGGCTCAGGATGTCCTCCAAGCGCCCGTAGGGAAGGTTACGGCCCTCTGATGATGTCACCACCACGAGGCCATAGGCAGCGGGGTTGACCCACTCGTACGCCGTCCTGAGGTCAGAGAAAAGTCCATCTAGTCCATCTAGAAAACATTCACGCTGCTTCTCAAAGAGCCTGGACCTACTTGGCGTTGGTTCCGACCCAGTAGATGATGCCGTTCTCGTCAAAGTCGTGTTGGTGTCTGAAGGTGAAGGTCTGACCTTCCCTCAGCTTCCTCACGAAGACGAAGGAGGAGCGCTCGAAGTCGTACCACTGCTTCGCCACCTGGAGGGGGGGAGGGTCACATTTGATTAGCTGCTTTAACCAGCTGACGGTGCGTTGACCGCTGCCCCCACCATCTTCAGCAGGTACTGCTCCAGCGACTCCACCGTGGCCAGCGGCTCCATCTTTAACATTCGGCCCGTGCGGTCGATCAGGGCCGTCTCGCCGGGCGCTCGCTCCAGACGGAAACGCAGCCTCCTCGTCAAGATCTGAGGGACAGAAGGCCAGCGAGGTCACGCAGGGCGTGGCCCACGCGAGTCTGGGGCGGAGCTCTCCCACTCACCTGCAGGTTGTAGGAGGAGCCCGGAGTGTCGTACAGGTGCAGAGGTAGACGTTCAATCGACTCCAGGACAGCGATCAGTTTACGGATTAAGGCAACAGCTGGTCGGCTGCAAGCACAACAACAGACGGGTGGGCGGAGTCAACATTAACCCAACATTTAACTCCAGGTTTTTACGTCGCTCACCTTTCGTCGTCTTCGTTCTCGCTGAAAGCCGCCTTAAAGACATTGATCCTCTCCATTAAAGGCTTACAATCATGTTTGAGGTCCAGCTCCACGCTCTGCAGGGGGAGAGACCACAGGTGAACGCCTGACGCACAGCGCCGCCCACACGAGCCGCAGGGACCACTCACGTTGTTGAGCACAGTGAACAGAGCCTGGACCAGGCCACTGCTGCACATCTCGTACGGAGAAATCGTGTTTTCGTCCTTCAGCACCACGATCAGGTTTTCCAGAGCGGTTTTCATCAGGTCCCTCCACGTGTTCTCCCCCTCGACACACTGCGAACACGGTAGCTGGTTACAGCCCGCCCACCCGTCCGTCCGTGCGTGCGTGCGTGCGTGTCGGTACCTGTCTGTTGGTGTGCAGCTCCCAGGCCGACTCCAGCTGCGTGGAGATGTTCCTCAGGGTGACCACCACCCCTCGGGGCATGCTCTCCACAGCTTTGAAGTGGTCGTCGTAAAGCTCCCTCGCCATGCTCTTCACCTTCTGCTTCGTCTTCTCCAGCTTCGACTTCAGCTTCCTGCCTCGCTTCCCCGTCCAGCCGGTTACAAACTCGGAGCCTACACACACACACACACACACAGTCAGTGTGACGCTCCAGGGAACACCACATTTTACTGTCCAAGAAGGAGCGGCTGGTGAGAAGTCGTGATGGCGTGACGGCGGCGGGTCACGCTGGGACTCACCTAGAGACGTCTCTGCGGTGAACGAGTGTTTGGTCCCCCTGTTGGACTCGAAGACGAAGCCGGGCAGGTCCTCCTTCAGGATGGTGGCCTGCTGCCCGTCTGAGTTGTGGATGGCGATCTCTCCTTCCTTCAGGCAGGTCAGCGACCAGTTGCCCACGGTCAGCTTGGTGGGGCCCACGCTGGACAGGATGGGCTGACTGGCCGTCACCGGCTTCACCTGACTCCTCGCCCGCTGCAGCTTCTCCAGGAACTCGCTGCGAGACTCTGCGGGCACGATGACACGAGTCAGAACGGCTGGGGGACGCGAGAGGACGAGCAGAGGTGAGCGAGCGCGGCGCGAGCTGCGGGTACCGGAGCTGTCGGAGCCCCCCTCTGGACTGCCGCTGGAGTACATGGTGGCCAGCTTCCCATCCAGGATGAACCTGAACCAGCCGTTGGAGCCGTTGGACAGCTCCAGGGCAGCGGCGTCTGACCAAATGTAGAGGCAGTCCCGCCCCCTGATGATGGACCAGTCCCTCCAGTGATAGGGCTTCCCCTGCTGGATCTCCCTTGCATCCTCCTGCACCTCCTCCTCCTGCAGGACAAGCACTTCCTGTTTTCCTCTGCTCATCATATTCAAATGACCGACTGACCGATGACTGACCCTCCCCCCCACCTTCTCTGGCTTTGCTTCGTCCTCGTTCTCATCATCCGAGGCCGGTCCGGCCAGAGTCGACACCTTGTTGATGACACCGAGTCGAGCCAGCTGATCGAGGAACACGTCTCCGCCTTTGTCCACCAGGTCCCGTATGATCTGCAGCGCCAGGAGGTGGCCGTCGTCGTCGTCCTGCAGACGAGCAGACGGTGACCTGTGACCTTACTCTGTGTCACTCACGTCAGTATAGACAAGTGTATTAGCATTAGCATTAGCACTGGTCCTCATTCCAACCGCTCAAACATTCGGCGTCCCATCATGCACAACGGCGTTACCTCCTGGTCGAGGACGGTGGCGGTGATCTCCACCAGCACCGTGGGCAGGTTGTGGCCCGTCTCGCTGTCACACACCTCCTTCAGCAGCACGTCGCTGCTGTAGTGAACCATCTTCCGGATCAGAGCCAGACTGGCTTTCCTAACGACACACACACACACACACACAGAGCCGTCAGCTGGAGGCCACAGCTCCACACAGATTCAACCAATAACCAATGATCCGCCTCTCACCTAATTGAAGGCAGCATGGTTTGCTGGAAGGTTTGTGCAAACACCGGCAGCAGCCTCTTCAGGTAGAGAGGAGCCATCTCCGGGTCTCCTTTGGGCTCGCTGCCCTCCTCCTCCTCCTTGTTCACGTCCTTCTTCTTCTTGTCGTCGCCCTTGTTCACGGGACACATCCAGTCCCCTGAAACACACCGCGCGTTAGCTCACTGCCACACGCGCGCCCCCCACCGCCCCAGACAGGCCGGCGTGCCGCGGGTTCACTCACCGGGGGACTGCAGGATGGCCACCACCTCGCTGTGTCCCCTCTCCCTGGCCTTGTCCAGAGGAGTCTTTCCATCCTCATCTCGCAGGTCAGGGTTGGCCCCGTGACGCAGCAGAGTCTGCAAACACAAACCGAGTCACGCCTCAACGCTCAACGCCACGAGAACCCCGGCACGGCGCTGGCGTGTGTGCGCGCTACCTTGGCTACTTGTGGCCGTCCGAAACAGGCAGCGTAGTGAAGTGAGGATGACCTCTGACCTCTGTTAACGTCCGCTCCCCTCTCACATAGAAACTCCACCTGACAGGAAAGGAAGAGAAGCGCCTCAGTGCACGTTTCAGCGTCTGTGTGCGTGCGTTCACGTTCCTTTACCATTTCCTGCGTGCCGAAGGCTGAGGCCCAGTTGAGCAGCGTCTGTCCAACATCGTCCATGAAGTTCACCTCAAAGGCTGCAACACAAGGCACTTGTTATGAGACATGAAGACGCCTCCCTGTCCCAGCTCATGGAGGCAGAGCACTCACCGCCGGTGTCGATGGCGTCGATCAGGGCGTCGGTGTCCTTGCTGCGGATACAGTCGATGAGCTGTCGGTGCGATCTCTCTCCTGAGCTGTCCAGGCGTCTCAAGCCAGGGATCCGACTCGTGGACCCGGCCGTGGACTTGGGCAGCGCCTTCCGGCCCTCGAACAGCAGCACGAGCAGGAGGTCGACCAGCCGCATGGTGTCCAGCACGCAGCGCTCGTCCCCCCCCAGAGCAGACTCCATCGAGTCGGGCAGCGCCGAGCGCAACAGGTCCTGCATCCGGCGGGGAGAGACCAGCGAGACAACGCTGACTTCCTGTCCACCTGAACTCAGGTAAGTGGCAGAGGCGGGACTTACGTGCGTGACGAGCGGCGAGCCCCTGCACAGCGTGGACAGAAGGCTGACGATGGTCGACACCTGGTTGCTCAGCTTGGAGTCCGAGGCCGAGGGGGCGGCACCCGTCGAGGTCCGGCCTGGCTTACAAGAAGAGGCGGGGCCTGACGCAGTGCCACCGGCAGCCGCCATGCGAGACAGCAGCTCCTCTGTCAGGCCATGTTTGGCTAAAGGGGCGGGATCCACACCGCGGCGGGTGAACCTGTCGGCCAACGAGGCGAAACAGCGCAGGGCGCCATCCGACACCTGGAGCACAGGGATTGGTTGGTTATTATGACCACGGAAGCAGACAGACACAGGCAGTTAACCCCTCCCCTGCACTGAGCCCAGGCTGTTACCTGGTGGTCCTCGTGTTTGAGGAGGCTGGACAGAGACTCCACGCAGGTCTCCAGAGACGAGTCCTGCGGCTCCATCTTGCTGCAGAGGCGGGACACCACGGCCATGGCCGAGTGCAGAGTGTCTTTGTGGACGAGGTGTCCGCTGTCCCTGATGAAGCTCAGCACGCAGTTCAGGCCGCCGGCCTCGAACACGGCGCCGGACTCCCTGGTACAGATCAACTCCAGCACCTGGGGAGACAGAGCGGACACACTGAGTCCTCTGAGGGACAGACGCTGCACTGGGGCTGGTGGTTGATGGGGTCACATGACAACAGAGGTTTGACCTCACCTTGACGCACTGCTCAGCCAGATCCCTGCTGGTCCTGTTGTTCAGCTCCACCACCACCAGCCGGTTGCACAGCGCCTTGATCGCCCCGTCCACTCCCACGATCCTCCGGGTGCACTCCGCCGAGACGTCCAGGTAGTAGGTGATGGCTCGGGCCGTGACCTCCAGCACGTTATCTGGCGCACTCTCATCCAGGAAGATCTTACAGAGCGCCGGGAGGAAGGTCCGAGGAGGACAGCTGCCAGGAGAACGGAGGTCAGCACAGAGAACGACCTCTGACGGAAGAACAACAACAACACCCTGCGCCACTCACGTCTCGAAGCAGCGGTCGACATTGTCCGACATGAGCAGCAGCATGCACAGCTGCTCCAGAGCGATGAGCTGCATGTCCCGCTCGTCGCCCTGACCCATCTGCAGCCACTCCAGCAGGGTGTCGGGGTCAACGTCCGCCATGATGGCTAGCCTGAGAAACCAGTTAGCGTCCAGTTAAACCTGTGGAACTGCTCGGCCTTTTCTGGCGCTGTGGATCCTCGCAGACTTACCTGGCTCCCCGTTGGCTACCTGGTCCGGCTCAGCGCCCAATCACTGCTCACAGTTCTGTCTGTGTTTGGGACTCATCCAACCAACCGGACGGCGGGAGAGAGGAAACACGGACGAAGGAAGGCGTCACGCACTCACAGGGGATTCTGGGACATGTAGTCTCTTCACCTGCAAACAGCCGACAGGGAGGAAGAGATGAGACATGAAAGTAAACTGGACTTGAGGTGACTTAAGGTACAGAGACGTGTACTGCTGTGAGACATTGAATCTCCATGAAGCCAGCGAGTGTTTAACAGGCTGGCTCCTGCACCAGAGTGCATCATGGGAAACATGGGGAAGACACACGACCTGTTGGACATCCTGTCTGACCGGTTCATGTACTGATGCTGCTGGTGCAGCGCGGCATGCTGGGAGTGTGCTGGCCCCGGTTAAGTTGATTAGAGCCTAATTTGAGGTCTGTCTGTCTGCCTGCCTGGGTGGAACCGCGCCGCGCTGCGACAGATCCTCTTATCACCAGATTAATCCCCCCCACAGGCCCGGGCGACCCCTGCAGGGCACAGGGCTTCACCCCTTCAACCCCTCGAGCTGCAGGACAGACTGGACGAATCCCAACAAGCCGGACGGTTTCCATCGGCCATCCATTAATATCACGTCCTCTGTCAGGACACGAGACATGTGGGGACAGGGTCCATCCCTGTGGGGGACACTCAGGCTCAGTGTTGTTGTTTACAGTCCACACCAACATCAGACCTCATGACCAAACATCTGGACCGTCCTGGTCTGTCCACGTGGACGTCTTCATCCTGAGACATTTGTGTTCTTCCAGTTTCACGTCAGAGACACGCCCACTTCACACCTGATGGTCGTGTCAGCAGAACATCTGTAGAATCTTTGCATCGACACAAACTGAACGAGTCAAGTTTGAAGTACTTCAGGTACTAATATATCAATAGTTATTGTGTCGTGTCTGGAAATGAAAAGACTGTTCAGAATTTAATGTCACAGCTGTCCAACTGTCTGGGCTGGACAGGGAATATTGAAGACGGCTTCATGTCAAATTAGAACTTCTCCTTGACGTCGAACAGGATCAGGTGGACTCAGGGACAGAGGAGCCCTTCAGCTCCCTCAGGGTCCGGACCTCCAGCTGCTGAGGACCCGCTGAAGTGGAGGACACATCTGGAAGCTCAGTGCGAAGCTGGAGCTGAACACAAACGGTCCCGTGGTGGTTCAGATGACTGTTGTCTTCCAGGATCATCCGGAACAAACCTCCTTTGTTTGTGGCTGATTCTCGGGATGGAGGATGGTCACACTCGGCTCAGCCTCACCTGAGGAGACGCCTGGGAGACCCATGGTCTGCTCCTGTGTCCGGACGCGACCCGACGGAGCCGGCTGGTCTCACCGGACACCGAGGGGTCGTCCATCCCGGTCCAGAGGCTCCACGGCCGAGGTACCGTCACCAACTGCCAGCCTCCGGTTACTAGCAGTTAGCTGGCGGCCAGGTCTGTGGGACGGACTGCGGGTCTCAAGGGATCTCCCCAGCACAAAGCCCGGAGCCGCACCGCTCCGGACCCGCTCCGGAGTTTGTTCGTCGTCAAGCTCCGAAATAAATGATGAGCTAGCTCAAGTTAGCCGGTTAGCATCACGCTAGCACCGCCAGCAGAGAGCTGGAATAAACATTTAATACTAACTTCAATCCCCCAGAACTCAACCCCTCCTCCGAACACCGGAGCTGACCCGGTCAGTGTGTCTGACCGAGTCGGTAACATCCACCGACTGAGCGAACTACCGCCGCGGCCTCGACACTCAGCCGAGAGCCGCGGGGCTCGAGTTCCGGGAGAGCCGAGAGGCCGCACCGCAGCCGCGGACAAACGCCACATGAGTCCCCGGCCTCTGGCTCCGGCTTTACCTGCTGATCGAGACACTCACCGTGTTTCACCGTCGGCTCAGAGACGATCTGCGGGGGGACGACTAACAATCTTCCGGGTCCAGGTGGAGGACGAGGAGCCGCGCGTGTCTCCGGTGTCGTGGTGAATTCAAGCCGCGTCCATGTCACCGTTCACGGGGAAGAAGAGTCGGAGCCTCCGCGAGGAGCCGAGGAAATGGAGCCGAGCCGCTGCTGCCTTCACGGACACACTCCCAGCTCGGAAATTACACACACCGTCAAAAAAGTAGTCCCTGTATTCTAAAAATAAATAAATAAATATATACTGAATGTGTGTATACATATACATACACACTCACTCACTCACTCATACACACACACACACACACACACACATATATATATATATATATATATATATACCTATATCAATCTAAATGTGTCAATCAAGACCAGCTGCATACATGTAACACAAATAGATCATCTACAGTCACAGGTCTGACATCATCATCTCACACTGATGAGATCATTTTATTTTCCAAAACTTTAATAAAACCTCATGAATGTGTGTTTCTTTTCCAAAGACTCTCACATGTGTAAATAAAAATATAAAATACATCAAGGTGATGGTCATCCTCTCGAGACGCAGGATAGCAGAGGATGATTCAGCCGTGAGGAGCAGTTGAGCTGGATGAGCAATGAGGACACAGATGCTGAGCGGTTGCGTCTTCACTTCAAACCATCTGGACACAGCTGGAATCCAGACTCACTCATTCAGCTGTGACAAACTGTTCCACTCCCTCACTGTGTGTGAGCTTTCCGACAGTGCCTGAAGGCAGCAGCTGGAGCTCGTCATAAAGTTTCACAAGACACGAAACAGATGAGCTGTGACGTCATCATGTACTCCACATACTTTTTACACTAAATATACTGAATACATGTCAGAGGTATTTTACTGAGCTCTAAAGCCCACATAGTTTTATAAACACTTCTACTCTGAATGATTTGATGACTCAAGTCCACACCTGTGATGACGATGATGATGATGATGAAGATGATGTCACTAAACCACAAGTAAAAGACACAAAAGACCCGGAGGTGAATTAAAATAAAACAAGATTTATTCACTTGCTGTCGTTAGAAAATAACAAGTTAACACATCCACGGCTGTTCGGACGACCAGGTGAGCTGGTGTGTGTGTGTGTGTGTGTGTGTGGAAGACTGACGCTCACCTGGTCCATTATTGCTGCAGGTGAATCTTGGTTAGTTAAACTCACATAGCGGTGATAACAGTCAGAACCAGTTAACCAGCTGTGGATCTAACCTGTGTTGACTATGACGATGATGTCATGTTGCCGAATCGCCACATTCCCGCAGACCGCTCGTTAATTGAAGGTAAGATTAAAGGTTTCTGTCACGATGAGTCATCTGGATTGTTAGTTTATGAAGATTGAAGACGAGTGAGACGCTAAATGACCCGGTCCAACCCCCGGCTCCAGGACCACGGCCATCCTCTAATGATCAGGCCACGCCTCCTGCTGCTGCTCCTCAGGAGGTGAAGTTAAGGAATGTGATGGATGAACCAGCTCCTCAGGAGGAGGTGTCCTTCGCTCCTCTGTCCCTCACGCTCTCAGGACCTCACAGGAAGTTGGTTTTCAGGGTGATGCTGGGGGGCGGCGTGGCGGCTGGGTTGGCGTTGCTCGCTTTAGCGTTGACGCTCTCCTGGTTTCCTTTGACAGCGGCTTCCAGGCGGGACTTGAGGTGAGGAGACGACGCGATGAGAGACCTGAGAGGACGAGGACAGAGTCAGACCCGTCCCCCTGAGTTCAGCCGTGGACGCTGCTCAAACAGAAGGAAATGAAACTCTGCCTCGAGGCCGACGTACCTGAAGACGACAGCGTGCTGGGGGCCGAGGCGCATCAGGTCCTTGAGTGCCGCCTCGTGGAGGGAGCGTGAGGCTGCAGGGGCGGAGCCGAGGGCGTTCTCATCCAGCAGGAAGGAGATGAGGAGCGGCAGCAAGATGGCCGCCAGGTGAGGGCCTGAGGCAACCAGAACGTTAGAATGTGCAGAATACACACACACACACACACACACACACACACACACACAGCTCCTCACGGTGGGACTCATCGGCTGCCTGCACCAGCGCCTCCATGGCTCTCACTCCCTCCAGGACGGCGAGCAGCTCCTCTGGACTCCGAGGTCGGCTTCTCTCCACCCTCTGAGGAGCATCAACATGTCAACACACGGACCAGGACAGAACCCTGGGGTGTTTGTGGGGCGGGTCCAGTACCTGGAGGAAGCGAACCAGCGGCGGGCCCAGGGCCTGGATGTACGGCACGGCGACACCAGACGGAGCCTGGAACACGGACGCCAGAAGCTGGAAACAGCGACTCACCACCTGCGGGAGAGAGCGACCGTCCATTCAAACGACGCTTCCTGAGGATCTATGGCGTGAAGTGAACAAATCCTGACCACGGGGTCTTTGGCGTCCATGCAGGCGGCGAAGCGCTGCAGACTGAGCGCGTGCAGAGGCTCCACAGTGCAGACGTCAGGAGCCGCCGAGAGCAGGAAGACGGTCAGAGCGGTGAGGAGACGGATCTGATCCACCGCACACTCCCCTACACACACACACACACACGCATGATGTCCAGAGCTGGTAACCAGCGCGGCTACAGCGGCGCCGCCATGTTGCACCGACCTGCGTCCCACAGCCCCAGCAGCGTGCGCAGCGCCGAGCGCAGCAGCTGCTTCCAGGCTCCTCCACTCTTCTCCTGTCGGCTCATCGGAGACGTCAGGACGCACCTCAGCGCTTGGAGAGCCGCCTGGCCCAGCACAGCAGCCCCGCCCCCTGCCGCCGCGGCCCCTGGGAGCAGGAAATGCATTTATCATAGACAGCGGCGTTACAGACGACGTCGCTGGGACATTACAGGAAGTGTGTGTGTGTGTTACCAGTGTGGGGGCGGGGCTGGTGGGCTAGCTCTCTGAGGACGCCCAGCAGCAGGTAGAGGACGGTGGGCAGGATGGACACGCTGCCTGCAGCAGGACACACACACACACACACACACACTGAGGCACTGCTGAACGTCCTCTCACATCACATTTATATTTTTACACACGTCACCTTCAGGGGAGCAGACGGACGGCAGCTCGGACAGGACGCACAGAGCCGCCGCCACCAGGCCGCAGTCCCCGTCAGTCAGAGTCCAGACCGAGCCTCTGGGGCCTGGGCACACACACACACACACGTTAACACAAACATCATTGACCACGTGTCCACTGATGTGTAGGACAGACGGACGTCCCACCAGTCGGACCGGTTCCGGCCAGTTTGGGGCTGAGCTGTGGGAGTGTCCGGACCAGCACACAGAGGCAGATCTGCAGCGCAGCGAACACCAGCGAGCGTCCCGGAACCAAACCGCCGGTGTCCCGCCCCTCTCCGAACTCCGGCAGCGTCTCCTTCTCCGCCGCGCCGTCGTCCACTGTCTCACACGCACGGCGAGGACATTCAGCGCCAAACTCTCAAAATTCAGAAGTAATATGTGACCCCGCCCCCACGCGCAGGTTACCCTCGGCACTGTGGCGTTTCTCCCTCACGTGCTCCTGAGCGGCCGCCACGATCTGCCGCAGGAGATCCAACACGGCGAGCTGAACGGACGCCGCCTCCCGGGTCACCATCAGCCGGTGGAGGACGCTCAGCAGCTCCACGCTCAGGGGCTGCGGGGACAGCGCCAACGTCAAGACGACATCTCCCCGTGGGAGGACGGCCGGCGTGAAGGTGCCACCCACCTGGTCGTTCCCGATCTTGGCCCGCGGCCAGGGGACGTCCAGCAGCGCCCGCAGAGCTCGCAGACACGAGGTGATGTTGTCCATCTGGTCCTCAGAGTGCGGCGAGCACAGGAACTGCACGCTGACCCCTGCACAGACGAGAGCGCACGTCACGTCCTGCGTCCGAGCAGCGAGGCGCCGCTGGAGAAACGCTTCAGCACCCAGGATGAAGTGCAGCCGCTCAGCGCCCACGTCCTCTGGACTCTTAGCTCCGCCCATACAGTCAGTGTGTCCCATGGAGGTGGGTGTGGCCGGTCGGGATAGATTGACAGGTGAGTCGTCCGACATCACAAAACCTGGAACACACATCTAACCGTTAAAGGAGGAGGAGGAGGTGGCGGCGGTGGCGGCGGCGGCTTGCTGACCTGTGCTGTGCAGCCAGAGGGCGGTGGCGTGGAGGATGGGGGCCCAGGAGGTGGAGTAATGAGCCCTGGCCTGCTTCACCGTCTCTGCCGTGTAGAATGAACCTCCTGCAGGACAAAATCAGGAGTCAGCTGACGAGGAGCAGGACGCCTCCTCCCTGAGACTTTGGTCTGGCGTGGGCGGAGCCTGCCCGGCGCCGTACCTGCTGCAGGGAGCTGAGCGGCGTACTCCTGAGGCAGGGTCAGCAGGGCGTGGTCCTGCAGCGCCGCCAGCCACAGACGGCTGAGCGTCGACAAATCCGACTGCACCAGCTTCAGCAGCCCCGCCCCTCCCGACTCGGACCCCGAGCCGCCATTGGCCGCTGAGGTCAGGTCAGCCGTCCAACCAGGGCCGTCCCTCCGGCTGCGCTGCACGGACACGATGTAAACCTGAGGGGCGAGGACGCAGAGATACTGACCCCTGACCTCCGACCTCTAACAGTTCATCTTCAGTCCAGGCCTCACCTCCGCCCACGCCTTCAGGACGGCGAGCGTTTGCATGGTCGCCGTGGCCTCACTGTGCAGCTGGGTGGCCGCGTCGGCACCGACCTGGACTTTATCTAACGAGGAGGCCAGCAGCTGATGGACGCGCCGGAGGTCACGCAGGTCGCTGACGACGCCGCTGGCGATCCAGGCGCTGCAGACCTGGAGAGGCCGAGGTCAAAGGTTACAAACCCGCCGAACCAACCAACCAACCAGATGCAGGGAGGCGGGGCTCACCTGGCACGCCTTGACGGTGACGTCAGGAGCAGCATTAGCAGCGAAGGCGGGTCTGAGGGCCGCGCCCACCTGGAAACACACACAGGAGGTTGTCATGGCGTGCGCTCGCCGCGTGCAGAGACACAGCGTCCACGCGAGTCCTTACGTTGGCCTGGTACTGCTCCAGGATCACATGGCCGGGGAACTCCGGCTCAGGGATGGCTGAGAAGCGCCTGATGATGACCAGCAGGGTCTGGAGACCCGCCAGCCTCAGCTGGTCGCTGTGATCGGTCGCCGCCATGAACGCCATGCGGACCAGGTCCCCAAGATGAAGGACGAGGAAGTCTGGGGAGAGACCGGAGGGTCACGGAGGCCAGAGACTGGGTCAGCACACGGAGGCCGAGACGGACCTTACCGGTGGACTCGTTCAGCCGCCGCTCCTGAGCCAGCGCCATGTCAAAGTGGGCGGGGTCGGTCGACGCGCACTGCTCGATGATGCGACACACGCACGCCATGGCGAAGCCACGCGTGCCCCAGCGCAGGGCGGTGAACGGCCCACCAGAGTCTGGCCTGGTGCTGAAGGCAGAGGAGTCGTCATCTCTGCCCGGGTCGGCCTCCTCCTCCTCCTCCTCTTGCTGACTCGTCTCCACCGGAGCGCGAAGGTCTGTCACAGCGACACGGTGACAAAGGAGCCGCTTCCTGTCGGCCATGACGGCTGATTTCCACTCACCTGTGGTGGCGGACAGGACGTCTTTGCAGAGTTTGAGCCAGCGTCCCAGCTTCCCTCTGGTGGCGCTGGACGCCATCATGTGGACCAGAGTGTCCTGGATGTCCGTCCTCAGGCCGGCGTCCGACTCACGGTCCATCAGAGCGAACAGAGCCCCCTCTAGCCCCGCCTCCTTTAAGGTGACGTCTGCACACGTAGACCATGAACACTGTGTGTCTCACCCAGGTGTGTGTGTGCGTGCGTGTGTGTGTGTGTGTGTGTCTCACCCAGGTGTGTGTGTGCGTGCGTGTGTGTGTGTGTGCGTCTCACCCAGGTGTGTGTTGTCTCGTCTCAGCTCTTTCACCAGCGTCACTGCGTGCTCTGACACCTCCAGCGCCTCCCGCTGGACGAGCTGCCGCAGACACGCCACCACAGCTCGACGGTGACACAGGTAGGAGCTGCACAGGTTGGCCTGACACACACACACACACACACACACACGCAGAGTGTGTGAGCAGCATTTCAGCCACTGAGCCGCTCTCATCTGATCCAGTCTCTGTTCACAGTGCTGCATGGAGCTAACAAGACTTTTCTTTTCCCATGATGCACCTTGACAGATATAAGGTTTGGAGGAAACTGTGTCGTTGTAGAGTGAGGACAGGCAGCGAGAAGGTTAGTGCGACAGGAAGCAGTTAACAGCATGTGTGTGTGTGAGAGGACATGACGGCGTGTGTGTGTGTCCACAGCAACAAAAAGACAGACGGCGAGAGAGAGAGACGACCTACCAACAAGGAGTAATCCAGCAAGCTCTCCTGCAAGACACAGGACAGGGTCAAAACACACACACACACACACACACACACACAGGCGGCGTCCCTCAGCGGCTTACTCACGCAGAGCGCGGGCACCAGACCGGCCAGGTCCACGTGCGCAGGTGCGAACATGTGCAGCTGTTGCAGACAGGAAGCGGCTCTGGCCTGCACCAGGGGGGCGGGACTGGCCTGCATCACGCCGCATCCCAGCAGGCAGCTGGAGCGCAGGGCGGCCGCACCGTCACCTGGCCAACAACACAGCAGCGGTCAGTCAGACGCCCCCTGACCACGTGGGGGGGTTGGGGAGGGGGCGTACCCTGCAGGTCGGGGCCCAGGCAGGTGATGAGGGCGTGCAGGAGGCGGCCCAGGCTGCAGTGGACCTCAGGGTGGGTGGGGGGCGCCGACAGGAGCAGCCGGAGCACCAAAGCGAAGGACGCCTCGGCGTGGGCACGAAACAGGCAGCCGGACAGGTCCGCCACCAGGGACAGGCTGTGGAGAGACCAGGACTGGGCCCAGCGGGGACAGGGGACGTGAGGACATGAGGACGTCAGGAGGCACGTACACGGCACACGCGTACCTGGACCTCAGGGGAGGTGCTGTCCTGGCTCAGGGTGAACAGGACGCCCAGGCAGGTGGACAGGTGCTGCGGCGAGCCGATCCCTCCCGTGTGGCGCTGCAGCGCCCCCAGAGCCAGGGCGTAGCCGCTGCGGGAGGCCGCGTCTCGAACCGACTTCAGCCTGAACGCAGCGAACACAAGGTCACGGCGAGGTCAGCGGTTCACACGACAGGACTGTGATTCGCTGGCGTCCTCTCATGCTCTCACCGGTCGAAGCAGAGCAGCGACACGGACACGGTGAAGCCGGCGTCTCCGACCACCTGAACCAGCCGGGCGACGCCCTCGGCGGCCAGGCAGCGCAGCAGAGGACTGACGCTCTCCAGCGCCCCCGACAGGAGAGACAGCGCCAGGGACCGGACCTCCTCTGGCCCCAGAGAGCCTCGAACACCTCCCTGGTCCTGAGGAGGAGGAGGAGGAGTCATTGATAACAACAGCGTCGTCAGATTCCCGGCGGCCTGTCGGCTGCAGTACCTGCAGCAGCCTGCAGAGGGCGGCGCACACGCGGGTCTGGACGGCCTGCAGGCGCTGACCCTTCAGCTGACTGACGGCGTCCACAAACTGCTCCAGGATCTTCACTCTGAAACGCACGCCAACAGTTCAGACGGTGAGTGGGCGTGTCTCTGTGACGGTGGACCACACACACAGGCATCAGGGCGGTCTCAGGGTCCGTCAGTTACCTCTGGGCGGAGATGACGTGGGGGAAGACGGCTGCAAAGACACGGACGGCGGCGGCGGTCAGGGCGACGGCGGGCAGAAGAGGAGCAGCAGGAGCATCGTCTCCTTCACACAGGCTGAAGGGGTCGTTCTCCAGAGAGCCCCCCCCCACGCCGCTGCCGTGGAGCTGCAGCACAGACACACCCCTCAGTCAAGCAGACTGCCCTGCGGCGGGCGCCGCGTCTCCCGCCCGAGGCCTCACCTGCTCCTCCGCGGGGCCGAGCAGCTGCAGGTCGTCGGGGTGGCAGAGGCGGGGCAGCAGGGCGAGCTCGCCGCACGGCTGGTTCACGTTGTCCTGGCCGCACAGATCTGAGAGCAGCTGGGTCATCAGCAGCCCGAAGCTCCCTGCAGGAGGAGACGCAGGAGGAGGCGCACACATCAGTTCAACTGTTCTGGGGAGGGGGGGGGGGGGGGGGGGCGCACGCCCCCGGGGGGGGGGGGGGGGGGGGGGGGGGCGTGGTTACCCTGGTAGGTGAGAGGAGGCAGCAGAGCCAGCAGCTCGTAGACCCTCAGCCTGTAGACGAGCGAGCAGCTGCGCACTGACGATGAGGGAGACCTGAGGAGGGCGGGCAGCCTGGGGGGGGGGGCGCGCACACACACACACACACACAGTGAGCAGCATTTCAAAGTAAGAGCACGATGTGTAACCCAGCTGCGGCGCTCATCGTCTCTCCAGCGACGGTCACGTTGACCTTTGACCCCTGTAAGTCGTTTCTCTTCCTGTGGGTCACGTCCCAGTCTGATGACTTATGACCGGGGGGGGGGGGGGGCCCGCCGGGGGGGGGGGGGGGGGGGGGACTGACCTGGGGAGGAGCGCCACGGCGCAGGCCAATGGCGTGAGCAAACGGTCAATGATGTCATCAGTGAGGAGCTCCCTGCAATGCAGCAGCAGGTTCTTCATGGCTGCTCACACACACACACACACACACAGTGAGTTCAGCGCAGTGAGTGTGTGTGTGTGAGAGTGTGTGAGTGTGTGCACTGACCGCAGAGCGCCCCCGCTCGTCCCTCCAGTGTCACCTGCCAGGTGAAGTCGTCTCCTCGCCGCAACTCCATCTCCTGCTCCCTGAGCGAGGCGGGAAACACACAGCGCCACAGGAGGAGCAGACGGGGGAGGTGGTGCTCCACTACAGCCGGGCCTAAACACACACACACACACACGCGCGCTGAAGAGGGGTTCCATCCAACACCACCCAGCCTGGCTCGTGTGTGGGCGTTACCCAGCGTGGCGAGGGAGCAGACGAGCAGCCAGCCGGCCTGACTGCGCTGCAGAGAGCTGCGGCTGCTCTGAGACGCCGAGCGCAGCAGCTCCTCCGCCAGAGCCAGCACCACCTGCACACAGAGGAGGAGGAGGAGGAGGAGCTGCTTCTCACTTTCAGTTTGAAATCTACGGTGCTGCCGCCACGTGTCTCCACCCACCTTGCCCTTGGCGTGCGGTATTCCCAGGGGGCAGCGTTGCACCGAGGCCACCAGGGCGGCGACGGCGGCTCCGTACCCGACCACGGCCTCGGGGGACGACCTCAACGCCGTCAGGCGCTCGGCGCAGCGGTCCAGCAGCGGGGAGCGCTGGGAGGGCATCGCCGTGGCAACGCAGCGCAGACACCAGGCGGCGGCCAGGCGGGCGGAGGAGGCGGGGTGGAGGAGGACGGAGATCACCGTGTCCAGGAGAGCTGCACGCACACACACACACACACACACAGTTCTACATTTTATAGAAATACGACATTTATTGAAAACATGGGTTTTGTTTTTGAGAATCGACCAGCCGAGTGTGTGTGTGTGTGTGTGTGTCACACCTGTGCTGCTGTCAGTCAGGAGGGGGGCTGCAGTGGATCCCAGTCCCTGAATGAGTCCTCCCAGTTCCAGCAGACAACAAACCAGCACGTGTTGACTGGCTGAGATTCCTGCTGCTGAAACTCTGGTTTCAACGTTCCCGTCAGCCTGGGCCGCGTCTGCGCACGCACACGCACACACACACACACACACACACACACAGTACTTCAGTATTACAGTACTCCAGTACTCCAGAGGATGCTCGGCCCCTCCCCTCACCAATCACGCGTTTCTGTGACGCCACAGCGAGGCACAGCTGTTTGGCGGCGCTGGTCTGGGCCTTCTCCCCCAGCAGGGAGCCCAGGCTGCTCCTCAGGATGAAGGAGACGCAGCGGTGCGTCACGGCGGCGTCGCCCGGCGTCTGCGTGGCTCTGCCGTGAGACACCAGCTCCATCAGCGCGGACAGGAAGGCCGGGAGGTTCGCCTCCAGCCAGGAGCCGCCCAGGGTGGAGACGAAGACGACACAGGCCTGAGGAAGAGGAGGAGGAGGAGGGTGAGGAGGAGGAGCAGGAGGAGGAGGAGGAGGGTGAGGAAGAAGAGCAGTGGCCGTTATCGCCCACCTGAGTGACACCAATGCGGATGTCCTTGCTGACGGAGCTCGTCCCCTTCAGCATGTCCCCGCTGGCTCGGAGGAAACTGGCCCCGCCCCTCAGGAACCCGGCCGTCAACAAATCCATCACCTCCTCTAGAGAGCTGCGACCCCGCCCCCCCTGCCTGGGGGCTGCTGGGAAAGAAGAGAAAAAAGTCTGTGGATTAGCGTTCTGACGACCTCCACCAGGCGCCGCTCCGCTCTCGGGGCGTTACCTGCGGGCTGCCGGGGCTCGGCGGCGGCGGCGGCCAGCAGCGTTCCCAGCAGTGTGGCGACGGCCACTCGGACGCTGTGGTTGGACCCTTCGAAGGCTCGGAAGCACAGAGTGGCCACGTTCTCCAGCTCGCTGGTCCACAGGAACACGGCGTCCCGCTGCAGCTCCAGGAGACACTGCGGACAGACGCACACGCGTGTTCCTCGTCAGGGACGGACACAGAGGGCAAACGGGGCGGGGCAGCAGTGCAGCGGGAGACTCCACCTTTGAAGCGGCGCAGCGGACGGCCATGCAGCGGTCCGTCAGGCAGGCTCTGGCCGCCTTGTAGATGTCGCGGTGACACGGCACGGCGCTGGCGCCCAGACCGCGGAGGATCCGCTCCAGACTCAGCATGATGTCATGGCGCCCCTGAGACTGAAGGACAGGGCGAGGACGTCAGTCCTCAGCAGGCGGACACGCCTACATGTGCAACAGTTGTCAATCAAACCTCTGCGCTCCTCAGGGCCTTCAGCAGGTTGGCCAGCGTCTCCCTGGAGGAGCCCAGCAGCGTCCGGCCGAGCTGCTCGAACAGAGCGCCGAGACACGCCACCGCCGCCCTGGCACGCACGCACACGCGCACACACACACACACACACACACACACAGCTTTATGCGTCAACACTCGGCTGCTGACCCCAGCGACCCTAACAGGAGCAGTCACTCACAGCCGGGTGGGGAGGCCTGAGGGGGCGTCGTCTCTGCTGTGAATGATGTCATTGCAGCGCTCCACCAACAGGCCGGCCGGCAGCGGGTCGCCCAGGCGGTAGAGCAGAGCCAGACAGTCGGCCAGCAGCCAGCGGGTGGGCGGGCCGGGAGAGCCAATCAGAACGCCGGACAGCTGCTCTGTCAGGCGCCGCTGGTTCTGCCTGATGTCGACCTGCAGGGGGAGGGAACACGCCACCGTCACGCACTCGTTTTTTCCGTTTCTCCTGAACCGGGAGCGACTCCTCACCCTGTCGGCGGCTGGGAGGAGCCTCCTCAGGTGGTTCAGCCATTCCAGGACGAACTCCGCCCTCTGGGGCTCGGCCAGCTGGCTGCACGCCTCCTCGTTCAGCAGGAGGCTGTGGGCCCGCTCCATCGTGAAGCTCCTCCTCTCACTGGCGGGGAGCCTCCTCTGCCATCCTCCTCCACCCTGTCCACATCAAAGGAGGCACAGTTGAGCGTGAAGAGGAGGCGCCGCAGGACGGGGCGTCTCCTCTGGTAGCTTCTGTAGTGTCCTCGTCCTCGGTGGATTGGAGGACAGACAAACAGGGGACGAGGCAGCTGGGCAGACTGTGTGTTTGGACTCCTCGTCTCCTGCCAACAGGAGGGGAGGGGGGAGGGGGGAGGAGGGAGGAGGAGGAGAGCAGCTCATACATTATTCAACAGACCGCGTCCTCCACAGACACAGCCCAGGGACACTGGCAGCCGGTGGACGTGTCCTCTGAGACGGGGACATGAGACCAGCAGACACTGACCTCTGACCCCTGCTTCAGTCCCCTGCTGAGGACAGATCTCATGACCTGTCCCCTTCATTACTCCTCACCCCCCCCCCATGAGGACTTCACCCGTCACAGAACCAGACCCAGAGACACGGAGACAAACTACTCACCTGCTCCTCCTCCTCCTCCTCCTCCTCCTCCTCCTTCCCACAGTTAGCTGTGAGGCTAACGCCGGGGCGCTAACAGCGGCTCGCGGCCGGAGTCGGGGCCTCGGGCTCGGATCAGAACTCGGGTGTTGACCCGCTGGAGTCGCTGGTCGGGACCGGAAGGTGTCCGCCCCTAAAGTGTCCGGTGGAAAAGTTTCCCTAGTTTCATCTGACGCCGAGAACCTTTCCGAGCCCAGCGTCAATATCACCGGAACACACAGAGCGCACATCCGGTCACCGTCCCCTTTCAGAATAAATCTCCCCAATCTGCGTTTTATTCTGGCAGCTCTACGGTTACATTAAAATGTTGGAACTGAATATCAATATACTTTCATTAGTAAAGAACCATATCTTAAAATACACAGGGTGGTTCTCCCGCCAGGGTTTGAGCCTGAAGGAGAAAAAACAATCGTAAAGTTGAAGGTTTTGGAAAAAGCTGAAGTTTATTTCAGGTAAATGTTGAATAATGAAAATAATCCGTCTGTTTAACAACACATAGAAAAGTTAGAAATCAAATCAACGTTTAAAAAAAGGCAACAGTCAAAGAAAAACAACACATTTTCCAAAACTCCAGAAACACAGGAAACGGATAAATATCAGAGAGCTGGATGAACAAACACAGCTGGATGGAATGAAAGGAGGGTCTGGATGACGTCATAGCTGTGGGGGCACTGGGCTCTCTCCATGTTTAACATGCTACACGTGAACGTTTCCATTCAGACTCACAGGAACACGCTTCAGTTCTTCAGTGAAAGACGTCAGTGTGCGAACATCTGTTTTCTGGATCAGCACCATGCTGCTGAAGTGTGTGTGTGTGTGTGTGTGTGTGTGTGTGGTCAGTTGTTCTCGGTGAAGTCTCGGCAGATTCCTTTGACGATCAGCGGGATGAACTCCGTCAGTCCGGTGAACTCTCTGGTGAAGAGCGTGTGAGCGTCTTTGGGCTGCGATGACATTGCTCTGAGGTCATCCACGGGGGCCCAGGCCACGCCCACAGAGTAAATAGTGATGCCTGGTGATTAGAAGATGGGGGGGGGTGTAAACAATGACCGAACACACACACACGCACACACACACACCTTGCTGCTGGGCCTCCAGCGCGGGGATCGTCACGTCGTCGTACGATTGACCGTCGGTCACCACGATGAGGAAGTTGCGCCCTGGTCCCGTTCGTCTGGACAAACACACAACATTCATTTGTTTCTCCTGCCGACCTCTGACCTCTGCCCTGCTGTCACCTACCTGAACAGGTTGCGGGCGGCGTAGCGGATGGCCTCCCCTGTGGACGTTCCTCCGCTCATGTAGTGGATCCTCCTCAGGGCGCTGACGGCGGCGTCTTTGTCGTGATGGTCGAACAGGCCAAACTCCAGCCTCTGGTCGTAGGTGAACTGCACGGCACCTGCAGCGCGGCACACTCAGTCAGCCACTCATCACCCACCCCGTTACACACGTGCTTCACCGGCGCACTGACCGATGCGAGCGCCCACGTCCGAGATGTCGAAGCTGCTGGCGATCCCCACCAGGAAGTCCAGGACCAGCTGGAAGTTGCCCTCGCCGACGCTGGACGATCCGTCGATGAGGAAGCCGACGTTGACCGAGTTGAAGCAGGTTTTGCCTGAAGACACACGGCACACGTTTACTGCGCGTGACACGACACGAATGTGGCTGCGGGGGGCGGGGTCTTACTGCAGAGCAGGCTGTCCAGCGAGCAGAGCCTCTGGCTGAGCGGGCGGACATGTTTGGTGGTGCTGAACCAGCTGGGGATCAGGTAACTGAAGAAGCCGTTGTCTTTGCAAACCGCCTGCGTGAGACACGGAGACGTCCTGTCCTCGTTACCATAGCACCCGGACAAACCTTCACGTCTTTACATCTCTGGCCGCCTCCCGACCTTCTTCATGAAGTCCCGGTCCCGCACCATGGCAAGCTCCTCTGGCGCCGGCCTGGCCACGGACACCAGGAACACGTTGATGCCGGACTCACGCGCCAACATGGCCGCCTGCTCCACGTCGTCGGACGGCCACCCGTCCAGCAGCACCATCATCACCCGGGGGTGGCCCCGCCTCCCCCCGTTCTCCTGAGTGAAGAAGGTCTCTGCCGCCACCATGATGGCTTTACCTGCAGGACGCCAGGGACCAGGATGACATCTGGACCTCAGCCGCCGCAGCGTGTGTGTGTGTTACCTGTGTTGGTGTTTCCTCCCAGGTAAGACACCTCCTTAATGGCAAACAGCAGCTCTTTAGGCTGCGTGTAGTTGGTGAGGAAGAACTCTGTCCTGGGAGAGTCACTGCACACACACACACACACACACCAGACAGGTTGATGCTCTGCTGCAGTTTGTCTTTGACGTGTGTGTGTGTGTGTGTGTGTGTGTGACACCTGGCCTGGATCAGCCCCACATGTGGTCCAGTCAGCCCCACCCTCAACATGGCGGCCAGTTTGGCGACAAAGTTCTTCTGCAAGTTGAACCTTCGCTGTCCGATGTTGTTACTGCTGTCGATCACCATGGCGATGTCCATCTGACAGTCTGCACACACACACACACACAGTCAGCTGTAATAGGACACTTCACCACTAGATGTCTCTACACTCACACTGAACCTGTGACTGAGCAGCTTTTCACCTTTGTTTCCTCCGGTCAGAGCTTTCTTCACCGACGGCTTCTTCTGAGGCCTCATCACTGCAGCACACACACACACACACACACCAATTAGAAACCACAAACCAGCCTGAAGGGCCTGTCCAGTGTCAGTCACCTGGTTTCTCGGCTGCAGGACGAGCTGTGGTGCTGGTGTCACTGGTCAGCTCTAATGGAGCACTCACAGGCTCTGGCAACACACACACACACATTAGCGTGTGTCATTCGATGTCTCTCGTCCACAGATGGACTGAGGACCAATTGAAGACAGTCAGCTGACCAGTGACTGCGTGGTTCCACCTACTGCTGAGGCTGAAGGAGGAGCTCCACTGGGTCAGGGGCTGGGATTGGATCCCGTGGGCGTAGGACTTTATGTAGTTGTGGCGTCCCTGCAGCTTGTGGACCGTGACGGGGCCTCCGGACGGGCCCAGCACCCCCCTGTGGAGGGAGACACAGGAAAACATCAGGGTGGAGGACGAATAAAGGAGAAAGTGTCTGAAGATGATTTGAAGGCAGGAAACGTCAAGGATCGGACTTCAGAGACGGACAGGAAGGACGCAGAGAAGACAAGGAATGAGGGACTGTGTGTCTGCGGCTTTAATCCTCCGCACATTCCTGCGGCGCTTAGTCGAGGTTCAGAGGACAGGACGACTCACGCTGCTCACTGTTACGTCACCTCGACCTCCCGTCCCCGCC
This sequence comes from Pseudorhombus dupliciocellatus, assembly GCA_016785235.1. Lineage (NCBI taxonomy): Eukaryota > Metazoa > Chordata > Actinopteri > Pleuronectiformes > Paralichthyidae > Pseudorhombus > Pseudorhombus dupliciocellatus. The sequence goes on from JAFBJW010000079.1 coordinate 524,560, forward strand.
ACCGTCAGAGCGGAGGGACGAGGACGACAACATCAAAGCCACATTGAAAACAACGAGAGATCAAAGCTGAAATGAGCAGGAAGAGAAACACTGGGGCTGTTTGAGTGCGTGAGATGTACTGATGTGTACTGATGTGAGACACCCCTCTTCAGACCTGGAGCTAAGCAGATGTCCCACCTGTGGACAGCAGCTCCACAGACGGAGGAGACGGAAGCGTAGACTCCCGTCCCGAACACGGCCCCCCTCCACTGGGTGCAGTCAGGAGGACAGAGGACCACCACCCTGTCCTCCATCAGGTCGGCTCCCTGGGTCACGCAGGTGACCGGGCGGTGCGCTGATCAAAGACAAACATCACGTACTTCAGAACTGAGACGTATTCAGGTACATGTACATGAAGTGTCCCTTCAGTCCCAGGACTGACCACTGGACTCTGAACTGTCCACTGGAGACATGAGGGAGAGGAGGAGGAGGCCTGCGGACGAAGAGAGGGCGAGATCGTTAGAGGGGGCGGGGACAAAGTCGGTCGTCAGGTAGAACCGTTTACCTGTCAGAGGCAGCAGGACGGACAGAAGAGACATGTCTGATCCTGTAACACAAGCAGTCTGAAACAGTCAGCAAACACAAACAAATTAGTGATATAGATCAGTAAACTGTTAATAAATGTTATAAACAGACAGTTAACACGGTAATTAGTGATATAAAAAGTCAGCAAACATGTTAATTAGTATATAGACAGTCAGTAACCATGTTTATTATTGTTAGAAACAGTCTGTTAACATATTGAGTAGTACTGTAAACAGTCAGTAAACGTTAATTATTGTTATAAACAGTCAGTTAACTGTTATTTAATGTAATAAACGTCAGTAACATGTTAATTAGTGTTGTAAGCAGTCAGTAAACGTTAAATATTGTTATAAACAGTCAGTAACCATGTTAATTAGTGTTGTAAACAGTCAGTAAACCTGGACCTCATGAATCTGACTCATCAGGGACTCACAACTAAACACTTTTTCAAACAGTCAGTCACTAAATAAACCAGTTGATTAGTCACTGGTCACCAGGTCAACTCCAGGCTACAGATGACTAACCAGTCACTAAACCAGGCAGTAAAGTATTAATGAAGTGGCTCCTCCGTGAGGGCTTAAACCAGTTAGTAAACCAGTTCACAGCCAGCAGTAGTTAGTAGTTTAACCAAAGTTTTTTTTATCCAGAATGCAGTGAAACAGTCAGTTAGTGTTGGTAAAGCTGCTAACTCACTGACCTGTTATTTGAGCCAGTAACTAACCACTTGGTGAACCAGGCAGTCAACTGTTAACCAGGATCAGTAACCTGGTCAACTGATGAACCAGTCAGCGAAGCAGTCACTAACTGAGTGTGCAAACTGAGCTGGTCACCAGTCAGTAAGTCTGGTGAGACTAGTCAGGCAAACAATGGACTGAGTAAACAGGCAGCTAGTTAGAAAGGTTAATGAGCTGGTTGATCAGTGTGACTCGTCTGATCAGTTAGAGAACGAGTAAAAAACTCTTACTGGCTGTTTCTTCGACAGACGCTTTAATCCCTGGAAGCAGCAGCAGGCGGAGGGCGAGCGATGGGGAGAGAGAGAGAGGGGCTGCGCTTTAAATAGGCTCTCACACACACACACACACACACACACACACCTTGCAGTCGTGACATCACAGGAGAGGTGGGAGGGGCCTCAGTGACAGGTTGACCAGAGAGAAAATGAAAAACAGAAGAACAGAAGAAGAAGAGGGACGACACATAAGACCCGTGACACAAAGGACACGCAACACGTGTTGACATACATGTGAGAAACAAACAGGTTTCCTCTGGTCAGCGGGTCGGGGGGGGGGGGCCCTCACAGAGAGAACCTGTGCAGGTAAACAGGCTCTGAGCGGCGGGCAGGAATTTAGCTTGGCCAGCTCCCAGCATGCACCTGGTAAGCTGAGAGGAGCGAAGAATGTCAGACGTCCCGCTGAGGGCTCCTCGCACGTCCACGGAGACGAGCACAGACACGAAAGATAAACAATATCTGAACCTAATCTGCCATTTTTATTATGTTGGAAAAGCCGCGCGGTGCCGGCTCCCAGATCGCCGCTAATTGTGTTAGAGACGAAACCGGAGCCGCCTCAGATATCAGGTCACGACAACAGCCGGTAATGAGAAACAGTCTGAGGGGGGACAGAGTGTGTGTGTGTGTGTGTGTGTGTGTTTGTGTTCGCCCTTCGTTTGAAGACACACTACCAGAGGATCGTGGGTAACGGCCGGTGTGTTTTCTACACACCAGGCTGCAGGGGGCGCTGCTGCTCAGTAACCGTGCTACTTTAAGATTTTATAATCCACCCTTCATCCAATTAAAGTCGATTCAGAAGCCACCACACACACACACAGATTAAAATACCACAATGACATAATCCTCAGGTTGGTTTCTTTGTTTTTGCTGTTGTGGAGCTGGAGGAACATGGCAGCCGTACCACACTGTGTCAGGCTGTGTGTGTGTGTGTGTGAGTCACTTAACATAAAGCAGACGGTGAGGAGCGAGAAACTTTATTAGTGCCTACGACAAACAGAAACCAGACAATGAAGAGAAGGATCAGAGTTTATATAAAACAAAGTGGAATCAAAGAGAGGGGGGGGGGGGTGTTGTGCCCAGGTCACTTCTGTCCAAGCTGAGAGAGCTGCAGAGAAAAGAGCATCGAGACGTCAGGACCCAAACATGGTGCGTATGAACCGTGTGTGTGTGTGTGTCACCTGCTTGATGAACTGAGCAGCGTTGAACAGTTCACTGCAGCCGTACACCACCTTCCTGCCCTGTTTGGACTGACCACGGAATATGAATGTGTTTATATGGGACTCATCACATGTGCCTTACAGCTGATGCATGTATTATTTTTCTATTTATCTATTTAGAGCAGTAGTAGTGCGGTACCTTTGCGTAGTCAACCAGGTTCTGGTACTCGATATAGTTCCCTCCTCCCACCACAAACACGATGGCCTGGAAATCATCAGGGATCCTCAGTAAACAATGATCACAATTACAATCGTCGTGTCATCACTGGACGCTGTCAGAACTCCAGTGTCGGGGTTTTCTCACCTCCTGAAACGGGTTCTTGTTCCTGGGAATGGAGCTGAGGAAGAAGAGTGATGAAGATGAGCGGAGGTCAGGGTTACTGTGTTATTGCGTTTGAACGGAGGCGCCGTACCTCTCGCTGCCTCGAAGCAGCTTCGGGTCAAAGTATCGGTAATCGTCCGTTTCCTGTGGAGTCAGAGACACGGTTAGCTCCAAGACAGCACACGGAGCTCCTCAAGGCTCAGTCCTCGGACCCTCATCTCTGCTCCCACGTGATCAGACACCTGAGACACTGTCTGTCCCCCAGCGCCTGGCTGGACCACTGAGACTCATCAGGACGTCCCAGCTGGTCCACAGTCGTCCATCTTTATTAACAGTGAACCCCCCCCCGCCACACACACACACACACAGAGGGAATGTGCTCTTCTATGTCTTTCATCTTTGTCCCAGTCCTGCCCCCCCCCATTTCCCCCTTCACATTCACAACAACAGGATCTTTGTTGGTTGTCTGAAACTCCAGACGCTGAGAGACTCTGGGTGTGTGTGTGTGTGTGTGAGTGAGAGAGAGAGAGAGAGAGCAGGATCAAGTAACTCCTGTGTAAAGAGCCAAATAAAAAATTGGACTGCATCATCTTCTTCATCTTCAAGTGTTGATGGGTTCACATGAGGTCACGTCTCTCTGCATGTCAGAAGGTGTGTGACTACACACACACACGCAGCTGTGTGTGGACGGTTCAGACAGAGCTACTCACGGGATGAGACTTCATCTCCATCAGGTTGTCCAGGATCCGAGTCACGGGCAGGTTCTGAGGATCACAGAGGGGTCAGAGTTCAAACAGGGAGAGGGGAGGAGCCGGGTCAGCGCCCTGAGGTCACTCACATGCTGCTTCAGCACCAGGTTCTTCACGCCCTCCATGACGAACTGGGAGCCAGTATTCATCACCCTGGAGAACAGGCTGCAGAGGAGGTGGGAGGAGGAGCGCAGAGGGAAGAGTTCAGGCAGGGAGGGAGGGAGGGAGACAGAGGAGGACAAGGTTTGGCTGGTAGTCTCAACACAAACAAATCAAGAGTCCAACATTCCTTCCTCATGATGAAACGAGCCCAGCTGGAGAACCTAGGACCTGCACAGAGAGGCCCTACAGGCCCTATAGACCCTACAGGCCCTACAGGTTCATATGAAACACGGACCCCATGGGTTTGACTCCACTGCTGCCGTAGTTGGCCGGGGTGGCGGCCATCTTGGTGAAGGCCCTGGAACAGGAGAGAGGGAACAAGGTTAAATGGATCAGAACCGGCCCCTAGGGTCCACAGCAGCATCATGGAGTCTCTTACTTCCACTGTCTGACGTAGTGCAGCGGGGACAGGTCGCAGCCCGTGGCCAGCAGCGCCGCCTTGTACTGCTCCAGGTCCGACTGCAAGACAGAGAGACGCAGGGTGAGCGTGGAGACGCCGCAGGTGCACGGCATTACGTCATGACTGCAGCCGGTCACGCTGCCGAGACACGTGACAGACGAGGACGAGGAGGGAGGGGGTGGGGGGTGCTGATGGAGTCTGGACCCAGCGGACCAACTGTCCCGGCGTCCACCAGACTGGGACAGACGCTTCCTCCAGATGAGGTGATTGTGAGTTTCCACAGCTTCATGTGACTGACATGTTTCAGGAGCCCCGGGGCTCCAGCAGTGATGTCATGACCATAAATAACCTGGGGAGCGTCCCCAGCTCAGGACGCTGGTGTGAAACAAATGTTCAAATGACTTCAGCAGGTGCCCGCTGCTGGAGGCGGGACCCTCTGGGCCGGGGGACATTGGACCGAGCTGGTTCCAACACGCGGTTCAGAAAAGCCGCATGGGTTCAAGTTAAGACTCGAGCTGATGGGAATCCCAGGCGCTGTCGCGTCTGATGGATGAGCGGCGTCCTGCCGACCCAACGGGCGCCAGCAGCTGCACAGAGACGCGTCAGTGCAGTTCACATGCACAGTGCACGTGAGGAAAATGTAGAGCAGTGGAGCCTGAGTCTCATTTTCTACAGAAAAACATGAATGGTGCAAAGGTCAGAGGTCAGCAGAAGAAAGGCTCTCCCTCTGACCTCTGACCCCTGACCCCAGACAATCAGAGGAAGAAGTCCAAACCAACCACTGGCTCCAGATTCAGGCCCGAAGGCCTGGAGCCGCCTCGGACCGCAGCCCCGCCCCCAAACAGCGCGGAACGCTTTGATTGGCCCACAACAGACAAATGTGGAGCATGTGACATCACAGCGAGCCGCTCGGCAGAAGAATGGAGCATTGTGGAGCGATGTGGTTTTCATTTCCTCGTCCTCGGATCCTCTTACTTTCCTCAGCGTTCGTTGGAGTAAACACGAAACCGCAGGAGGATCACAGAGCGCTCCAGGTCCCCAGAGGTTGGATCCTGACTGAGCCGAGCCACAGAAGGCTTCACATCACCGCTTCACGGCGAGTCCAGCGACGGCCAACACCGCGCTCAGCCTTCCAGGAGAGAAAACAACGGCTGCTGCCAGCCCCCCCCCCCCCCCCCCCCCCCCCCCCCCCCCCCCCCCCCCCCCTCCCTAGCCGCCCCCCCCCCCCCCCCCGCCCCCCCCCCCCCCCCCCCCCCGCCTCAGAACTGGGCCTTTGTTCACAGAGTCCAGCTGCTCCTGAGGAGCCCGACCGCTTCCACAGCGTTCAAAGGTTCAGGTCCTAGTCACAACCCGGCCGTTACCATGGCGACCCGCACGCTCACTCCAGCCGGACTTTGTCAGAGCAACAGCATCATGGCGTCTCACCTCGGGCGGAGCCTGCGGCGCGGCGATGTAGTAAATGAGGAAGAGTCTCATCTTGTCCTCTGGCGTCCCGGCTGAAAGACACGTGAACACAGAGGCGTTCCGTTACACGCCGACACCAACACACAGACGTGCTTCACGTGCTGAAGGGACGGCGGCTGCACCGTCGGGGTCGCTGATGATGTCCAGCAGGGACTTGTCCAGAGTGGACTTGCTCATCAGTCGCTCCTCGTACTCAAAGTAAACGTCCAGTTTACGGCTCTGAAAAACAAACGAGAGTTGATCTCAGGTCAGTCTGACCACAGGTAGGGCTCCGCACCCCGCCACGCCGGACCCGGGTCTTTCCACCAACATGGCCGACGGCCTCGTACCTTGATGTGGTCGAGCACGGCCGTGGCCACGTTGGTGTGCAGGTCGATCAGCCGCTTCTTCTCCAGCAGCTCCGGCAGAGAGCTGCAGACAGACAGGCTGGAGTCAGGCCTCCGTCCCGAGGCAGAGACGACTGGCGAGCGAGCGACATACTTCGACGGTTACAGATACAAAAGGGATTTAATGGTGGAGACCAGAAATCTAATCACATGTTCCCTGGCTCGCTGCTGCATGCTCAGGTTGCACGAGAATTCTTTTTGACATGTGACTGAGAAGCTGCTGGAAGACGAGCACAGAGCAGGACACACTGAGACACCTTGACCTGTCCCAGCACGGGACATGGACGTCTGTGAAGTGTGAGTGACGCACCTGACAGCAGAGGTTAGCTTAGCTGTGTTGTCCGACAGCATGCTAATGGCTCCCTCGTCCTCTCCCTCCAAACCCTGCACGCACACACACACACACACACACACACACACACACACACACACACACACACACACACACACACACACACACACACACACACACACACACACACACACACGTAAACAGAGTTAGATTCATTACCCAGAATCCTAAGCTCTCTGGGCCACACCACAGCGGCTCTCCAAGACTGAAGAATTATATTTTGCCTTCTTGTGAAGTCACATTAATTTTAAGTCTTTATTTTCCACTGGTGCCTCCTCTTTCATCCATCAGTCAACATCGTCCTCAGGTGTGTGTGTGTGTGTGTGTCTAACCATAATGCTCTTCAGCCGTTTGACCTCGTCCTCCTGCGCTCTGTACGTGTCCAGCTCCTCCTGAACCGACTCGGCAACCTCAGGGAAGGGGCTGCGGACACGGAGCGGTCAGTTTCAGCCCAACGCCAGGTCTGCCCACCTCCCGCCCACCTCCCGCCCTCCAAACCCACCTGCCCTTGTGTTTCTGCCAGAACTTGTCGGCGGCGGTCAGGTCGTAGGTCTTCCTGCTCTTCTTCTTTGGTCTGGCGCCGGCAGGAGATGGCTCCGCCCCTGCGCCCTCCTCCATCATCACCCTGTTCAGATGGAAGTCCTGGGGAGAGGAAAAGGAGAATTCACCTCCCCTGACGATGCTGTGACCTCTGACCTTCCTAGAGGCACTCTGATTGGATAGTTCTGCAGGCTGTTTGTTTGTTGACCCGTGACACTGACCAGGTGAAACGACACAAACCTTCAGCATCAATAACAACCGGACCTCACAAAACATCTGCAGCGCTAACGCCACACGCTCCCGTCGGCCTCAGCACCTGGTGTGTGTGTGTGTGTGTGTGTGTGTGTGTGTTACACAACGCAGCCGTGCAGCTCTGCATTCCACTGCTGTCAGTTAGAACCTCAGCACCTCAGCAGCTGACAGCTCTCTGCATGAGCCCCACGCACGCACGCACGCACGCACACACACAGTTTGAGCTCCTCTTCCAGAAAGGTCATTAATGACCCCAAACGATATATTTGTGTTTAAAGATGTTCACGTTAATGAGGAGCGGCAGCTGCTGGGGGGGGTCAAAGGTCACACTGACCTTTGGACCAAATATGTTAGAACTGTGCGGGGTCCGAGGGCAGCTGAAGGGCCGGGGGGCGGATCAGGGGCGTGGTCGTTTGCAAACTCACCAGGACGTCGTGGATCAGCGCCTGATAGGTCCAGGTGTGGTGGAGGGGCGTGGCCATGTCCACGTTACGATCAGCCAGAACAAACAGAGGCCTCTGGAAACTGGGGTCACAGGGCGAGATTAAGACAAGCAATGCATCATGGGAAGACGTTGGTGGCCTGTCTATAGCTTGCTCTCCATTTACAGCAGTGCAGCACCTGAACTGTCCCGCGGCCATGCTGTCCCCCGTGAACAGGCTGTTTCTGGCATCTCGCAGGTTCTCACGGAGCTTTTTGTCCAACTTCTACACACACACACACACACACACACACAGCAAAAGTGAGAGTGGGACTGAACGAACAGGGAGAACAGTCCCGCTCCTCGGCAGCGACACAAACGTCCGTTACACCATGAACGTGTGGTTACGATGTGATGACGTCAGCAGGTCACGCTTAAGACGGATCAACTCACCACAGCGACCATCTCGGCTGCATTTCCTCTGGGACAGCGGATGATGGGCACCGCCCCTGATCACATGACAACACACGTCAACAGCCGCGCGTGAAAATATTGAACATGAATTCAGCGTGACTTGGTTCACTGATCCCAGCAGCAGCCTGGACACGCCCACCCCTGCATGTGTGGGGTTCGAACCCAGAGCCCTCTGTGACACACTCACCCAGAGTGACGAAGAAACAAAAGAGACTGTCCACGATGGTGTCCATGATGGCCTCCATGTCCGTGTCCTGGATGTCGGCTCTGTTTATGGCTGCACACACACACATATAATGATGTCACTGAACCAATTTAGCCTCATTACTGCAGATGATGTGTGTGTGTGTGTTACCGTGGTAGGAGATGAGCTCCTTGTTTTGGTGACACAGGATGAACATGTCGTCCTCCAGAGTGATGAAGTTCAGGTACTGATCAAACACCTGCAACCGCAGAAGCCACCCTGCTGTCACATGACCACCCAGCAAAGATGGACGACAGGGCGACATGTTCTCTAAACAGACACTGCCATCTTGTGGTGGTTTGCTGTCACTGCAGTCGGGACTAGAGGAGAGACGCTCTGACCAATCAGGATGTCTCCGCCTGTTTTTACATCATCAACGGCCAATTAAACCAAACTGATCAGAAACTTAAAAACCATCAGAGAGGAGAACGAGCTGCTACTCTGCTCTTTCCTTTGGTCCATGTCCCGTCTGCTAACATGGAGCAGGAGGGTTTGGCACGGCGTCCATCTTGATTTACAGCCTCCGCTCAGACTGAGGGGAAGGCGTAACCATGGTTACCTTGGTGACTAGAGTGACGGCGTTAGCAGCCAGAGCAGCGCTGGCGATGTCCTCCAGCTTACTCCTGCTGATGGCTGAGATGAAGTTCAGGTAGTACGACTCGTACAGCTGGTTCCTCAGGTCCTGCACACACACGTTAAAACTCTGTCAATCAGCTGCTCAACAAGCTCTGTGTGTGTGTGTGTGTGTGTACCTGGCATATCCTGTCGATGTTCTCCTCTGTGGGCATGACGAAGTAGATTGCTGGTACATCTGGGATTGGATCTCTGTCAGAGTGTAGCAGACTGCACACACACACACGGTTCTCTTTTATCTTTGGGGGACAGGTCAGAGACTTTCTCCAGAGGCTAGAACAATGGGCTCCATCTGTTACCATGACAACACAGTGTGGGCGTGGCTTACAGGTGCAGGGTGATGCCCATGTCTCTCAGCTCCTTGACGGACAACAGTGGGGAGATGATGTCCTGACCAAAGCGGTCGTATATCAGCACCTACACACACGGCCAGTATTAGCATTGCTCGGCTAGCACCGGTGATTTTGTGTGTGTGTGTGTGTGTGTGTGTGTGTGTGTGTGTGTGTGTGTGTGTCACGTGATACCTTCCACACCGGCTCAGCAGCCGAGTTCTTCAGGGGAGGAGCGTTGAAGTTCAGCATCCGCTTCAGGGCGACTGCAGGAGCGACACAAAGCAGCGGTCAGCTCATGCGCAGACACTCTGGTTGCATGACGTCACGCGCAGGTTGTGGTTAATGCTGCTGTCATCAGTGACGTCACCAGGCTGCCCTGGTGTTAGCTGTTAGCAGCGGGTTAGCTTCACTCTCCTCCGTCAGGCAGTTAGCAGCCGGTTAGCTTGTCAAGTAACTAGTTAGCAGGGTTAGTGAACTAGTCTGAGAGAGGAGGCGACGGTCAGCTGTGACGAGACACACACACACACACACTCAGTGACCGGCTGCTCGTTCATGTGGAGCGGCTAGTTAGCAGGTCGAGTTAGCTGGTTAAGGCCGGACAGTCCAGAGTTAACCAGCAACTTCGTAAAGGCCCCGCGACTAGTTGCTGCCACCGCGTTAATTCACCGGAACCGGAGGAAAAGGCTTTTAACGGACCCGTCTGCTTCTCCCGCACCGAGGCCGCCATCTTGGATGATGTTGTGATGACGTGGCAGTCAGAGAGTAGGGAAGAGGCGCGAGGTTTCACTCTGCTGCTGCTTTCTGAGACCAGTCGATCAAAGATGAAAGCAGTAGGAGAGGTCTCACTCTGCACTACCAGGCATTTTATTTTGAAACTAGTTGTTTAAATAAAATAATAAAGACGTGTCTCGATGAGACGGTCACTGCTCAACCCATCACTTTATTTATGTCAAACAAGAGGAAGACACAAACAATATGAGTAAGTATAAGTATGTACAATAAGAGCTCAACAGCAAAGTTATAAAATCAGCTCCACTGTTTTTAGAAAAGAAAACATGGAATATATTTAACTAAACATATGACCCAGTGACATTTAATAGAAAAGAAATGTATTTTAATGTCACCAGGAGGAGAAAGTCTCTGCAGCGTCCAAACAGAATCAAGACGTTTCAGATGAGAATGAGTTTTAAGGAGGATTAACAACGAAGTTTAAAAGCTCTTCACCGGTCGGGACATGAATCAGTAATATCAACTTCAACACTTTCGGTCTCCAGGAGGTTTCCTGTGTTGTCGTGGCGACACAAAATCTCCCTATAGAAACAGATATAGCTGTGATTGCTGTCTCTACTGCTCTGTAGGGAGCAGGTGCACGTGGTGGCTGATGGCCTGCTCCATGCAGCTTTTGAAGGAGTGGTAGGAGGAGGTGACAGGCAGCAGGAGGTTCCTGGAGCCAGGTTCTCTTTGAGGGAAGAGTACCCCATCCCTCCACTGCTCAGCTTCTGCTGACGAGGAGCTGAAAGGGTGAAGGAAGGAGATGGAGGGAGGAGGAAGGAGGTCTGAAACTGGAAGCTCTTCTGCTCCTGTGGCAAAGAGGAGGAGGTCCTGCAAGGAAATGGAGCTCCTTCCAACTGAGGAGAAGAGGAGGAGCTCTAAATAACTGAACTCAGTGAAAATTAATGTGTATAAAAACTCTCGAACCTTCACACTCCAGCAGGAAGTGTCTCCAGAAAGAGACGGCGGGCGTCTCCTGGTCCAGCTTCTCCTCCTCCTCTGAGAAACGGACGGTGAAGAGCTGACCGACACTCTGAGCCGTGAGACGACCCGCTGCCTCGCAGAAAACACTGTAGAACACGGACGGGAACAGCTGCACCTGGATCAGATTGGATGACAGCAAGGTCACTGACGGCAGCCTGAAGACCCGTGGCCGCCAACAGACAGAACTCCACTGACGTTACCTGATCAAAGACGCCCAGCGTCTGCAAACCCTCCCGGAACCTGGGGCACAACAGACACATGCGAAATGAGAACAAATCATTGACAACAACGAGCGCCACGTCAACTGATGACATCATCTGCTCTGGATGCGCAGCTCCGCCCCTGGACGCTACCTCTGCAGCGGAAGCTGCATCCTGGTGATGAGCCTGAAGCTGACCAGATCCTCCACCAGCGCCTCTCGCTCCTCCAGGCTGCCGACGGGCCGGTGGCACCCCGCCATCTCCAGGTGCTCCCAGCTCGAGCTCATGGCTTCCCTCAGACTGTCTAAAGACTCCGCCTCTTTGATCTGAAAGCAGCCAATCAAATCGCTCCACTTCAAATGAGGAAAAGGGCACCTGGCACGTCCGCGCAGCCAAAACAAAGCTGGAGAGGCGTGGCCGCTCACCCTGCTGACGAGACGTGTGAAGTGTGTGTCGGGGGTCAGGTGAGCCACAGTGAGGGGGCGGTTCGGGGGGTAGTTGAACAGACACTGGTAGAGCCCGTGGGAGAAGAAGCTGATGGGTGGACCGCCGTTTAACAGAGAGAGAGCCAGAAGGCAGCCGACGTCGAAGTAGAGATCCTGCTGCAGAGCTGAAACACACACACACACACACAGTGGATCCACACTCTGCTGCAGTTCACCCCACAACCTAAACTGGGAACAAGTCCTGCATGAAACCCTGTACCCTGATAATCCAGAGCCAGATTCTTGGATCCCGCCGGACCCTCAAACACCACAGAGTCCTGGATCTGCTGCACCAGCAGCTTCAGGAAGAGCTGCCGGGCCGCCTGGCCGCCCCCCGGGCTGCTGGGAAACGCAGCCTGCTCCTCATTGTTGAACCTGGACAAACAGCAGAAATCCAAACGTCGACAAACAGACAGAAACCGAATGAGCCTGAGAGCAAAACCCAGAGGAGCCGCCGCAGCACCTGACAGACAGCGCGCACGTGGGGTCGAAGTCGGGGCTCCGGACCAGATCCAGAGCGGCAAACAGAGCCTGACGCCCACTCACTTCCACCTGGACGGTGAGGGGGCGGAGCTTGGGGGCGAGCGCCTGCAGGAGCTCCTCTGGCGTCCCGGCTGAGACGGGTAATGATGGCCTGGACCAGAGAGGAGACAGTTCATGAAACTGTCCCAGCAAAACACGTCCTGCTTCCCCCGGCCCCCAGAGCCTCACCAGCAGTGAGGGCGGGGTTAGACTGTGTACCTTTTACGGCTGATGGAGGAGCGCATGGGGGACAGGTGGCGTTTGGACAGCAGACTCCTTCGAGGAGCGCTCTGAGGAGAAGTAACCAGCGACGCTGCAAGAGACAGAAACTCATGGCTCAGTCACGCCTGTGGGAGGGGCTCGCAGCGGTGCTGAGCGTGTTCAGGGGGATACTGACCCTTCCCGTCGGCGGCCCGCGTGCAGTCGCCACAGGCCCAGTCGCTGGTGTGCAGCTTCAGGCCTGAACATTTCCTGTGAGTGCCTCTGGATCCACACAGTCGGCAGCGAATCACCTCAAACCACCTGCAGGCGAGAACGGAGCGGTTTCAGCACCGACGCGTCTCTGCCCCGTGTCCGTGTTGGGGACGGTTGGGGACGTACCCGCTCTTTGCTGAGTGCGTGGGCCCTTGGCTGCACAGGCAGGTCAGAGCGTCGCAGCGGCTGTAAACAGCCAGCAGCTCCGAATATGCGTTGACCTCCAACTCCCATGATGCATCTCTGCAGGAAGAGACAGCGCGTCAGCTCGGCCAAGTGGAAGGATGTCAGAAGAATGTCAGTGAAGGCACCGCCTGCAGAAGCTCCTCCTCCGTTACCTCTCTGGGATGTAGATGCCCATCCGGAGCATCTCCTCCTGGAAGCTCTCCTTGTTGTTGCACAGCGTGCACCTGAAGAAGAAGAGGCCGGCGCTGTGGGCCTGACGCTGACACACAGGAAGTCAGTGAGACAGCGACGTCACAAGAACGCAAACCCGGCTGCACGAATGGGCAGATCCCTACCTGCACGCAGTCCCTGTGGAACCAGCTGGCGTGGCAGCACGGACATTTGAGGACGGAGTAGGACAGGACGGGCTCGATGGTGTCCAAACAGATGGAGCAGGACTGCGGCAGACTGAGGTCCGAGCTCACACAAGCAGACTGAGTGGGATTGTGATCCGGACAATAGGACCTGTACACACAGACCCCGCGGAGCGTCATGTGAGGGCGGAGCTTCACACAGGTGATCTCTTGAAACTGAAAGCACGTATGACCCAGTCCCCTCAGGTCCGTGCACGTGGCCCACACTCACGGGAAGAAGCCGCTGAACTGAGAGATGAACTTCATTTTCCGCCCACAGGGGAAGTGAACCGACTTCCTGCAGCTCCTGACGTAACAGCCGACACACGCCCCCTTCTTCTTACAGCCGCAACACGTCTAAAACACACGCAGAGCTCAGCATCTCGCCGGGAGGGCGGCACCCTCCTGCCAGACCGAACAGTGACGCCTCACCAGGCGGGCCGACCGCCTCATCTCTCGTTTGATGTCCTCCACCAGGAAGCCAAAGACGCCCTCGTTGTCCTGCCCTCGCTGGTAAACTCCACAGGACGTCAGCTGAACACACATACACACACACCGTGCACATCTGTCAGGTCTTATTTACCACATGGCTGGGAGCATGGAGAACACACACGCACACTCTTACCAAACAGAAGTAGTGGACGGTGAGTCTGTGCTCTTCAATTTTGACTTTCTCTCCAAACATGGCCGGATCGTCGTCACTGAACCTGCACAGGACACAACCTGACAAGCAGCGTTCTGCCCGTCACCCAGGTTCATCATGTAATTTTAATCTGTGCACGTGTGTGTGTGTCACTCACGGTCCTCCCTGACGCCGCTGGCGTCGTGCAGCCGTGAGCGTCTGACCTTCTTCATGGTTGTGAGATGAGAACCTGCAGGTCAGAGACACAGGGGTCAGAGGTCAAGTCTGTGTCCAGGGTTCCCGCGGATCCTAGAATCTAGGGCCTTAGTTGTCATGGAAACGTCTCAGATGTGTCAAAGGTCTTAAAACGAAGACAAGTATGATGACCTTTGTCTCAAACCTCAAAATAAATGGTCAGAGAGGCGTGGTTGATGGAGCCGCTCTGGCTGTGTAACCATGGTAACGGGCCGGTTAAAAGGTCGGGGACTGGACTTGGCTGAAGCTGTGGGAACACTGGTGTCACCACCCAAATAAATAATAAACACGGCGCCGTCAGCACGCGCACACGGGCCAGCACACGGAGCGACAATAAGCAAAGCAAAGTTCCGACCCAGTGACGTCATATTCCGCCGGATTCAAAGAGCAGAAGCACACACCTGGAGTTGGGCTCGGCTCGGCTCGGCTCGGCTCGGCTCGGCTCAGCTCGCCTTCCTCTGCATCTCCGTGTTTTTACTCATTTCTGTCTTGAACCCGTCGAGTTTTAAATTTCCCTCTTTCAAAACACAATGCGTCACTTCCGCTTCCGCTGCTTCCTCTTCGCCGAGGCTGCGGTGGTCCGCCGCAGCGCCCTCTGCCGGCGGCATGTCCGTGACTGTTTGTTTTGTCCTGTTTGGGGCTCCGTACCTCAGCTTGTGTCTGTTTCGATGTCTCATGTGAGCCTCACACTAACTTTACCATCCAGCATCTGAAGCTCCGCCCACTGACTCCTCCCAGTCCACTCACTGACATACAGAAATTGTCTTTGATTATTTCTCCTTTTTACTTCTCACTCCTTTTTATTTCTGCTGTCGACTTTTCCACGTGTGTGAAAAGATTTCATGACTTTCTTTAGCTTTGTGCTTTTATTTTGAAGGAGAATGTTTGTTCTCGTTCTGATTAAGTCAAGCTTTATAAAAACATGTGAAACGATCCAACATGTATGATGTGATGAAATGTTTCAGCAGCAGCAGCAGCAGCTGGTGCATGATGGGATTTGAACCCTGGGAGGAGAAACAATAAAAACGCTCAGACACAATCACAGTTGGGATTTTTTAAACAATGTAAACATGAAGCCAGACGTGTTTTCGTTGATTCCTCGTCAACACACGTGTCGGTTCCTGCTCAATGTTCATGATGCACCGTCTCCTGCGGCCATCTTGTTTCACACAGGTACAGACATGTCCCACGTGTCCAAACGCTAAGACAGTCCACACAGCCTCTCGCTGACCTCCCACAGTTTTCGGGCCACGGCGTCGTCTCTGGCTCGGGCGCACACTTCCTGCTCGGCGCAGCAGAAGAAGTAGCGTCCGCTCAGAGGTTCGATGCCCTCCTGCAGGGCGCAGTGCAGCGTGGTCTGAGCCCCGGCCTCCGGGTCGAGGAACAGCAGCCGAGCGATGGGCTCGATGAAAACCTTCTGCCACAGGCCGACGTGTCTGGACAGGCCGGTGCGCACGACACCTGCAAACCAGCAGCAGGTGACAGGCATCAGTCAGATCCCCCTCTCCAACGCCATCCAGCGCCATCAGCGCCTCTCTGACCGCCACCACCGGCTGTTAACACCTGCTAACACCCGCTAGCTGAAGCTCATAGTGAAGGTCAGGTGCGTTACCAGGGTGGACGCTGTAGCAGGAGACGTTGGTCCCTGTCAGCCTCTTGGCGAGCTCGTGGGTGAAGAGGACGTTGCACAGTTTGCTGTTGCAGTACGCCATGAAGAACTGCCAGCTGTAGCCTCCGGTGCCCAGATGTTTGTCCACAGCCAGAGCCTGAGGACGGGGGGGGGGTTAGGGCTGTAGGAATGTCTGTGCGCCAAGTCACACCTGAGCTCAGGAATGTGAGGCAGAACAACCTGTTGTGATGGAGGACGCTGTGTGTGTGTGTGTGCACGTGGTGAGCGCACCTCAAAGTCGATGTGTCCCCAGCGGTGAGCCATGGAGGACAGCGTGATCACCCGCCCCCCCCCCGCCTCCTTCAGCTTGTCCAGCAGCAGGCAGGTCAACAGGAAGTGACCCAGGTGGTTCACGCCGAACTCGATGCCAAAGCCGTCCTCCGTCCGCCCGTCAGCGACCAACCCTGCAGGACACACACAGCTCAATGAACGCACACGCTGTGTGTGTGTGTGTGTGCGTACCAGCGTTGTTGATGAGCACATCCAGGCGACTCTCTGTTTTCAGGAACGTCTCAGCAAAGCGGCGGACGGACTGGAGACTGGCGAGGTCCAGCTGCAGGTAGACGACGTCAGTACTTCCTGTCTCCTGCAACGTGACGATGAGGATGGTGTTGGACAATCGCCATGGCGACCCCACAGTGTGCTGACTGTGCTTTGATCTCTATAGATTCTGTCCCGACCCAGCAGGATGTGACGTCAGCCCTGGCTGCGTCTCCTACCTGTCGAATGTCGGCCGCCGCGGCCTCGGCCTTGTCCCGGCTGCGGCAGGCCAGGACGACCCTGGCTCCCCTCCGCGCCAGGTGCAGCGCCGTGGCTTTTCCGATGCCGCTGTTTCCTCCTGCGTCACAGGACATAAAGGTTAAGCATCCCCCGCCCCCTGGTGGGTCCTCCACGTTAGCACACGGGACGAGGACCGAAGACAAAACAGCAAAGTGGACATTAAATCGACGTCTGTCCGCGGCCTTTGAACGACATCAGATTGTAATCTGATTACCTGAACAAACGTGTGACCACAGCCTCGTTCCTGCGTGAGCAAACCAAAGGAATGGAGCTGTAGACCCGCCCCCATCTCACCTGTGATGACGACGGTCTTGCCGGCCATCGCCGCGTTCCCTCGACATCTGGCCCTTCGGAAGACGGTCTGCGTGAGGACGACGTACCCCCCCAGCACCACGGCGGCCAGCAGCAGCGGGAGCATGGTTCGTCTGCAGCTTCCCGTCTCCGCCGGAGGGAGGGGCTCACGCAGGGATGGGGCGGGGCTCCCCTGTCGCTCACTGGCAGCTCGGTCCGGTCAGACCTGTTCAACTGAAACTGTTTCTCCAGAGAATAGACGGGTCCGCCCCAACACGCCTGAGGCTGTCAATCACGTGACACGCGGCAGAAGACATGTACAGTGACTTTATTAACATGAGGGACACAGGACGCAGTGGGACGTCTATTGCAGAGAATAATCATCACAGTTATAAAAATATTTCTCTTCACTTTTTTGAGACTGTGATTTTTGACATTTTTTTTTCTTTTTTATTTTTTATTGCCCGAACAGCAACGACCAGGAGACGAGGTCGCGTCGACACTGAGGGAACAAACAAGGTACAAAACAAACTGGTTTCTGCCGTCTCTTCGTCTCTGAGCAGCAGACGAAACGTCTGAAAACCAGCGTGAGGAATCACGCGCTCGTCGGAGCCCGTGGTGTCTCTGTCCGCCGTGAACCCGCAGAAATAAAGAGTCAGAGGACGGGCGCTGAGCCGATGTCAGCTGATGCGTCATGTGACAGCCAGAAACAACACAACACACTCGAAGAAACCAAAATAAAGAAACTGCTGTCGTGATCTCTTCAGGTCAAACATTAAAGCGTCTGTGTTGTGGCTGAGGATTTATGGCTTTTTGAGGTCAAAGTTCAGAGGTGTCAGAAATGACCCATGTAGCCCGTTTGTGCTTTGATTCAAAGGATCCGCCGTGACGCCAGGCCAGACTTTTGCTCTGTGTTGTTCTCTGACAGAAAAAGCAGAAAATCAAAAATGTCAATCACGAACAAAGGAATGATTTGAGGGTAGGTTCCTGTTTGGACGAAGCGGCGCCACCTCCTGGAAACGTGAAATATTAAAAAAGTTCTGCGTCACAAGCGCTGGACAGGAAGTCCTTTTATTCTGAAATGTCCTGCATATTCACACCTGCCCCCCCCCACCGAGGACACGCTGACGTCTGAGTCTGAAGGCACTTGATGTCATGGCAGGGGGCGTGTCCTCAGCCACAGACACACGTCAACATGTGAGCGGGTCCTCGTGGTAAAGTACTGCTGATGGGGGGGTGGGACATGACAGTTTGATGTCAGGTAAATTAGATGATTGACAGCTGACACTGTCTCCTGATTGGTCAGGACAGAGGTGCCGTGGAACACTGATGACATCATCAAGATGGCAGCGTTTGCATCTGAAGTGGCGACGAGTTCATTTTCTGCCAAGTCTGGAGCTCCGGAGGGGGCGGGGTCTGAGGGGGGGCTAAAGGTCATGGTGTCGTACGGAGGGGGGGGTCACCTCTGCTGGCCAATCAGAACCAGAATCAGCGTGACGCCCAGCTGCCATATATGGGGTGAAGAGGGCGGGGCCAGTGACCTCAGGTCTGCAAAAGAAAGCGAGAGACTGCTGAGTCAGTTTGATGACTCAGCAGAAAACACCGTCCCAGAGAACAGATGACGACTCACTGTTGGGGGGGGGGTCTTTACATTCGCCCTCCTCGATGGTGACATCATCGATGGCGATGTCTCCCTCGATGCCGGCGCCTCGCACGCCCTCCAGCAGCACCTGCACAGAGACACGCTCACAGCCGCCGCCCCGCATGTGTGTGTGTGTGTGTGTGTGTGTGTGTGTGTGTGACGGGGGGGGGGGGTTAGTACCTGGAAGGCCGTGGTTGGGTGCAGCGTGACCTTGGCCTGCCTCCAGCGTTCTCCTTGGTTACCAGTCAGGGTCCAGACGGAGGTGTCCGTCACCGTCGGTCCTTTCTGCCGCAGGAAGACGTTCAGCGCTCCTGCGGGACACAAACGCGCAGCTCAGGCTTTTCGTGTCGGGCTGCGGCGCTGCGGGCCGTTGCCGCCCGGACGCCTCACCTATGTGTCTCCCGTACATGTGGTAGAAGAAGGCCAGGCAGTAGGCGGGGCTGCTGATGGCGCCGGCAGAGGCGGAGCTCTTGGAGTTCATGTTAAAGGTGGGAGACAGCAGCCGAGCTTTGTCCCCGTCCAGCCTCGGCCTGGACGTCTCGATGTACATGTAGAAACCTGAGCGAGCAACAAGAGGTCAGGGGTCAGGTGTCAGGGGTTAGATGATTGTGTTTCCGATCCACTTCATATGACTCACTTCCTGTGTGTGTGTGTGTGTGTGTGTGTGTACCCTGCTCGGAGCCGGCGTGGTCGGCGCTGGGCCCGGTGTTGGGCGTGTACTTGGTTCCCCGTGAGGCGGCGCTGTGACGTGTCCAGTCAAACTCGTCGGTTTTGTCCTGAGAGAACAAACACAACGTCTCGTCCTCGAAGCCACACTGGAACTCCCCTGCACACACACACACACACACGCACACGCACACAGCAGCCGTTTGTGATGAGCACACTCAGGAGACGTGGGCGGTCCAGCTGATGGCGTGCGGGGACGTCGGGGACGACTTACTGAGGTGCGGGTTCACAGGAGCTGTGAAGAGAGAGCAGAGCTGAGGTCAGCGGCGCCGCGTGTCGCCGCCACGCCAGTTTACCAGAGCTGGTTACGCACCGCTGTACGTGATGGTGCGCTCGGTGGTGTCGCCCTCTCCCCAGCGGGTGATGGGGGTGAGGCGCACCAGGTACGACTCCGGTCTGAGCAGTTCTGTCAGGTTGTAGGTCAACAGCTCCCCCCGCTGGATGGTTCGCTCCATGGGAATCTCCTGCTCCCACCAGCGAGACAGGCTGGTCTGAAAAACAACGTTTGACACCCCGTGATCGGCGTATGGGCGGGGCCTCTGCTCGAGGAGCTCGTTAACTGGGTCCTGACCCCGGCCGCAGCGCACGTGGCGGCGCCGCGCTCTGACCTGTCTGATGCGTAGCCGGTAGGCCAGGATCCGGTCCACGGCGTCGGGCGCCATCTGAGTCCACTGCAGCTTGAAGCCGTAGACGCGGGGCCTGTTCTGCCACAGGGCGGCGTGCGTGTCGTAGTAGAACTCAGGGACATAGGCCTTCCCTGAGGAGACAGGGGTCAGAGGTCACGCAGCCGTGGGAGCAGCTTCATCACACACACACACACAGTGTGTGCCAACATCCATGTTTGGTTGGAGGAAGAGGATGAAGTGTGTGTGTGTGTTAATCTCCAGCAGGATTAAAAAGTTAATATGACGGCAAAGTGTGTGTGTGTGTGGGGGGGGGGGGGTAACACACAGGTTTGTGCTGATGTGAATGTTTCAGGATTAAACCAGTGAAGAAGAGCTTACAGGGTCCGTTCTCTCTCACACGTCACACGCGTGACGTGGTGACTGCAGCAGGTGTAACCATGGCAACAGGGATCTGCCGCCGTCAGCTCCACCCCGGCTGACAGCTTCTGCCTCCGCCCACAGAACGCCGGCTGCTCGCCGGCTGCTCGCCGCCGCTCCGATAAGGAGCTTACGGCCGCCGCTTTAACAGGAAGTGTCATGGTGCTGACAGGGGGGGGGCACTCTCCCCTGTGAGTCTGAGGATTCAGACCGATCCACATCCACAAGACACGCCCCCTCGGGCCGACTCACCTGTGACCAGGAAGGTGCAGCGGCCCGCCCCGGCCTCGTTGGTGATGTCACAGGTGTACTCGCCGTAGCCCTCTCGGTTCAGGGCCCGTACGTGGTAGCTGGTGTCGTCGCTCTGGTCGCCGAACTGGCCCACGGTCAGGAGGCGGGAGCCCAGCTTCCACTCGTAGCGCAGCTGGCGAGCCGGGTGCGCCCGCAGCAGGCGGCAGGTGAGGCTGAAGGCGCGGCCCAGAGCCTGCCGCACCTCCGTGTGCACGGGCTCCACGACCGGGGGGACTGTGGACAGGACACACATGTGTCCTTCATCCTCGTACAGAGCATGTGTGTGTGTGTGTGTGTGCGTGCGTGCGTGCGTGCGTTACCCACACTGCACCACCAGCTGGATCAGAGCTTGTCGTGGCTTCACGTTGAAGCCGTTGTACTGACTCGTCTGGCAGCGGTAGGAGCCGCTCATGTCTCTCGTCACGTTGCTGATCCTCAGAATGCCGTCGTAGCTCTCCGTCTGGGCGGAGCCGTCCGGCATCAGAGCCGCCGCCGCCGCCGCCGCCCCGCCCTCCTCCATCCGAGACCAGAGGATGATGGGTTTGGGTTTCCCTGAGACCAGACACTGCAGGTCCACGGTGTCGCCTTCCTGAGCGATGAGGTGAGAGCGCCCCCTGGGCACGCTCAGCTCCGGGGGAACTGCAGGCCAGAGAGTTTGCTATCAGGTGAGTTCACATGACCCCGCCCCCTCACGCCGCCGCCGTGACAGGACAGACACGGGTTGCGCTCCGAAGCTCCGCCCGCAGCGTGACGCACCTGTGGTGGATGAAATGTTGACGTCGATGCTGATCTCGGGGACACCGCCGTCCCTCAGCGAGGCCACGCAGGTGTAGGTGCCGAAGTCGGTGAACTTGAGGTCGATGATGTCCAGGTTTGTGGTTCCCAGAGACACGTCGGCGTCCGTGTGGGTGATGACCATCCGCTCGGAGCTCCTGAGCGGCCGGCCGTTCTTCAGCCAGCCGAACTGCAGCTCCTCCGGGGGCGTGGCCTCTACCTGGCAGCTGATCTTCACCTCCCGGCCGATTTGGATGTTGTCGTCATTGTGGTACGGGTCCGGCGTGATCCAGAACCGACCTTTACGGAGGCCTGTGGGGCGACACAGAAGAATCGTCGTCAGCGGAGCTCAGTTATTACTGACGCCATTAGTTCAGTTTGATCTCGTCAGCCGCCGCCGCCGCTCATTCTGACAGCCGGTTCGCAGCACGAAGACTCAGCTTCACCGTGACAACCGAATCCCACGTCAACGTCCCGACGGCGTCTGAGCTGATCAACATGCAACACTGAACTTATGTCTTCATGAGGACAGACTCTGAGAGTGAGGACATTTTGTCTTGTCCTCACTTCTTCAAAGGCTGTTCAAGGGATAGGGGTCAGGGGTCAGGGTCAGGGTCAGGGTGGAGCAGGTGTCCCCTCAGGTGTAGCAGAGGTCGCACCTCTGACCAGGACGGTGGTGGATTTCTTGGCGGGGTTTCCCACGTTGTTGGACGCCACACAGGTGTAGCTGCCTCCGTCCTCCACGCTGATGGCAGGGATGGTTAGGGTCCCGCCTTTGACCACGCCCCTCTTTGGGAGCTCCTCCCCTCCGGCCTTCACCCAGGTCAGGGTGGGGGGAGGGTCTCCACCTGACGCCGTGCACACCAGAGACACGCCGTCCCCCGGGTTCACCACCAGGGGGTCGTCCAGGAGGAGCTTGATGGAGGGAGGAGCTGAGGAGGCGGCAGGAGGAGAAACAGCATCACGGATCAGAGCAGCAGGTCAGAGAGCGTGTGTGTGTGTGTGTGTGTGTGTGTGTGTGTGTGTGTGTGTGGCACCTGTCCGGTTGCTCAGTCTGAAGTGGACGCTCTTGTCTCCGATGCCACAGACGCTCCTGACGGAGGAGACGCAGGTGTAGTCGGCGTAATCCTGAGGGCGGAGATTCTTCAACTTCAAGATCTTTGTCTCACCCTGAAACACACACACGTGCACAGCTGTGAAGCTCTTACTCTCTCTGTCACCACAGGAGACAAAACCGTCAGTGTCTTTAATGCTGGGTTAGGGTTAGTCCCCTCCTCCTCCTCCTGCCGTGTAAAAATGGCCGTCAATGTTTCGGCTGTGGAGGAGGAGGGGGCGGAGTTAAGAGCCTGTGCTTCCTCACCTGCGTGAAAAAGGGCTCGTAGATCTCCACGCCGGAGTCGGAGCCCTGCGTCAGGACGCTCTGGCCCCGCCTCCAGGTGTAGTGCACGGGGGGGTTGGAGGAGGCCACGCAGCGGAGAAACACTGTCCTCTCAAAGTAGAACTGCTCCTTGGCCTCGCCCACGCTCTGGTGGACCGAGATCACCGGGGCGTCCAGGTCTGAGGACGAGACAGACAAGCAGTGGAGCAGACAGGGCGTGCACGTGTGTGCGTGCGTGCGTGCGTGCTCTCACAGTAGACGTCCACTCGTACGGAGCGGATGGCCGGCGAGCCCAGGCCGTTGTCAGCTTTGCAGTAGTAGCGCCCCCCCTGGTGGCGGCTGATGGCCTCCAACCTCAGAGTGTCGTGGAGCAGGAAGGAGTCGCCCTGGCGGTCCGAGGCTCCGCCCGCTGTCTTCGTCCAACGAATCTGAGGGGGAGGGGCCGCCATTAGTCACGTGTGAAGGCTGACCCTTGACCTTTGACCTTCACATCATATTTCAGCTCATGAGAAGATAAAATCATCATCCTTCACACACACACACACACACACACTCTCTCCCATGGTGCAGCTGTCCCTCATGTCCTCTGATGCCCCCCCCACCACCACCGGTAAGACCAGTCAGAAGTGGAGGCACATTAACCAGAGAGGAGGAAGGGGGGGGGTAAAAGAAGAAATGCAGCTCTGCAGTGACGCAGAGTGTGTGTGTGTGTGTGTGTGTGTGTTCACTGCCAGTAGCTGTTCTATTTATAGCTTCAACTGACTGACAGCCGGGGGACGGGGGGGGGGCATGAAGAGGAGGTGGTGAATAAGAACAATAAGGAGGAGGAGAAGCAGACCCACCTGGGGTCGGGGGTGTCCCGTCACCAAACACTGCAGCTCCAGCGTCGCTCCCTCTCTGACGGTGAAAACCCTCTCAGGGTGTTGCTCCTCCTCCACGTCACAGGCCTGACCTGAGTGCACGATGCGCACAGTGGGAGGAGCTGTGGACGCACACACACACACACAGGTTAGTCATGAGTTGGTTCTTCCATTTGAACTCACGTGACAGTTCCAGAGGTCAGAGGTCAGTAGGGTTGGACCCTGGGAGACACGAGGAGCTGTGAGGGGGGGGGGCGGAGTCAGGTGTGTGATGCTGGGAGCTGTGCCCCCCCCCATGTGTTGGACCACTCAGATTTTATTTTTACACTTCGCCCATTTTAGCCTGTGAGAGGCAGTCATGTGACCTGTGGGTGTTTGAGAAACACACACACACACACACACACACACACACAGCTCCAGCATCTGACCTTTACCACAGTGATGAAGAGGAGGAGGAGGAGGAGGGACGTCCTCATTTATCTGTCGTTTTCTATTTTTAGATTCTAGGTTTTTCTTTTTTCGTTTTTGATTTCAGATGACACTGCTGATGTCAACACACACACACACTCTGCTGCAGGTATTAGTCTAATCCCTGTGCTCTCTGCAGCGCCACAAGCCCGTCCTAATAAGTGATGAATCCGACTGATCCCAGCAGAACAGGAGCTCACACACACACACACGGCTCCACAAACCCTAACCCTCCACCTGAGGACCAATCAGAAGAGTCCAACTGGTCCTCACAGAGACACAAACATGCACACTGTCAGCCTCGGGCCTGTACAGTAGAGAGAGTGTGTGTGTGTGTGTGTGTGAGTCATCCTCCAGCAGCTCTGCTCTGCACTCTCATCCACTGTGATGTTCAACCTCAGATTCAGCTCAAGACATTTTATTTGTCGCCTCAAGTAACACACACACGCTGAGCCGCTCCTCTCAACATCCTCACCCTGCACCAGAGGAGGAGCAGCGCAGCGTGTGTGTGTGTGTGGGGGGGGGTTTATTCACTAATTCACTTCTTCATCTGTCGCCCATCTCAGGTCAGATTTAACTTCTCTGGTTTATTCATGTCAAGGAAAAAGATTTTTACCCTCTCTCTCTGTTATGTAAGCGCTCTCGCTCTATTTCAGGAGCGAGGATCTCTCTGAGGAGCTGCAGCGTCAGTGGGACGGCTAAAAATAACTGCAGCCGTGTGATTGGCTGAGAGCTGAGCTCCTTCTGCATATGTAATGAGGCCAGAGGATGAATGGAAACAGAGCAGGTGAGAGGTTTAAATACCCCCCCCCCAGCTTGTCCTGCTGCTGTGATGTCACGGCGTGCCCGCTGTAATCACCACGGGGGGGGATTAATGGTGGATTTATCTTCTGTTCAGTTCCAGCTGCTCTCACAGATGTGTCCTCCCTCCCTGAGACAGAGGACCGTCCCCGGGACACATCTGTGTGTGTGAGCAACACACTGCAGCAGCTATACTGCTTCTACACACACACAGTACTCCATACTACTGCAGTACTCCACAGTACCACAAAGTTTAACATTGTGTTTCATGTGATGGTCGGAGGTGAAGGCTGCTGCTCCTCCTCCTCCTCTCTGGGTGGACGTGTCTCTTCCTGTGACGCTTTGAAAAGTGTTGAACCAACAGAACCGGAGGGTTAGCTCCTCACAGCTCCTCACAGCTCCTCGTCTCCTCCGTCCTCTTCTGTTATTTCTGCTTGGACACCGGAGGAGACGTCTGTCCCCAGGTCCACTGTCCTCCCAGCAGCTCAGAGTTAGCTCCTCCCCCTGATCCTCGGGCCTCGTTACTGATCGTTAGCACAGTGACACACACACACACACACACCTGGTGTTGGTCAAGGACCAGCAGCCAAACCCTCTTCATCATCCTGAGGCTTTTATTTTGTAGGGACAGAAGTGTGCATGTAACTAACGTGATGTAATACACCTCCTCTCCCTCTAATCTGAGACATGTAAGATTACAGATAATCTGAGCGTGACGTCAGACCACAGGAAGTTACGTGACCGCCGCCGCCATGGAAACCACTTCATCTCACGCACCCGCACACACACACACACACCTGGCTGGCATCACTGGTGAGGCGTTCAGGTGCCCTCTGACCTGCGGCTCCTCCCCTCAGCTCCTACACCTCCTGTTGCTCCGCCCCCCTGACCCACGCCACGACATTGATTGACATCTGAGATCTCAGGTGAGTCAGCTGCCTCCAGGTTCCCAGAGGTCAAAGTGTCGTGTCCGTGTCAGTTAACCTCCAACTTCATTCACCTGCAGAGGCTGCGCGTGTGTGTGAGAGCGTCAGCCCTACGTCACAAGGTCAAGTGTTTTCGGTGAATCGTCACGGTGCCGGTGGATGACGTCCTTACCGTACACGCCCTGGCCGTGTCCCTGGATGAAGCCGCTGATGAGGCACAGGAGCCGGAGCACTGGGCCCATCTTCACATGCTCCTGGGGCCGCCTCGCTGCCACTGCGCCCCCGGGGAGCGGGGTGTCACTCCGGGTCCCGGTGGCCGCTGCTGCCGCTGCTCCTCCGCTCCGGCCCGGTGACCGCTTGTCATCCGAAGAGAATCCAGCCCTCGCCCCCACACACCTCGGTCACAAGTGCGGGGAGGTTCCGGTTCCGCTCATCCCGGATCTCGCGGCGGCAGCACCGGCGGCGGAGCGGAGCCTCAGCCGCGTCTCCTTGGTGGTGACATTGTGGGGAACGTGAAAAACACGGTGCGTCAGTCGCCTCCGACCGGGAAGATGCTCCCCGTCCCCGGGTCCCTCAGCCGCTGCTCGGCACCGGAGCCATCCCGGGATCTGCCAGCGGCTCGTCTGCGCGGAGAGAGGAGCGGCAGAGCGGGGCTCCGTGAGGCAGCGGGGCCGCTGAAGCTCCGCAGGAGAGAGGAGGCGAACCGTCAGTCCGCTGGGTTTTTACCGGGAGACACGTCACGAGCGAACCGAGCGAGACACGGCGAGACCAGCCTGCTTCCGGAACGGTCATTTCAAAATAAAAGCAGCTGACCACACACTGAAATAACTGGCACGCACGCACGCACGCGCACGCACTGACACACACACGCTAGCACATTGATCTTAACAAAGTGACGTCATCTGCTCTGAAGCGTGAAACGGGGACATGTGTCTCAGAGGACAGACAAGAGGACAGGAGACTGTCCCTCGCTGTTCGTGC
Source organism: Pseudorhombus dupliciocellatus (assembly GCA_016785235.1). Lineage (NCBI taxonomy): Eukaryota > Metazoa > Chordata > Actinopteri > Pleuronectiformes > Paralichthyidae > Pseudorhombus > Pseudorhombus dupliciocellatus. The sequence continues at coordinate 551,602 of JAFBJW010000079.1, forward strand.
TGCCAGAATCTAGAATCAAAGGACACATGAAGATCAAAGATGACCCTAACCAGTCTACTGGCAGCTCGTCCTGGGTTTTGTCCCGGAGACGTGGACTTAAGTTGACTGACACTGGGGACAGGTGTCCTGCCCGAGTGTCCGAGCAGACACGTGTGTGAGTCCAGCAGGTCCAGTTAGAACCTGAAACCCTGAGTGACCCTGGAGAGAGCGGCCAGACACACACACACACACACCCCAAACTCGGAGAGACGTTCAAATGTCTTTGTCTGGTTTTTATTCCGTTATTGATGACACAGAGACGACATCACATGATTTACTCGACAACAACAGGAAGCAGCTGACGCAGGGTCACTTCCTGTCTGCAAACTGGAGGAAGTGAAACGTTCTGACGAGGCAGATGGAACCTGCCTACTCAGCTCGGTTCCCTACCCGGCGTAGGGGAACCGGAGCAGCGCGGCCTGGCCGGGGCCCAGCCGCAGGGCGCGCGGGTCCACGGCGGCGTCCGCGGGCAGGGCGCCACTGTCGGTGCTGAGGACCACGGCCGCGCGCTGGGGCAGCGTGGCGCCGCTCAGCTGCAGCCGCAGCGGCTCCTCCGCCCAGTTGAAGGCAGCCAGGTAACGTGCGCTCTGGTCCCAGACGCGCAGGTACGCCAGGGAGGAGGAGGAGTTAGAGAGGAGCACCCAGTCCCCGAACAGCAGGGAGCGCTCTTTCCCCCGCAGGTCGCTCAGGCCTCGGAAGAAACTGCGACGGGACAGACGCTCCGCCCTCTCCTGCATACAGGGGAGGAGTCAGCCAGGTGGCAATGCTGCAAGTACTGTAGTACTACTACTGTGGTACTGTTCCTCCTCCTGTTGTTGTTGTTTACCTGCTGTGTGTCGTTCTGTGCGTCATCTGAGTCCCAAAGCATCTTGGGAAACTTGGTATCCTGAACAGAAGATTGACAGGGTCAGCTGACTGATCAGTGAATAAACAAAGTGAAGTATTTGTTGCAGTAGTGGTAGTAGAAGGACGCTCGCCTCGTCCATCAGGCCGATCTCGTCTCCGTAGTTGAAGATGGGCGTCCCCGGCAGAGTGAGCAGCAGCAGCTGATGGAGTCTGACCAGAGCCGGGCCCACCAGCGACGCCAGGTGACCCTCCGCCACGCCCCCCAGGCTCCACGCCAACTGCATCTGGCTGTGGGACGCGTACAGGTGCTGGACCGCCTGAGCGCGCTCGCTGGCGTCCGGGTCTGTGGGACGGAGGACCCTGGACATCAGGAGGTCCACACCAGAGGAGGAAAGGAGGGAGGAGACGTCCTCCGCCGAGGACCGATCCGTGACCCCGATCAGAACCCTGAAAGACACGGAGACATGGCAGTGGGCGGAGGGAGGGGTCCGGTGGACTCGTGGAGACCGTTGGACGGTTTCAGACCTTTTGTCCGTCCTGTTCTGGACGATGGCTCGGATGTCGGTCCACAGAGACGGCACCACGGCGGAGACGCGCTCCACCCCCGGCAGCTGGACGCCGTCCACGCCTACGTCCAACCAGAACACCAGAGCGGACTGAGGAGACAGAGACAGCAACTGGGTGATTGGCCCGCCCCCCGACACACGTGGCGTTGGGCGTGGCCGCTCACCTTCAGCCGCTCCGCCACGCTGGTCATGCTGCTGTTGGAGAACCAGGGTCCAGATGTTCCCTGGTAGTTTGGGGTCAGGTCCAGAACCACAGAAATACCTGCAGGAGCAAAGAGCCCTCACTGTCACTGACCTCTGACCTCTGACCCGTGTCATGTGATTCCTCACCTTTCTTGTGGGCCGCCTGGACGAAGCCTTTGAACTGCTCCAGGTTTCCGACCTCCGGGGAAATCTCTTCGAACCTCAGGCTCGCGGCCTGGTCAGGCGGAGCCACGTGGAGCGGCCCAACCACCACGCCCTTCACCTTGAGCTGAGCCAGAGCGTCCACCTTCTGCTGCACACCTGGGGGGGGGGGGGGGCTCGGGGGGGGGGGGGGGAGCTCCGGTTGACCTCTGTCGTCAAAGGTCACACGAAAAGATGCAAAGCTCCGCTCCTCGCGGTCTCACCTTTCAGGTCTTGGCCGTCGGTGAAGGCCTGGACGCTCCCGATCCGGTACAGGGGGCCGTGGTTCCACCAGCTGGTGGCGGGCAGATCTTTGCAGGGCGGAGCCTGCAGGATGATGAAGACGGCGCCGAGCAGCATCCCCAGCCAGCCGAGCCAGAACAGCAGCAGCAGCGTCCAGCGGGTCCGGACCCAGCTGAGCACAAAACAGCGTTCAGCTCCCAGACAGCGGGGGCAGCACCGAGCCGAGCCCGAACCGAGCCGACATGAGCAACACTGTTGCCATGACAACAGATTCTCTGTGATGATGACCCGTGACAGACCTGCTCGTTACACCAAGGCCCGAGTGGGTGTGGTCATGTGTGCTCGTGCGTGTGGTTCTCCTCACCCCGGGGTCCCTGCCACCCTCAGCAGCTCCTCTTTGCTCAGTCCGGTGAATTTCACCTCCTCCGACATCTCCTCCGGAATCTTCAGCTTCACGGAGCCGTTCGTCTCCGCCGCCGCGTCTCCGCCCGCAGGAGGCGCGGTCATCGGCTCCTTCTCCTGCTGCTCCGGGTCCTGCTCCTGCTCCTGCTCCTGCTCCTCGGTCACGCCCGCATCCTTCAGCTCACCTTCATCCTTCTGAGCCTCGTCCTCCATCTCCATCTTCAGCTCAGGGCCCTGAACCAGAACCAGAACCAGAGCCGGAGCCGGAGCAGGTGTTAGGGCCCAGTGGATGTCAAGTTAATAATTTCATAATAATAATAATAAAGCAATAATAACGCAAATAAAGACGCACCTCCTGCAGCTCCACCGCCTTCAGCTCCGCGTCCATGTCGATCAATGAGCGTGTGTGAGTGTGTGCATGTGCGCGCGCGTCCCTTCTCGCTGCGGCTGTGCTGCGTTCAGTGTAATCGGACATGTGAAGATCAGGGTGTGAATGAGCTGTTTCAGAATCAGAACCGTGTTCATGTCGGCACGTCCGGTTCTTTGTCATGTTTCTATTCCACTTTTTAAGTTAAACCGTTTCTTCGGTGTTTCTCTGAGAGCAATAATAATAAATAATAATAATAATTTATCTCTCATTTCATACATGTCTGAGAGCAGCGTCTGACGTCATCACAGTGCGCGTTGACGTCAGAACGTAACGTCGCTTTTTAAAGTTCCGGTGTGTGGTCGGAGCTTCCGCCCAAGTCGCGTCCAGTTCAAACTGCGGCTCGGTTCGTGTGAGACCTGGACCCGGACCGGGCAGGGCAGGACAGGACAGGACAGGACAGGACAGGACATGGACTTCCCTCAGGCTCAGCTGGAGCTGAAGCGGCTGCTGAACAAAGTGAATCCGTCCGAGCTCCAGAAAGTTCTGAAGTGGATCAGAGACTCAGGTGAAGTCCCTGGATCAGAACCTGGCTGACGTCACATAGAACAAGCGGATCAAATTCTGAAAGTGTGTGCGCGTGCGTGTGCCCTGCAGACGAGCTGGACGAGCTGCTGCTGGACAACAGGGCGGTGATGCTGCGGAGCATCGCTGACGACCTGAGAGCCAGCCTGCCCGCGGACGCCATGCTGCCCTCTGAGGCCGCCGCCCACCAGAAGGTTTGTGACCGAAGACATGTCCCTGCAGGTGTTTGACCCAGATGTCCTCAGTGTGGACTGGTGGCGTTTCAGATGCGGCAGCGAGCGCGGCCCACGGTGCACGTGGACGGCTTCCTGTACGATGACGAGCAGGTGGACGCTCTGTGTGAGGACGGGACCATGAGCCGCGCCTACTGCCTCACCTGTGGGTCCCAGAGGACCGCCCCTCTGGGTGAGGACGCCCATCGCTGACACACACACGGCCCTTATCAGTCACATGACCCGAACGCAGAGCAAGCGTGTGGACGCAGGCGTAACCATAGAAATGATGAACGTAGACGGTCAATGCTGAGCCAGCTCAGGCCCCGCCCCCTGCAGCCTGTTGACCCCACCCCCTCTTCCTGCAGACTTCATCTCTCACTCCTTCTCCGTGCTGGAGCTCAAGTTCCTGTTCCAGAACGTCCTCCCAGACCTGAGCGGCCGAACTCTGGTGGACGTTGGATCTCGACTGGGCGCCGTGTTGTACGGGGTCAGTGGAACTTGTGACCTAGGACCCCCCCCCTTTCCCCACTGAAGTGTCGCTCCTGTGTTCAGGGCTACGTGTACAGCTCGGCCTCTCGGCTGCTGGGCCTGGAGCTCAGCCAGGAGTTCGTCAGGCTGCAGAACAGCGTGCTGCACAAGTACAGGCTGGGAGACAGAGTCCAGGTGGGTGGGGCCAGGAACACGCCAGGAACACGCCAGGAACACGTGGAGAAGGCAGTGGCAGAGGAACCAGACCAATCTCAGGCTCTGATCCGTTCCAGGTTCTTCAGGCTGACGTGCGCACTCAGGACGTTCTGCTGCAGGACACAGACGTCCTGGTCATGAACAACGTCTTTGAGTACTTCATGGAGCCCAGTGAGCAGATCAAGTGAGGGCTGCGCACACACACACACACACACAGTTTGAGCGCTCGGTGATTTCCAGGCGTGTCCCTGTGCTCAGAGCGTGGAGGTTCATCATGCAGAACCTGGTGAAGGCCGGTTCTCTGCTGGTGACGGTTCCCAGTCTTCAGGAGAGTCTGGACGCTCTGCAGGTGAGACATGTCCTCGCTTCATCTATTTTTGCAAAGCGGCTGTGATGTGGGTGGGGCTCATTTCTGAACTGATGTCCAACAGGTGGCGCTGCGGCCCGGCTGGGTGGAGGAACTTCCTGTGGACTACGATGTGTACCTGGGCAGAGACACCGACCCAGACGCCCTGAGACAGATCCACCTGTACAGGGTCCTGTGAACTGGAATCAAGTCCGGACCGGTCCAGGGGTGAACCGGTCTGACCCTCGGTCGGGTGGTTGTGGAAACATCAAGCAGCTGTGTGAGCAGATGTTGACGGGCAGTGACATCACAGCTGAGGTCATGACGTGAAGCACCAGATGGATTAAACATTCTTCCTTTCTGTCTCCACGCTGGTGTCTTCACTTCGTCCCAACAGATACTCTAGACTGGGTGAGGGTCAAAGGTCAAGGGCACTGTGACCTCATGTAGTTTAGACCTTTCCACTTCAGAGGACAGAGTGGGGCTGCAGCAGACCCAGGATCAGATCAGCGGCACTAATGAATAAAAACGTCACGTGACCCAGTCAGCCATTCCCGCCTGATGACAACACGAGCGGACGTTCAGGGCTGTGACGTCACCACAGCTATGTCTCATCCTCGCGCTCTGTCAGAGGGCGGGGGGAGCGGCGGGAGAGCCGACCAATCATCTCGAGGATAAAAGAAGCCCCGCCTATTTACTCATCCATAGTGGTGCGTTCAGGGACTTATTGAGCAACTGATAGACAGTGTGATCAAAGGATCACAGGATCACAGGAGCGTGTATGGATTAACGTATAAATAAAATATACACTCTGTATACAAATACACAAACTGGATATATATATAGATATATATATATCTATATATATATACACACACACTACTTCTCAACAAAGATAAACGGATGCATTGTCGTTAAAACTAAAAAATAACCAGCGATAATAATTGAACCGTTAACGGCTGAAGGAAGGAGCAGACTCATCCGCTCCTTCCCCACGGGTCAAATAACCACAAGTGCTATTTCACAACAAAACGCTGCTCCAGTCAAACCGACGGAGCTGAAATGTCCGAGCCTGAGCTCGGTCCCTGAAGTGGAGGAAAAGTTGGTCAACAAGCGGCCGGCGCCGAGGCTCGGGTCCCGGAACACTTCCTCACTTTCAGACGACCCTGTCCGGTTCTCCGGTCCTCTGCTCGGTACACACGGTAAGCGGACGGCCGTGCGTGTGCCGTGTGCCGGTCGGGTGCGTGTAGTGAGTGTGTGTGAGTGTAAGTGAGTGTGTGGTCCCCGGGCTCGGGCGCTCTGAATGTGAGGAGCACGTTTCCCATGTGGCGGAGAACCTAACAAAGACCCGCGGCTTCCGCTCGGTCCCAGCCGCGGCACCGCGGCCCCGGGGCTCCGCTCCTGCTCCGGGCTTTGAGCTGGAGGTGCGCAGCGGCACTTGGTTTGTGATATTCGGTCTTTGTGACCCGGTTTCCCTCCTTTTCCTCCAGAGAGCCGCCGGGAGGAGCGGAGCCGCGAGATGCCACTGCTCCACAGAAAAGCCTTCGTCCGGCAGAGACCTCCGGCGGACCTGCGGCCAGAGGAGGAGGTGTTCCTCTGCAAAATCACCCATGAGGTCTTCAGGAGCTACGAGTGAGTAGAGTCGGGCCGGGCCGCGTCCCCGGGCGGCGGGCAGCCGCCAGAGCCGCGGAGGAAGTTTGACACTTGACTTGACTTGACCAGACTTGAACTAACTAAACTAACCCAAACTAAATTTTTCTGAAGGCAAAAGTTTCGCGGGCTCGCGAACACATCACTGTGACCCCAGCCCGCAGGTGAGGTCACCTGGTGTCACAGTTAGCTTCATCAGCTAGCTGCAGGCTAAAGGGGATTAGCCTGTTAGCCGTTAGCTCTACAGGAACGCGCCTGGGGTCCGTGAACGCGGCTCCGCACCTGCTCAGGTGTCGCGTGGTCGTCATACCCACTTTGGATATTAAGCAGCATTGTTTGTGTGTTCCGACAGACGTCAGTCACGTGACACCTCCTCAGAACTCACTGCTCCTCCTTCTGAGGAGTTTGTTGGACGCTCTAGTGTGGTTGTGGTGTCAGGACTAACTGAGCCTCCTCCTCCTCAGCGAGTTCTTCGAGAGGACCATCCTGTGCAACAGCCTGGTGTGGAGCTGCGCTCTGACGGGTCGAGCGGGCCTCACCTACCTGGAGGCGGTGGAGAGCGAGCGGCGGGCGAAGCAGAGTCTGCAGAGCTTCCCTCAGTGTCTGGTGGTGCCCGTGCTCCACCTGGCCGCGCTGAGCCAGCACTGCCGGCTGACGGAGCTGTGCGAGGACGTCTACGCCTTCGTCAAGGACAGGTTCTTCCCGGGAGAGACGGTGGACGTGACGGGACGCAACGGAGCCAGGTACTGAGGGGAGGGGACGCACGTGCTTTCAACTTCTTCAGTGTGCTCGTGTGACTGTGTGACATCACTTCCTGGCCTCATCTCTGATGTCATCCATCACGAGCGCGTGGAAGTGCAGGGAGCAGAACTTCAGACGCTTTTATTTTGAAAGGCCAGGAGCTGTGCTGTTAACGTGTCACGTGTTCAGACGTTTGATAACACCGGTGCGTCACGTGTGCGTTCAGACACGCGTGTGAGATCCTGCAGGTTCATTCTCCTCATTCCGTGGCCAGTGGAGCGCCGACCACCAACGGCCACAGCACGCCTGCAGACGGAGACGCCATCGTTATCAGCGACAGCGAGGACGAGATCCACGCCTTCCAGAGTCCCACTGCGCAGGCCAACAGGTGAGGGGTCAGAGGTCAGAGGGTGAAGGGAAGAAAAGAGCTGCTGCAAGTCGCGCTCACGTGCACGAACGTGTGTGTCAGCAGGAAGAAGAAGAAGCCTCTGAGTCCGTCAGCGTTTAAATACACAGTGAGGATGACGAGGGACGAGCGCAGTGAGCCGTTCACCGTCAGAGTCGCTCAGATCAGGTATGCGCTGCGTTCATGGTGTCACACGATGAGAGGGTGAGGCTGGGTCCTCACTGTCGCTCTGTCCAGTCGCAGGAGGACGACTCTGTCCAGAGAGAGACTGAAGCTGCTCCTCAAACAACACTGCGTCCCTCAGAACGGGACCATCGCTGTCAAGGTGACGCCCCCCTCTGTCCCGACTTGTTTACTGTTGAAGACGAATTTGAGACTGTCTCTGACGTCCTGACTGTCCTCTGTGTCCCAGCCCTCCACGGTGATGAAGTTCCAGCTGTCTGAACAAACCTTCTCTCAGTTCTTCCCCGACAACCCGCCCCTGTTCTCCTTCAGCCCCTCCTCTAAAGGTGGGGGGCGTGGCCCATCTGGACCGGTGAGTGATGACATCACGCGTCCACAGCTCGTCTGCTGTTGAGAAAACTGATCAGACTGTCAGACTGACTCGTGTCCTCCTTCAGAGGAGCCCGGCGGCGGAGGAGAAGCTGAAGCTGCTGCAGCAGAGGAAGGAGATGGCTGCGGCGGCCGCGGACAGGGCCCGACTGAAGAAGGAGAAGGAGGAGGTGCAGGAAGCCAAGAGGAGGGAGAAGGAGGACAAGGAGAAGATGAAGGAGGAGCAGAGGAAGAGGTTTGAGGAGGAGAAGCAGAGGAGGAGGGAGGAGAAGGAGCACAGGAAGCTGGAGAGGGAGAAGGTGAGCGTTTGTTTTTTTGCCTGCGAAATGAACGGTGACGATAAGATGGGCTGAAACTTGCAGGAGCGCGAGAAGCTGAAGGAGGAGAAGAGGAGGTACGCCGAGCGCCTGAAGCTGTGGAACAAACCCAGAGAGGACATGGAGTGCGAAGACCTGAAGGTCAGTGAACGCCTCGCCGTGGTCGCTCCTCGTCGTCCAAGTGCAGCCGAGAGTAACGAGGTCCTGGTTCTTCCAGGAGCTTCCCAGTCCGGATCCAGTGAGAACCCGTCTGCCATCAGAACTCTTTGGAGAAGCTCTGATGATCCTGGAGTTCCTGCGCGCCTTCGGGGAGGCGTTCGACCTGAAGGACGAGTTCCCTGACGGGATCTCTCTGGGTGAGCGTCTGTGGCCGCGCCGTGGGCCGGGTCTGTCCGCTTCTGACCGGTTCTGACTGTGTGGCCGACGTTCTGTCTCCACAGAGGTGTTGGAGGAGGCTCTGGTGGGTTCTGATCCGGAAGGTCCTCTGTGTGAGCTGCTCTTCTTCTTCCTGTCGGCCATCTTCCAGGCTCTGGACGAGGAGCAGGAGGACGTGACCAAGGACCAGGCCGAGGGTCAGACACGCCCCCTGTGCGAGCGTGGTTGCGTCCAGGTGTGTTCTCACTGTGTTCTCCTGTACAGATCTGTCGGAGGCGCTGGACGACGACTCGGACCCCACGCGGTCGGCGCTGAGCGCCGTGGCCTCGCTGGCTGCCGCGTGGCCTCAGCTGCATCAGGGCTGCGGCCTGAAGCAGCTGGACCTGGACAGCTGCACGCTGTCCGAGATCCTGCGGCTGCACATCCTGGCGTCCGGCGCCGACTGCAGTCACGTCAGCGCGAAACTCCGCTACCAGAAGCAGGGCGGGTTCACGCTGATGGACGACCCGTGCGTCGAGCTGCGGTTGGCTGAGCCGGCGCTGCTGAAGAGGCTGTCGTGCATCGCCGTGTACGACCTGACCCCAGGTAACCTGCCGTCGGGCGCGGGCGCCGTCACGGGTGGTGGGCGGCAGCTCAAAGAGCCTCAGTGTCCGTGGTCGTGTGCGCAGGCGAGAAGCTGAGGATCCTTCGGGCGCTAATGGGGAAACTGCTGACGTTGGCGTCCAGCAGGGACCTGATCGAGGACTGCGTGGAGGAGCAGCGAGGAGCCCGGCAGGAGCTGAGAGAAATCAGAGCGGAGCAGCACCGCCGAGAGAGGGAGGAGGCCGCGCACAGGTGCGCACGCACGCACGCACACACACTCAGATAAGAAAACTCACTCACACACACACACACGCTGAAATCTGTCTTGGCCGTTAGGGTCCGTCTGCGTAAAGAGGAAAAGCTGAGGGAGCAAGAGCAGAGGCTGAAGGAGAGGGAGGAGAAACTGAAGGAGCAGGAGATGAAGGGAGGACTCCAGACCAACAGGTAGAGACTCTCTCTCTCTCTCTCTCTCTCTCTCTCTCTCTCTGTGTGTGTGACCCGTGTTATCTGTCTGCAGCGAGAGGCAGCGCGCTGAGGATGACGAGGAGCAAAACCCTTCGTCCAACACGAAGACAAAAGGTGGGAAATGCCTCCTCCTCAGTTCTCCCTCTCCTCCCCTTTGTAGTGACTCCTCGTTTTTCTCCTCGCTCCTTCAGGTAAAGTCCCCAAACCGCCGTCCGGCCCCACCCCCAGCAGCCTGACAGCAGAGGAGCAGGAGGAGGAGCAGGCGAAGGTCAGGACATTGATCATGTGATTTAGAATCGACGGGCCCGGTTCTGTTGGCGTCTGTAAGATGGTGCGCGTGCTGTCGCAGGTCCGACAGCTGCAGGAGCGCATCCAGAAGGCGGCGGCCTGTACCGCGCTGCTGCCGCTGGGCAGAGACCGGCTGTACCGCAGGTACTGGCTCCTCCCCTCGACCTCGGCGCTGTTTGTGGAGGCGGACTCCTTCGGCCTGACGGAGGACATGCTGCGGCCGCGGCCCGTGCAGGACTCTGCCCCCGAGGAGGAGGAGGACGTCAGAGAAGAACCGGCCGAGGGACGGTGGGTCTCGCTCCATTCTGAGGACTTCCTGTGTTCGGGGTTCGAATAATGAACTTCCTCCCGTACAGTGCCAGCCCAAGCCCCGCCCCCTGCAGCTCGCCAGTGGAGCGGCCCGCCCAGTGGTGGTTCTACTCCTCTGTGGAGGAGGTGGAGCGGCTGATCGAGGCGCTGAACCCGCGCGGCCACAGAGAGGGCGGCCTGAAGGAGGCGCTGCTGCAGGAGAGGGAGCGTCTGCGGCGTCTGCTGCCGCTGTGCGACAGGAGCAGATACACACACTCCGGTAACACACACACACACACACACCCTCTCACACACACACCCTCTCCCCTGGATCACACACCTGTCTGTCCAGATCACCCTGAGGCGTCCACATCGGCCCCAGAATGCACTGCTGCAGCCGACACGTTGATGGAGGCCCGCCTGAGGGACCTGCTGCTGGACATCGAGGACCGCATACACCAGGGCACTCTGGGAACTCTGAAGGTATCGACGCGCCCGCCACGGCCGGAGCGCCGCAAACGGCAGGTGACCTCAGACTTGGCGCTCTCACTCTGTCCCCAGGTGATGGACAGACAGGCGTGGCGCTCGGCGTTGGAGGCGGGCAACTATGAGCTGCTGTGTGCGGACGCCAGAGAGAGCGGCGGCGTGGAGGCGGAGCCCCCCCACAGAGCCAGGGACAGGTAGACGCAGCAGTTCTCTGGGCCGGGCCGAGTGTCTCTGGGGTGTATCTCACGCGTGTGTTGTGTGTCAGGCTGCAGGAGCTGAAGGCCGACGGCGTGGCGGGGGGCGGGGCCAGCGGCTACGGGACGCCTCAGGTTGTCAGCAGCTCCGTGCGAATCCTGGCTCAGGCCCTGGCCCACGTTGAGCAAGGCATCGAGAGACGTTTCCTCAAGTCTCCTCTGGGTGAGTCGGTGCCTGAGCTGCGAACCCGCCGCCAGGGGCCGCCGCACAGGTAACATGTCCTCACGTGCTCCCCTACAGGCGAGGAGGAGTCTAAGAAAGAGCCGAAGACGAAGAAGAACAAGAAGAAAGACGAGGACCAGGCCAGTGACGGTACGTCTCTAACCTCGTCTCGCCGTGGCGGCGCTTACTAAAGACGCCTATAAGTCGTGCATCTGTGTCCCCGTCAGACGGCAGCGACGGCGGCCGGGCGGCGAGGACGGTGCTGGAGCGATGGAAGGAGTCTCTGCAGTCCTGCACCAGTTTGTCTCAGGTCAGCAAACGCCCCTCTCTGCTCTGATTGGCGGTCCTCTGTCGTCCTCACGGGTGTCTGTCTCCAGGTGTTCGTCCACCTGTCCAGCCTGGAGCGCAGCGTCCTCTGGTCTCGCTCCGTCCTCAACGCTCGCTGTCGCATCTGCCGACGCAAAGGAGACGCCGACAACATGCTGCTGTGTGACGGCTGTGACCGAGGACACCACACCCACTGCCTGAGGCCCCGCCTCAAGGTACGGCCCCTCTGGCCATCGCAGTCCTGTTTCTTCTTCATCATCATCTTCATCAGCGTGTCTCTGTCTCAGACTGTCCCCGAGGGAGACTGGTTCTGTCCGGACTGTCGGCCCAAACAGAGATCGAGCCGCGTCCCGTCCCGTCAGCGCTCCTCTGTTGATGAGGAGGAGGAGGAGGAGGCTGGAGAGGAAGAGGAGGAGGAGGAGCAAGAGACCGAGTCAGAGGAGGAGGAGTCAGAAGAGGAAGAGGAGTCGGAGGAAGAGGATGAAGAAGTGACCGTGAGGTAAGTGTGGAGATATTCAGAGCTGTCCAATCAGAGGGATCGGTCTGACGCTGGCTCCTCCCCCGCAGCACCCGGAGGAGTCAGGTCCCGCCCCCTAAAGGCAGGAACCACCAGGCCACACCCAAAAACAGCACCACCTCAGCAGGGAAACTCTCATCAGCCTCTAGGTGAGCGTGTGATGTCACCTGATCCCGCCTCCTCCTCGCTCCTGCTCACTGACTCCGCCCTGCTTTCTCACTGCAGGTCCTCAGGTAGGAAGGCCACACCCCCTACATCGAAACCCATTGCGTCGTCTGGTGGTAAAGCCCCTCCTCGCTCCGGGAGCCGGACCAGTGCCCGTCTGAGTCAGGAGATCCTGACACCAAACGACAACACGAAGACGTCCCCTGCCCAGAGCGAGAGCTGCAAGAGGCCGCCGCCAGGTGAAGGCCCCGGAGCCACGCCCCCCCGAGGGTTCTGAAGCCTCGCTGTGGGGCCGTATAATAACTTCCTATGTCATGTGTATCTCTGAGCAGACGCCCCCCCCAAACACCCCAGACCCGTCCTCACCCCCCCCGCCGCCGCCGCCTCCTCTTCGCCATCGTCCAGCCGCCGCTCCTCCGGGAGGCACCACGGCGTCCACGAGCTGTCGGCCTGTGAGCTGCTGGCTGTGGAGCTCGTCAGACACGAGGACAGCTGGCCCTTCATGAAGCTGGTGTCCAGGACCCAGGTACACACACACACACACGCACACACTCTCTCTCTCTCTGTCACACTCGCTCACTCACCTGTCTGCAGGTGCCTGACTACTATGACATCATCAAGAAGCCGATCGCCCTCAGCACCATCAGAGAGAGAGTCAACAACTGTGAATATCAGGCAGCAGGTAGAACACACACACTCTGTCGCTAACACACACACTGCTGGGCGTGATGTCATCGTGCCGTTTCCGTCTCCAGGTGAGTTCATCGCTGACGTGGAGCTCATGTTCGCCAACTGCCTGCAGTACAACCCTCGGCACACCAGCGAGGCGAAGGCCGGGACGCGCCTGCAGCAGTTCTTCCACTCGGAGCTCGGCAGGCTCGGCCTGGCTGGCTCCGCTCCGCCGGCCAAAAGGTCCCGACACTGAGCGGCCCGTACATTCTGATAGGTCCAGGGGCTGGAGGGGCGGGGTTTAGACACTGCCAGCGTTTATTAACGTGCCGGCACGACCTCTGACCCCACTGCAGGGGTCCGAGGTCGTGAAGTTCCACAGGAACCAAACACGAAATAAATGTTCGAACCAGGTTCTCTAAGCTCCGCCCTCTGGTCTCTGGATAAACTCGTAGATTTCCTCCGACCTGCTGACGTCCACGTGCGGACAGACGTGTGGACAGAGACATTCCTGTGGTGCTGTAGGACAGTAGAGACAGTAGAGTCCCAGAAAAGCAAAAACCACTAAACAGACCGAAGCTTTGCACTGAAGGTCGACACGCCATCGACTGCTCAGGGACTGAACGTGTGACGGCGCAGCAGGTTCTCACGCCGTGGCATCGCCCGTCCGGATCAGCTGAGACCTTCCACCGAACCATCGCGTCGGGGAATCCTCCGGTGTCCTCAGTTTAAAGGCGACCACGAGCGCTCGCCGTTCCCAGAATTTAAACGGAAGACGCTCACGCCGGGTTCACTGGGGTTGGACCAAAAAGCTTTATTTTGAAGGTCTGGGTTGAGCCACTCCTTCCTGCCGTGAGTCTCAAAGTGTCAGTTTGATCCGGAGCGGGATGACCTTTGACCTGCGCCGCTGCACCTCTGCGGGTTTGTTGTTTTTGTACTTTGAGTTTAGTTGTGTGTTTTGCTGCATCATAGTTGTTTTCCTCTTGTGTTGGGGGGGGGTCAGGCTGTCAAACTACACTGGAGCTGCTGCAGCGCCCCCTGCTGGTATTTATTTAGTCTGCTACTTTATTTATGTTTGTTGTTCTAATGCAAAAATAAATGGACTTTTTATAACCAGCTGCTGCCTGGTCTCTCTCTCTCACACACACACACACACTGAACCTGGGATGGGCACAGGTGATGTAGCACCAGGGGACACCGCACAGGTTCCTCTCATGTGAGGACAAAGGTCAATAAACACGGGGACACCACACCGTTCTGAAGCAGACAGCCGGACACTCCCGTCCTCAATGGAAGTGTGGGCGGAGTCTCCTAGGAGACAGGCAGGTGATGGAATGTCTTGACCCGTCAAATGCAGTTCACTGTTTGACAGGGGGACAAAGACAGATGGACATGGGACGGGGAGATGTCGGCGGATGCTTCAGTCCCGTCAAGGATCACCTCCAGCAGACCTGAGGACATGTCCCTCATCTTCCATAGCGGGACATTCTCCATCTTGTCCTGTGTTCAGAAAGCCTGGTGTACTTTTATTGTGTATTTATACTGTGTATACACACACACACACTATATACTGTACATAGTGTGTACAGTACATCTGTACACTCCACAGTGTGTCTCTGTGTATACATACTGTGGACAGAGCGGACACAGTGCGTGGGCACGTGGGGCCCGGTGGACCGGACGGACGGTCACAGGTCTCATCCCCTGTGGCCCCGCCCTCCCAATTCCTCCTCCGGTCGGCCGGCCACATTCCCCCCTTCTGCCTTCCACCGTGACAAGCACCGATCTGACGGCGAAGCAGCGGACGAGCCTGGGACAACATGGTAAGAAGCTCCCGGAGCCGCTGCCCCGGCTCCCCGGCGTCCGTGCGGCGGGCCCCGGTCCTCCAGAAGACCGTTGTGTGGCTCCGCGGGTAGCGTCATGGCTAGCATGGCTGCCGCTCCGGTGCTGCGGCTCCGGCCTCGGCTCTCGGCCCGTCATCCGCCGAGCCCGGTGCAGACGGACCTCCTCCGGCCCGGGGGGCGGACGGGGGGACGCTAACGGGCTGTTCGGACTCGAACTCCGCTGTAACGGGACAGCGGGCAGGGCCGGGCAGGGCCGGGCCTCAGGCCGTGTGGCCCGGGGCGGCCATCTTACTCCGGCTGGGTGCGGGTTGCTCCGCTCAGCTGGAGCCAGGACCCGGTGTCACTGGACCGGGTCAGTTGGTCTGGGTTAGTTCAGAGGTGGACGGCTTCTCTGGGACCAGTGAGAAGAACCAGTGACTGATCAGACGGAGTTAGTCTGGAACAGCTGATGTCACGAGTCAAGATCCGGACGATATAAAGATAATATTATAATACTATATGAACACACAGAGGTAGTGTAAAGTACTATATTTGTACATTAACACACAGTGTGCGTGGAACTGGGGCGGGTCCTCCAGGTGCAGGTGGGTCATGACAACATTGCCTTTGATCCCGTTGAGTTTAGACCTGATGTCCTTTGATGATGTCACCAGACCTGTCCTATTGGTTCTGTGGAACAAGGCTGGACGCTCTGGACCTGCAGGGATGTGGGCGTGTTAACCACGCACCTGATAAGCTCCTCCCCCTCCTGTCAGTCTATGAAGCTTCATCTGGTTGTCACGGTAACAGGACTGCAGTCCTCCTGGTGAGAGCGTGTTCTTCAGTCCTGCCCAGCTTGTCCACCTCCTCTGGACAAAGTCTGATGGTCTTGTTGACTTGGGGGGGCGGGGTCGGTCACAGATTCACCACGACTCGGGGTTTTTATAAACTGACTCCTGGGGGGGCAGTGTCAGTGGATTAAAGCTGCTGAGTCATCAGAGCCGTGTCCCCCGCAGGCGTCAGGCGTGACAGTGAACGACGAGGTCATCAGAGTGTTCAACGACATGAAGGTGAGGAAGTCCTCGACCCAGGATGAGGTGAAGAAGAGGAAGAAGGCCGTTCTCTTCTGCCTGAGTGAGGACAAGAAGAAGATCATCGTGGAGGAGGGGAGGCAGATCCTGGTGGGGGACATCGGAGAGACCGTGGACGACCCCTACGCCTCCTTCGTCAGTCTCCTCCCCACGGACGACTGCAGATACGGCCTGTACGACGCCACCTACGAGACCAAGGAGTCCAAGAAGGAGGACCTCGTCTTCATCTTCTGGTACGGTGTCCCCGTACCCCTCAGGGTCGTGTCCTCTGTGTCATGCTTTGTTTTTACCCGTGTTGACTGGTCCACGTGTTCTCCTCTGCTCCTCAGGGCTCCGGAAGGAGCGTCGCTGAAGAGCAAGATGATCTACGCCAGCTCCAAAGATGCCATCAAGAAGAAGTTCACAGGTGCGTCCCCACTTGTCCCATCAAGGCATCTTACCCATGAGCCCCGCTGACCACCGCTGTCTCCCCAGGTATCAAACACGAGTGGCAGGTGAACGGGTTGGACGACATCCAGGACCGAGCCACGTTGGCCGAAAAGCTGGCCAGTAACATGGTGGTGTCTCTCGAGGGCAAGCCGCTGTGATGTCACGGCGGCGAGCGGAGCGGAGCCAAGCCAACCGCCGTGCCATCCGGACCGAAGCACCTGACCCCACCTGAACGCCGCGCTTCACCCAGCCGCTTGCTCTGTCTGTGCTCATGTCCTCAAGGAGTTAGAGTCTTTAGGCCTTCTCTTGTTTTTGTTCTTTTGCTTTTTCCAACATGAAGGAGATCTCATTAACATGATAACGATATGCAAACCCCTCCCACTTTGTTGCCACATGACTCTGTTCACCTGGCAGAAAAAACAAATTGACCTGCTACCAAACCAGGACGGCTGTCGCTCTCTCACAGCCAGAGTTTTGCCAAAAAGTCGATGTGAAGGAAGCAGCCGCATGCTCGCAGGCCGCCAAGCTCCGCCTCCTGCAGCACACGGGTTTTTACATATGACTTTATTTATTATTGTAAAGTGTTGTTACTCCTCCACTGTGTCCGAACCGGCCGATCCGTCATTAGACTATGCATCAGAAGAGAAGCCGGCCCTCTGCCGACACCACACGCTCACGTTTGTTTACCTCGGTTTCCATTCCTGTCCCGCCCCCGTCAGCCAGCTTTACTCAGTTTGAATGTACCCGTTACACCAGAGTTAGAGTGCACTTTTATTTTGTAAAGAAACACTACAGGAAGCAGATTTGACCCCAGCAGAGAGACGACCCCACACCGACGACACGTGGAGCCTTAACGTGGAGCGTTGTTTCTGAGATCACAGGACGCCACTTTGCAATAAACGCCTGTGGCAGATCTGATGATGCCTCCTCTCGTCTCTGCTCGAACCTGTCGTTAAACCCAGACACCAGCAGAACCTCAGCAGAACCTCGGTCCCCTGATGGACCAGACCCAGTCAGCTGACCCAGAGCCTCTGGGTCTGAACCTGAGTGACTCAGCAGCTTCGTCGTGAGCCAACAGAGAATCTGATCCTCCTGCTTCTATTTGTGGAGCGCACATGCTGCGGCGTCCTGTCAGCAGCGTCCACAAAAGGACAGAGCGGAGACGAGGCGCGCCAGAGCAGCTGCAGGGGAACCGAATCACGACGGGTCAACGCCGCTGATTCACCGGGTTAATAATAACCAGAGTTTTGGAGCTGACGAGGAACCAGCTTGACGCAGGAAACCAGAACCTCTGTCCCACTGTCCCACCATGTCCCTGCTGCTGGAACTGTCAAGACGTGTCAATCAAACCGTCCTGATGTGACTGACCGAGCTGGTTAAGATGAGTTGACTTGAGTTAAGAGCAGCTGAACTCACCTTGAGGTAAAATGCCACAGAATGACAGTACAGGACACATCTGATACTGCACAAAACTGTAGTATTACACACATAAGAAATAAAGGCTGGAGTGACGTCATGAACCTGGTGACCCACTCTGTTCTCTCGTAAACAACTAAACAAAATAAGTTTAAATTATGTTTTTGCTTTGGCAAAGACGCCATTACCCAGCATGCCCCTGGTGTCCGCAGCCAGTCTGTTCGTCTAGATCCATGGTAAATCTTTTCTTAACCTTTATCCGAATAGAATTCAGTCTATGTGTTTCATGAGAGGTTTATTTTCTGTGATGACGTCAGGCCGTGATGACGACTCGTCACTTCCTGTCTCCACCCGTCGGCAGCCATGATGGTGGGTTCTCTGCTTCTCCGTCTCTGCTCCGTCTCTTTCTTTTTATGCGTTCCGGGTGTGAAATGGCGGCCCCGGTGTCCCGGTGTCCCGGGTGTCTGGTGTCCCGATGTCCCGGGGCCGTGTCGCTGAACTAACGGCTCTGTCTCTGTCTGTCCGCAGCAGGAAGGACTGGACGACGGACCCGACTTCCTCTCCGAGGAGGACCGGGGGGTGAGTGCTGTCCACCTGTCTGTCCACCTGTCTAGTGTTAGCTGCTTGCCTCCGTCAGCTGACGTCCACCTGGTCTCACACCTAATAGCTGATGCTAACGGCTAACCCGCGGCTAACCACACACAGTGTGAGGTCACTGATGATGTCATACCTGTCTCCTGCCGTCATTGTTCCGGGTGTTTTTGAAACCGTCAGTTTCTGCTGATGCTTCCTGTCAAAGCCTCCAGTGCAATGCATGATGGTTAATATTAGACAGGGACTACGGGCTGTCCCCTCCTCGAGGACAGTGCGTGGACAGGGTGTCACCTCCGTGACGTGGCTCATGGGAGTCAGCTGACCGTGAGGCTGTGGTGCATTATGGGACATGTGCTGTCTGCTCCTGCAGCCGCGGGCGGTGAACGTGGATCTGCAGACGGACGCCACGCTGCAGGTCGACATCTCCGACGCCCTGAGCGAGAGAGATAAGGTCAAGTTCACCGTCCACACCAAGGTGAGGGGCGGGCTCATCAGAGCCCCACCCACTGAACGTCCACACTCACGCGTGCACGCGCAGCCCTGACGGCGGCGTCTTGTTTGCACAGAGCACGCTGCCTAACTTCAAGCAGAGCGAGTTCTCGGTGGTGCGGCAGCACGAGGAGTTCATCTGGCTGCACGACTCGTTCGTGGAGAACGAAGACTACGCAGGATACATCGTAAGGACCGCACCTCAGCTAGAAAACTGTCACTTTGGCGTCATTCAGAGCTGCATCAGTGTGACCTCTGACCTCTGTTGCTGTTGTTGTCGTTGCTGTAGATCCCCCCTGCCCCCCCCCGACCGGACTTCGACGCGTCCAGGGAGAAGCTGCAGAAGCTGGGAGAGGGCGAAGGCTCCATGACCAAGGAGGAGTTCACCAAGATGAAGCAGGAGCTGGAGGCGTGAGTGAAGCCGAGCGCCACAGAGCGAGATACCGGACGACCGACACTGACCGCTGTATGTTTCCACAGAGAGTATCTGGCCATCTTCAAGAAGACCGTCGCCATGCACGAGGTGTTCCTGTGCCGCGTCGCCGCCCACCCCGTCCTCAGGAAGGACCTCAACTTCCACGTGTTCTTGGAGTACAACCAGGATGTGAGTATGTGGCGCTCTGCCGGGGGGGTTCTTTATCATTATATGACCTCTGACCTCTCCTCTGCCGCAGCTGAGTGTGCGAGGGAAGAACAAGAAGGAGAAACTGGAGGACTTCTTCAAGAACGTGGTGAAGTCAGCTGACGGCGTCCTGGTGGCTGGAGTGAAGGTGCGCGAGTGAATGGCCCTGGAGGTCGGTGTCTGGCTCTCCTCTCATCCTGTCGCTGTCTTTCAGGATGTCGACGATTTCTTTGAGCACGAGAAGACGTTCCTGTTGGAATATCATAACCGGGTGAAAGACGCTTCGGCCAAGTCGGACCGAATGATTCGCTCGCACAAAAGTAAGACGCGGCCACGACAGACTGACACCAGCCGTTTGAAGCTGTGGGGGCTCATGGGTAATTTGACTTATCGTGTGTCCAGACGCTGCTGATGACATCAACAGAATCGCCTCGTCCCTCTACACGTTAGGAACGCAGGACTCCACGGACCTCTGCAAGTACGGCCTGCAGCGCACGCCCTGGGTCGCCATGACGACACACTGCTCAGTAAACGTGTTCCGTCTGTTTCAGGTTCTTCTTGAAAGTGTCCGAGCTGTTTGAGAAGACCAGGGTACGTTTGTTGCCGTGGCGACGGGGGGGGCGTGTTTCAGTGCTTGTGTGAATGATCTGTCCGTTTCAGAAAATTGAAGCTCGAGTCGCAGCGGATGAAGACCTGAAGCTCGCCGACCTCCTGAAATATTACCTGAGGGAGTCGCAGGCCGCAAAGGTATGTGAGACGGCAGGGGTCAGAGGTCGCTGTGACCTCTCACTCTGAGAGGAGCTGATAAATGAATCGCGGCGTGTCGTGATGATGTTGTCCACCGCAGGACCTGCTGTACCGGAGGAGCCGGGCCCTGGTGGACTACGAGAACGCCAACAAGGCTCTGGACAAAGCACGAGCCAAAAACAGAGACGTCCTGCAGGCCGAGACCAGCCAGCAGCTCTGCTGCCACAAGTTCGAGAAGATCTCAGAGTCCGCCAAGCAAGGTGTGGCCCCGTCTCTGCCCTGTCCATGCCCACGTGGACGGCGCTGCTCTGTCCCTGATATCAGCTGTTTCTCTGACCCTGAGTCTTGACGCCCGCAGAGCTCGTCGACTTTAAGACCAGACGAGTGGCGGCCTTCAGGAAGAACCTGGTGGAGCTGGCGGAGCTGGAGCTCAAACACGCGAAGGTAGGCGACCCCTTCACACCACTGTGACATCACTGTCAGTGAGCTCACCTGTCTGTTGGCCCCGCCCCCTCTGGCCTGCAGGGGAACCTGCAGCTGGTGCAGAGCTGCCTGGGGATCCTGAAAGGTAACACCTAACTGAACGACCCCAACGCCCAATCACACGCGCCCGTCGCCTGAGCCCCGCCCCCCCAACACCAGCTGGGGAGGAGCCTGGACCGAGGGACGGACAACACTGAGAACCCTGGACCAGAGAGAGAGCACAAAGGGTTAACTGTTATCTTCATCACTAACAACTGTCCTCCTCATCCTCCTTGTCCTCCATCTTTCCACTCGTCTCCGGAACATTGTGACGCAACTCGTTAAAGGAAAACACTGATGTGTTTGAGAAAAAGAGATGAATACATTTAATCAAATAGCCATGAAGTAGAACCGTTGTCCATCACTGTCCCGACCTCATGATGTCACACGTCTCATGACATCATGACCTCGTGATGTGATGGCTGCATCTGTCATCGTCTTCTTTTTCATTTTACCATTCTGGGAGGTTTAGTGTGAAAACACAATGATGCAGATTAAAACTTGTTCGCTGACAGCAGCCGAGTGGACGTGTGCGTGCATGTGTGCGCGTGGAGACATTCCTTTTGTTTAAGACAATGAGACGTAAAGTGACTCAAAAGATTTTTTTTACCGTGCAGGATTCTGTCTCCTCATCCTCATCCTCACCTTCTCTGTGTCACCTTCTGGGGAAATGTGTGTGTGTGTGTGTGTGTGTGTGTGTGTCTCTCTCTCTTGTGCGTGTGTTAGGGTTGCTTTATTGTGAAGGTCAACTTCCTGTGCTGCTGTGTTTTGGGTCCAGCTCTCAGCTTCCGTTCTTATTCAAGTAAAATATCACAGAATAAAATATGAATATGTACATGTGTGTTTTAGTTACTAATGAATGCTAATCATCCTCTTCATCATCTTCGCTATCTGAAGCTTCTGTTCAGCTGTTTTCTTGTTCTGTTGAGGGCGGAGCTTCGGTCAGTTTTGCCTTATCATTGATCAGTTGCTCTGTTTGATTTGTCATAAGTTTTTAAAAACTGTTTTTGTCCCTGTTTTTTTTAAATGCACTGTACACGAATGTTTTTCACTCTTATGTGACCAAAGCTTCCATTTCCTGATTGAAGATGAAGACGAGATGAAACAGAAATAAAATGACAGAACAAAGAACATTTGATTTGTTTCCTCTCGGAGCAGCAGAGACTCAATAAACTTTACAGACACTTTTCTCCAGAGTTTGTTTTTTGGGACATCAGATGGAGAAAAGAGAGAGAGTTGTGTCGAGATGGTTCGATCGCATCAACTCAGGCATCCACAAGTCAGCTGCTTCTCCCAAAGATTCCTATGGAAGCAGCAGCTGATCATGTGATCTAATGATAATAAGAGGAGAGACTAGAATTCATGTCA
This sequence comes from Pseudorhombus dupliciocellatus, assembly GCA_016785235.1. NCBI lineage: Eukaryota > Metazoa > Chordata > Actinopteri > Pleuronectiformes > Paralichthyidae > Pseudorhombus > Pseudorhombus dupliciocellatus. The sequence goes on from JAFBJW010000079.1 coordinate 573,625, forward strand.
CCAGGGAAGAGAAGAATCCGGATGATTCGGAGGAGGACGGGTTCTGTTATGTCTGCTGATGGTGAACCAGGCTCTTATTGTGGAGACCGGAAGCAGCAGCAGCATTAATAAGGTCAGTGACGCGGCGCATGCGCAGTGGCAGTAAGCTCCAGTAAAGGCTCCGACTCTTCGTGGGAAGATGAGCTCCATCGGCACCGGGGTGAGTGAGCGCTTCTTCGGCGCCTGTCCGCTTCTCCTTCTCCGCACCCGGCCGCCGCGTGTGAGCGGGGAAACACGCGCTTTCCTCCGGGACAGCTCCTGCTCTCCTCCGCATGGAGCCGTTAGCAGGAGTGTTAGCCTGCTGAGTCACAGCTAGGCTAACGAGCTAACAGCCGCTGAACTGAAAGTAACTTAGCGACCGGTCCAGTTAGCCGTTAGCTCGCGCGGTAACCTACCGGAAACACATGTGATCCAGGTCTACGTTAATCTGGACTCCTAGACTGACATCTCAGACATGACCAAGTGTCCAGTGACCACCTATCTCTCTGTGTGTCCCGCAGTATGACCTATCGGCCTCCACCTTCTCTCCAGATGGGCGGGTGTTCCAGGTGGAGTATGCGATGAAGGCTGTGGAGAACAGCAGGTTAGTGTCTCCGTGTTCTCACATTCACTGTATCACGGTAAATAAAACCGTCACTGGACCTCAAACCGTGCGTGTGTGTGTGCGCGTGCAGCACGGCCATCGGTATCCGCTGTAAGGACGGTGTTGTGTTCGGGGTGGAGAAGCTCGTCCTGTCCAAACTGTACGAGCAGGGCGCCAACAAACGCATCTTCAACATCGACAGACACGTCGGCATGGTAACCACACACGCTGCGGAGCTCCAGGTGAGTGTGTGACGTCAGTGATGCAGGTCGTGATGTCAGCACCCTGTCTCTCTCCAGGCGGTAGCCGGCCTGTTGGCTGATGCTCGCTCACTCGCTGAGGTGGCCAGAGAAGAAGCCTCCAGCTTCAGATCAAACTACGGACACGACATTCCCCTGAAGGTAACACTGGCCTCAGATCAGCCTGTGGATTCACTGGGTTTACTGGTAACCGTGTCACGACCAATACTAAGCTAGCACCGCTTCCTGTGTTACAGCACCTGTCGGACAGAGTGGCCATGTACGTGCACGCGTACACGCTGTACAGCGCTGTGAGGCCGTTTGGCTGCAGGTGAGCGGGAAGGCTCCACGTTGTTTACGACAGTGGTCCCCAACTCGTGGGCCGTGGGTCATTTGGTACTGGGCCGCACAGAAAGAAAAAATTATTTCCATTATTTTGTAAAGTGTAGGAATTTTTAACTGTACACAGTACAGAATAATTATAATAATAATAATTATTATTATTGTTATTATTATTGAAGAGAAAATACCACCGTTTTTAATGCCGATCTTATTATTTTATTTTGTTTTTATCTGCTACACCTTTAGATTGGGCCGTGAAAATATTGTCAGACATTAAACTGGGCCATGGTACAGAAAAGATTGGGGACCACTGGTTTACGACATGAGCTGAGTGACACGGCCACGTTCTGGACAAACCCTCTGGGAATAACATAACATAGCCTGCACGCATAGAAAGATTTCCATTCTAAAGTTAAATTATGCTGTTGACCACAGGTTCATTGATCATTTCTACTTGATCTGCTTTATTCGCCATCTTCTCTCTAATTTTAGCTTAATGCTTCTCTGACTTCTATCAGCCATCACAGATGAAGTGGCGCTCCTGACTCAGTCTTTTGTCTCCGCACTAGCGACACCTAGTGGTCAGAGGCTGTGCTTCCAGTCTTATTGTGATCGTGATACCTCAAAGTCTTGAGAGAATTCCTATGGTGCAAATGTCTATTCAGGGTTTGATTTGAGAGGTCAGAGGTCACAATGAGCTCTGATGCTGAGCGTTTGTCTCTCTGCAGTTTCATCCTTGGCTCATACAACAAAGACGATGGCCCCCAGCTCTACATGGTCGACCCGTCCGGCATCTCATATGTGAGTCCAACACACTGCGGTCACTTCACAGCTCGAGGGGTCAGGAAGCAGTCAGGGTACTGCACTGATCTTTACCTCGAGAGGAGAAGGCCTGAGTTCAACACTGAAGGAATCCAACATTTCGATGTTTCTACCAGCTGCCTATTACACCAGTAACCTGCCTGTGTTTGTGTGTTCAGGGTTACTGGGGCTGCGCCATCGGAAAAGCGAAACAAGCGGCCAAGACGGAGATCGAGAAACTGCAGGTGAGTTCCTCAGCTGTGGAAACAGCTTCAACGGTCACGCAGCAGGAGAGTTGATGGAATGTTTGTCTGTCAGATGAAGGAGATGACGTGCAGAGAGCTGGTCAGAGAGGTCGCCAAAATGTGAGTCACGTTCATCGGCTTCACCGGGTCTGCTTGTTGATTCATTGATTCAGCCTGTGATTGACAGCTGCTGCTGTCCAATGTGCACAGCGTCAGACGACTCAATCACATGCACGTCATAGCTGTCCCTGCTCAGATGAGGACACATCTCTGATTTTTTTCCAGAATCTACATCGTTCACGACGAGGTGAAGGACAAATCGTTCGAGCTGGAGCTCAGCTGGGTCGGAGAAGGTAAGAACCCGTCGGTGTTCTGACCCCGGTTCTGATCCGTCCTCCACTAATCCTGTCTGTCCCCTCTGCAGTCACTAATGGACGACATGAGCTGGTTCCCAAAGACGTTCGAGAGGAAGCAGAGAAATACGCCAAGGTGAGCAGGTCACACCCCCAGCAGCCCTGGGCTCCGCCCATCTGCTCCCTCATTGTTTGAGCAGCTTCTTCACTCCTGTGATTCTGGTGTTGTCCTTGTCAGGATTCTTTAGAGGAGGACGACGACTCGGACGAAGACAACATGTAGATCCCTCCCCTTGGCCCCGCCCACCCCAAGCCCCACCTTTTTTATTGTTCACTTTTCATTTGAAAAAAGAATAAAGTTTGAAAACAATTGAGCTGTCGTGCTTGTGTCGGACTGACCACTATTAGTACTAATACTACTGCATCTGATTGGCTCTGTCAGGGTGCAGTACTCATACTACTACATGCAGGCCGCAGCCTCAGAGCTGTGCAGCAGAATATCATCCAGTCATTTTCAGAGAAGCCATGTGACTGTCCTGACTGACTCCGCCCCCACCCTGACCTTTACCTTGAGTGGGTTTTACTGGACATGATGTCCACACTGCTGTCTCCTGAAGTGAGGACACTGGACACATTTCCTCCGTGCACGCCCCTGACCCAGCTGTGACTGTAAATCACCTCCATGCTTCCCCAGAGGAAATCTATGGCTCTGACGTCACCGTGATCCGGTTACGTAAAAGCGTGGAGGTCCCGCCTCCTTGTCGCCACTTGTTCCGGATCGGAAATGAGATCGTGAAGAGCGTGAGTCTCACGCACGGATGGTTTCACACACCCCGTGTTTTGGTCGAAACGTCGTAGTTTGCCGTGTTTCCTGGCACCGGTGGCGTCACGTAACTTTGGAATCCGTCGTCCATCGATGCGTTACTGACATGTTCTTCACATGTTCTTCGCGTGCTGCTCACGGGTTGACTCATGACGACCCGACGATCGGCGACATTTTAACTCTCACGGTTTTGAATGGAGTTTGATGCGTGGGTCCCCAGCACGTAAAGGGGCGGGGCTTCTTGCACACAAGGAAGCCCGTTCAGCCAATAGCCACGCGTCGCTGCTGGGAAAAACACCAGCGAGGCCAATGGTGAGCTGCGATGGGCGGGTTTTCCTCCCAACACTCCTCCGATTGGATGACCCCGCAGCCGATGCCGTCATTTCCCTTGTGGCGCCGCGTTCGTATCGACCAATAGCGGCGCCAGAAGAGGAATGTCCAATTAGAATCCAAGAATCTGCCGACGAATCGGATTTCTTTTGTGCAACGACCGCTGTCGCCGCAGCCAATCACGCGTGAGGAAACAGAGCCGAGCTCAACAGCTTGTTGTTCGTGGATCGTCTCCGAGCTCCGGAGGAAGCAGCCGCGGCCGCGACCGTGAGTAAAAACCCACAGATTGTCCGCGGCACACGGTACCGAGGGCCGGCCGCCACCGTGGGTTGACCGGGGCCGGGCGGGTGTCCGCGGGAGGTGGAACCGAGCGGAGCGGCGGGTGTTGGAGTGAAGAAATGTGGAGCTGCTGCGCCTTTGTGGAAGCGACGCGCATTAAATAAACCCTGCGGTTCGGATTCGGTTCGTACCAACTCGGTTTGTCCGCCACACGCCGACGGTGTGTCCGCCGACCCGGTCCCCTCCTCGGGGAGCGACGGTTCGAATCGCCGCAGGATCCAAACTCGCTCGTTCCGTCGCTAGTTAGCCAAGTGGCTAAATTTAGCTCCGGAGCGAAGAGTGGAGCCGCCGCTCGCTCCCCCGCGCTCCCCGCGGTCACCAGCCGCTGTTTGGGCTCAGTTGGGGTCGGGGGCTCGGTCGTGTCGCGGGGGCCGGGACCCTCTCCCGAGCGCCGGCGGCTGGCGGCCGTCTCGGGGAAGGGTAAACTTAGCCGAGCTAGCCGAGCTGACATGGCGAGCAGTGATGGCGACGTGACTCAGAGGAGCTGGGAGCGGAGCGGGAAGGAGAGCCCCGGCTCGTCCGGAGCTGCTGCCGCCCCGCGCCCCTCCACCGAGCTGCCGACATGTCAGCTCAGGCCCGGGGGAGGCGGCCCCAGGTTCGGTCCCGGTGACGGTGGCTCGCGGGTTTCGTGGAGCTGTCGGTGCCACATATGAGATCCGGGCTGGGAGGGGGTGGGGGGTGCACCGAGAAGAATGCCTGAGCTAACAGAAGTCAGAGGCTAGCTGTTAGCTTAGCATGGTTCTGAACAGCTGCTGTTTGTGTTGCAGTGATCGTGAGCGTCGAGCTGGACTCAAACAGAGAAGATGAAGGTGAGTGAAGCAGCCGTGACGTCATCGAAAACACATCAGCTGTTCGCCAAAGTTTACTTCCAGTGACCAGCGGGCTGAAGGTGAATGCTGAGCCTGCACCTGAAGAGCAGAACAAACAAACTTCTCAGACTGTTTCTGGCGAACAGCTGACCCAGTCCCAGCGCCTGGTCCCACCACAGTAACACTGACGCTTTGCTGGACATTCACTGGACCACATTCCCGGGTCCAGTGAGCCCTAACATTACCTGCCCACCGTCCTCAGACTGCAGCTTCAGCGCGTGTGTGTGTGTGTTTTTTCAGGCAGCAGACGAGCCCGCCCACCTGACCGTGGGGACGGACGTCAGTGCTAAGTACAGAGGAGCCTTCTGCGAGGCCAAGATCAAGACAGTGAAACGCATGGTGAAGGTCAAGGTGAGACTCAGAACACCGACCCCGTCCACAAACACTACGGCCCGGTGCCGCCGCTCCTGTTTGGCTGCCAGGGGCGGAGTGATGATCCTGAGAAAAGGTTTCGCTCAATGAGCTGATGATGTCACGTGATGTCACACCTTCTCTTGGCTGTCTGACCAGTCCCCAGCCAGGTCCATCAGTCACACTGGGCCACCACACTGCCCCGGGAACAGGGCCGGTCTACTTCCTGTTTCCTCTAAATTCAGATCAGCTGGTTTCCGGCTGGACCCGCCTCATTCACAGCCCAGGCTGCGGGGAATCAAACCTTAACGTGAGCAGTGCACGGCCTCGAGCAGTCACATGTCCGTCTCCAGGACATGAGGACAATAGACCTGATGGACCTGGAGACACCAACACTGCGTGAACTACTAAAATATTTGTACACAAGGAGAAACTTCACATTTAAAGTATTTGTGCCTGAGGACAGAGCCCACAGGAATCAGCTGTTCTGATCTGGGCTCGCTCTGGTTCTGAACCAGCAATCCACACGCCAGTGAGTCTGTGATGCGTGTCGCTCACGGCGCTCCTCCTTCTCCCCAGGTGACTCTGAAAGGGGAGAGCACGTCCCAGGTGGTGCAGGACGACCAGGTGAAGGGGACCCTGCGGGTAAGGAGTGTTCTGGTTCTGCTCCGGTTTGTTGAGTGAATACAGACAGCGTGTCACCGTGGAGCTGCAGGTCCCCTGTGAGGTGCCGGTTCAGGATCCAGAGATGTTGCAATGAGACCCCGCTTGTTGTGCTCTTCTGCTCAGGTGGGCTCCACTGTGGAGGTGAAGACCAATGAGGGTTTGTCCAGCGAGGCCATCATCAGCAAACTGACCGACGCCAGCCTCTACACTGTGGGTGAGTCTGTGGTCCGGTCCACTCCGGCTGGACCCAGGGGGTCTTCGAGTGATGATGCTGAGAAATGGTTTCGCTCAATGAGCTGATGATCCTGTGATGTCACACCTTCTCTTGGCTGTCTGACCACCCCTCCCCGGGGTGCTGGTCCCTGGGCGGCCGGTGGCGGCGACCCGTGGTGACCCGTGTGTTTGTGTTCCAGTGTTCGATGACGGAGACGAGAAGACGCTGCGCCGGACGTCTCTGTGTCTGAAGGGAGAGAGACATTTTGCGGAGAGCGAGGTGAGTCGCACTCAGAGGGAGGGTCTAACCTCTCAGACCCGCGTCCTTCCACCTGAGCTAAGCGCACATATTCATGCTCCCCAGACTTTGGACCAGCTGCCTCTGACAAACCCGGAGCATTTTGGGACCCCGGTCATCAACAAGAAGTCAAACCGCGGGGGACGCCGTTCGTCTCAGGCCGTGTGAGTTTATTTTACACGCGTGTCCACTGATGTACAGCTGCTGCCCCGACTCTGCTTAGCCATCCCCGTCTGTCCCCGTCTGTGTCTCAGGGCTGATGAGGAGAATGAGTCTTCGTCCAGCGAGGACGAGGAGGACGACAGGAGGAGGCTGAACGACGAGCTGCTGGGGAAAGTCTGCAGCATCGAGACCGAGGAGGAGCCCAGCAGCTGGTACCTGGCCCTGGTAAACACGCCTCCTCCACCTGTCTGTCACACGGGGGCCCGCCCCCTCCCCCTCCGCCTCTGACTGTGGCTCTGTCCCGCAGGTGGTGTCTCCGAGCTGTAACGATGAGCTGGTGGTGAAGAAGGACCAGTGTCTGGTCAGATCCTTCAGTGACGCCAAGTTGTGAGTTCAGCTGCTCTGATGTTGTTGTTGTTGTTTATCTTTGGTCAGAAACTGATCCGCCCGTCTCCTCTTCCTGTCCCCCTCTCCGTCAGCCACACGGTGGCGAGGAGACACGTCCATCCTGTCAACTCCATCAGCAAGTTCTCACACTGGAGAGGTGAGACACGACACCCCCCACAATGCACCTGGGCTCAGCCTTTCACGGCGTTAACTGCTCCTCCTCCCTCCCTCAGGGTTAGACGCAGCACAGATGTTCTTGAGGAGTAGGGACGTTCCAGATGTGTGGAAGATGGACATGAGTCAGATCTTGGACTCGTCCTCCAGTGACGACGACGAGGAAGAAGAGGAGAAGGAGAGTGAGGAGGAGGAAGATGACGAAGATGAGAAGAAAAAGAAGAAGCACATAAAAGAGGAGGTGATGATGATGATGATGATGATGATGATGCCGCTGCTGTCGGGGTCACGTTCTGACCTCAGTGTGTGTGTTTGCAGCCGGAGGAGGAGCCTGACCCGGAGGAGAGGGACCACTTCCTGCAGCAGCTCTACAAGTTCATGGAGGACAGGGGTGAGCCGCAGTGTCCTCCACATGTGACACACAACACGTGTCTCTGCGTGACCTCATCATGTGGTTCTGGGTCCCCACAGGAACTCCCATCAACAAGCCTCCTGTGTTGGGCTACAAAGACCTGAACCTGTTCAAGCTCTTCAGACTGGTCTATCAGCTGGGAGGCTGCCACAAGGTGAGCAGCTGTCCCCCGTCTGTCCCCACGTCCGTCCCCCTTCGTCATTGTTCAGTCTTTTGGTCGTAGCTTGAAGACAAAGAGTGCGAAACTCGTCCGTCTGTCTCCAGTGTTCAAACGACTTGTGTCTGACGTGTTTTAGTTTCACGCAAGGAGCCAGTGGAGCAGCAGGGGGCGGGGCATGTTATCTATGACATCATAGGGTCATGTGACCTGGGCCTGGTGTGATGATGCAGAGAATGGTTTCGCACACTAGACTGAAGTCTTGTGATGTCACTTCCTCTTGGCTGTCTGACCAAAGCCCGGCGAGCTTCACCGTCCAATCAGCTGAGGAGAATCAAGCAGCTGGGCGTGGCTCTGACCCATGTGTGTGTGCGTGCGTGCGTGCTTTAGATCGAGTCTGGGACGGTGTGGAAGCAGGTCTACATGGACCTGGGGATCCCCATCCTGAACTCTGCGGCGTCCTACAACGTCAAGACGGCCTACAGGAAGTAAGAGTTCAGAGGGAAAAGGACCAATTAGATGCTAGTTCTAGCGCGACTTCACCTGCCGGCCGTTTCCCATCATGCTCTGGTCCTCAGGTACCTGTACGGCTTTGAGGAGTACTGCCGCTCCGCCTCCATCACCTTCAGGACCATCCATCACAACAATCCCCGCCCTCCCGCTGCCCCAGCCCACCAGAAGGCAGCAGGGGAGGAGCCCGTCGAGCCCCCCGCTCCGCAGGTGAAGGCGGAGCCTGTGGAGGACGAGGCGGAGGAGGCGGAGTCTGACAGCGCAAGCGAGAAGGAGGAGATGAAGGAGCATCAGTCGTCTCCGAGGGTGAGGCGTCCGGAGTCACGAGACTTATTCAGGCGTGAATCATTTGACGATGTTCATGACATCACAGGCGTGTGTGTTTCAGGGGAGGAGGAGGTGTGTGGCCCATCAGCTGAAGGCCGAGGCGTCTTTGAGGCCCGAGAAAGGAGGAGGAGGAGAGAACAGCGAGGAGCACCGGGAGGTGAGGAGACGCAGCAACAGAAGAATGGACGGCTCTGAGGACGAGGATGAGGACGACGAGGAGGACGAGGAGGTGGAGAGGAGGAGAGGGGACAGGTGAGGTGTGACAGAATACGAATGTTGGACGGACGAAGGCTTCGCCGCTGACCGAGCCTGTGTCTCTGAAGGAGTGAGGAAGACGAAGACGGCGACTCTGTGGCTGGGACGAAGGTCAGGGTGAAGTACGGCCGAGGAAAGACTCAGAAGATCTACGAGGCTCACATCAAGAAGACGGACGTGGACAATGGAGAGCAGTTCTACCTGGTCCACTACTACGGCTGGAACGTCAGGTGGGTGTGGCCGCAGACCGACGCGGCCCGTCTGCTGACGCGGAGGAGGCTGACGAAGCGTTTCTGCTGCGCAGGTACGACGAGTGGGTGAAGGCCGACCGCATCATCTGGCCCGTGGAGAAAGGAACCAAGAAGAGGCAGAGGAAGAAGCTGAAGGTGAGGCGTGATGATGCCAGGGACTGAAGTCTGTGATGTCATTTCCTCTTGGCTGTTTGCTCTCTGTGACCTCACGTAACGGAATCTGTTCCCTCAGCAGAACAAAGATGAGGTGGAGAAAGAGGAAGAGAAGCCGGCAGCGAAGCCCACGGGGGCCAAGCGTGGTCGACCTCAGATCAGAACCACGCCCACCAGCGCCGCCGGCCGCAGCGTCTCCAACACGCCGAGCAGCGAGGGACGGTCCAACGGCAAGAGCAGCAGGACGGAGACGGCGTCCTGCATGGCCAACGGAGACAGTAAGACGCTCCTCTCTGTTGCTATGGTTACGCCTGCTCAGGTCTTGACCACAGGATAGTTGTCCTCCCGGGGACGGGACCACTGCCCAACGCTGTCGTTTGAAAACTCGCAGAGCGGCGCTCCCCGTTGGTGCCTGTTCACCTCTGTGGGCGTGTCCTCTGAAGTGCTCTCTCTCTGCAGATACTCCCCGCAGGAGAACCAGGAGAACGTCGGGCATGTACGACTCAGACCGGGCGTCTATCGGTGAGGAGGAGCCGCCGCCGCCACTTTGGGCCGTTTCTGTTTTTGGTGATGTAACCGACCCGCTGCTCTCTTCCCGCAGAGGACTCTGGGAACTCTTCCGACGACAGCGGATCAGACGACCTGCCCGACAAACGGCCTCTGCACTGGCGAGGGAGAACTGAAGGCCCTCCCTGCCCAGAGGGGGAGGAGCAGCAGGAGGAGGAGGAGGAGGAGGAGGGGCCGAGTGAAGTCGCTGACATCGCCACATCAATTCACGACGACGACGACGACGACGCTGTCGCCGTGGCGACAGCCAGTGATTCGCCCGCCGCTGCAGCGTCGTGTCCCAGCGTGCCTGAGAAAGTGCCGAGCCAATCACAGGAGGAGGAAGAGGCGGCGCAGGGGGAGGAGCCTCTGGCGGAAGGCGCCATGTTGTCACTTCCTCTCGACAGCGACGGCAAAACGTCGTCAGTGCAGAAAACGGCTCCCGGACAGGAAGTGGTCATCAGGTCATCTCCCTGCAGGATGTCTCCTCCCCCTGATCGGGACAAGACGTCTCCGGAGAAGCAGCCTGCGGAGGAGGAGGAGGGGGACAGGTGCACTGCTCTGTCCTCCCCCAGGGTCAAAGGTCGGAGGGCCAACCTCAAAGAGACGGGCTCTGAAACTCCCCCAGTGACCCCCCTCAGCTCTCCCAGCCCCGCCCCCAGTCCCTCCCACACCGCGGCGCTCTCTCCTCCTCCCCGCGGCGTCCTGAAGAGACCGGACGAGCCCATGGTCGTTCTCCACTGTCTCCCCACGGAGCACCTCCCCCCTGAGTGTCCCACGGTGGATTCAGACACCGACTCTGCCACGGAGGAGGAGGAGGCGGGCCTCCCTGAGGAGCAGAGCGGCAGGACTCTGAAACGTAAATCGGCCGAGCAGAGAGCCGCAGAGAAGAAGCTCTGCCCAGACAGGAAGCCGGAGGAGGCAACCTCTCCCAGATCCCCCGCCCCCAAGGCTGTGGCTGCAACTTCACCCCTCCCCTCCCCCCTCCCTCAAGAGAGGAACGAGGGGTTGGCGAAGACAGAGGAGTCACCCCATCCCAGGGAGGAGGTGCAGAAGGGGGTTTCAGAGGAGTGTCCACCAGGTGGAGGCATGAAGGAGCCAGAGGTGCATGCTGGGACACCTCCCCCTGCCCCTGAGGCTTCAGGCCCCTCCCCTGCTGAGGAGCTGGAGCCGCAGATCGGTCCCGAGGCCCTGGTCTGCCACGAGGTGGACCTGGACGACCCCGACGAGAAGGAGAAGCCTGTCTCCTCAGAGCACCTCCTGCTGATGATGAGGGAGCAGCAGCAAGCTCCGGTGCCGCTGTCTCACCTCCTCCGGGCATCTCACCCCCTCCCACACACTCCTCACCTCCCCCAGCCTCAGGTCCGGCCCTTCCTCCCTGTTGCCACTCCCAGCTCCGTCCCCTGCGTCGAGGAGCAGCGTCCGCCCAGGAGCGCCGCGGAGGATGATAGGGGAGGAGCGAGAGGGGAGCAGGAGGGCGACTCCAGTCCCGGGTTTGACGGCAGCAGCTCCTCCTCCACCTCCCTGCTGTCGCTGCAGGAGAACAGGGAGCGAGGTGAGACCGCCGCCGCTGCCTCGGCGCCCACAGCCGAGTCACGACCCCAGTTTACAGCTGTGACCTTTGACCCCTCAGGTCAGAAGCGGCCCATGGACTGTGGCTCCAGCCCGTCGGCCAAGAAACACAAACGCAACCAGAAACGGCCGAACACGCCGGCAAAGGGGGAGAAGAACGGAGCAGGTGTGTGTCCCGCCCACGTTCAGCGCTCGCCACGCTCGTGTCTCTAACTGTCCTCTCACCGTCCAGGTCACAGCAGCGACAGCGAGGACCAGTCTCGTCTTCCGTCTCTGTCCAAGTCCCAGAAGTCTCGGTGTCCCGGTCTGTCGTCTCCGTCTTCCCACAGCAAAGACAAGCAGAACCTGCCGTCTCCTCAGAGGACGTACAAGTGGACGCTGCAGCTGGGTAAACGCTTTCACTCATGTTCAGCTCAGCGTTGCTACGGTGACGCCTCGGGTTCAGAGGGGAAGGGTTCCATCCCTGAGTGTGAGCACTTTGCCTCCTCTTCCTCCTCAGATGAGCTGGACAACATGTCGAGCACGGACAGGATCTCCTTCCTGCAGGACAAGCTGCAGGAGATCAGGAAGTACTACATGACCCTGAAGTCAGAGGTCGCCTCAATCGACCGGCGCAGGAAGAGGCTAAAAAAGAAGGAGAGAGAAGGTGGGAGCTTTATTCTGAAAGGACAAGACTATATTGCTCTCACCTCACTGACTTCCTGTCCTGTCGTCCCTTTGTCTCTTTCAGTGTCCAACACGACGGCGTCCACCTCGTCGGGCTCCTCGGACACGGGTATGAGTCCGTCCTCGGCCTCGCCCACTCAGAACACCGTTGCTGTGGAGTGCAGGTGATGACACGCCCACTCATGGCCCACCCACACAGCATATTCCCACCCTCCTCGCCCGGCCCACTGCAGCCACAGACTCCGCCCACTCCGCCAGCAGAGGACCTCTGGGCGGGAGCTGCAGCGCTGGCTGATGGTCACTCCTTCAAGTGGTGGTGGGTAGGGGAGGGGCTTTACCCTGTTGATCTAAGCCCCACCCCCTTACCTATGGACTTCCTGTTCACAGGGACAAAATCGTCGTCTGTTAAGCCGCCACAGAGCCCCTCCCCCTCCCCCCAGTACCTCCGCTCAGCGCCTCTGGATTTCAGAATAATGTGACTGATCAGTTATTTTTTGGGGGGGGGGGGCACAGTTCATTATGCAAATATTTTTGGGGGGATTTTTTTTTAGCCTGAAAATATTATTTATTTAAACCAAAAAAAGACTTTCCCAACTTCCTGCTGAGCGTTTTTGATCTTTTTCTACGAAATCAGAGCTTTTATTTTGGTAAAAACAGACAAACAAAAAATTAAAAAAGTTTCAGACGAAGAGACGCCGTGCGGCAGCTCGTCGCAGGGAAAACACGCCGAGCGTAGAAATGGTAAAAAAAAGTCAAATCCACCTTTGATGGATCACAAGAGGTTTTTAAACATTTTGACTGAAAGTTAAGAATTAAGATCTTGATGATTGAAAATTAAATCTCCAGTTTCTTCAGAATTTTAAAACTGTGACGTAATCTGACTTGTGTTTATTTGATTTGACGTCTCATAATTCTGACTCAGGAAATTGAATCATTTTAGTTTGATTTCGAGTCTCATATTTGGACATTTGACTTAATTGTTGTGTTTCGAGGGTCGAGTCATGAATGGGACCACACTATTCCAGTGGTTTTATTTGGGTTAAAGTTCATTCGAATAATTTAGATTTAAAACATTTTATTTAGACTTTTAATGAGTTCACAATTTAACTTAGAGTCAGTGTTTTTTATTGAGTCATTGTTTGGATTTAACCTCAGAAGAGTCGATCGATGGTGTTTCCTCTTCCTACGTCGGGGCCTGAGCGGCATCGCTTTGACCCCGCCCCTCTAGGTTCGTCCTCTGTGCGTCAGGCTCGAACCGACGGCTGATTCCTGCTCCTGAACATTGTTTTGTACATAAAAAGCTCTGAGTGAAGAAAAGAATAAAACCACACATGTATTTGAGAAGAACGTTTTACACGCCTGTAAAGAATGATTTATAGTATTTTTTAAGAGAAGACTCTTTGTACTGTTGTATTATCAACTCCTCAGTTTTTTGGTGTTTTGCTAGCGGCGGTTTCGAGAGCGGCGACTGTAAATACAGAAACACACATTTCCTCCTGAGAACAGAAGCTAAGCCATGTTGGAACTGTGCACAATAAACAGAGCGCTCTGTTTCTAATAAAGTTTTTAAATACGTTTCCACTCCACCGCTGTGTCTCATTCAGCGTGTTCCTCCTCAGATCCCAAAACAGCAACAGACAGGCAGGTTTCACCACGTTTAATAAACAACAGACAGTTTCACATCTCCCATGATGCTTTGAGACAGGCTCCGCCCACCCGTCGGCCTCAGTGAGGCTGTCCCAGCAGCCCGGCCTTGGCGGCCAGAGCCTCGTTCTGCTGGATGTGATACTCCTGAAACCTCATGGAGATGCGCTGCGTCATCTTCAGGTACTTCTGCAGGCACGACTCGGAGCAGCTGCTCTGAAACGACACGTTCACAGGAAACTGGTCAACAACCGCGGCCAGTGGGGGGCGGAGCCTCGGCCTGGGGCTCACCTCCTCTGGACGGACGTCTCTGGTGGTGAAGTCTTTGACACAGTCCATGAAGCAGTTCTCCGTCACCTTGTTGTACGTCCCCAGGAACTCTTTGAACTGTGGGACGTGCACGCATGAATCTCACTGTCCTTTCATCTGTCGCACACGTCGTTAGCGTGTCTCACCTGTTTGATCTGGTCAGACTCCGTCACCTGGGCGGCCATGTTTGATGAGCTGTGTATAAACAAAGTACACGAGTTATTCACACACACACTCTCTCTCCCTCACACACACACACACACACACACACTCTCTCTCTCTCTCCCTCACACACACGCTCTCTCTCCCTCACACACTCTCTCTCTCTCTCTCCCTCACACACGCACACTCTCTCTCCCTCACACACACACACACTCTCTCTCTCCCTCACACACACACTCTCTCTCCCTCACACACACTCTCTCTCTCTCCCACTCTCTCTCTCTCTCCCTCACACACACGCTCTCTCTCCCTCACACACTCTCTACACTCTCCCTCTCTTTCCCTCACACACACTCTCTCTCTCTCCCTCACACGCACACACACACACACACTCTCTCTTTCCCTCACACACGCACACACTCTCTCTCTTTCCCTCACACACGCACACACTCTCTCTCTCTCCCTCACACACGCACACACACTCTCTCTCTCCCTCACACACGCACACACTCTCTCTCTCTCCCTCACAAACACACACTCTCCCTCTCTTTCCCTCACACACTCTCCCTCTCTTTCCCTCACACACTCTCTCTCTCTCTCCCTCACACACACACTCTCTCTCTCTCACTTTCCCTCACACACGCGCACGTTTATCTGACCTGCTCTTGGTTCCTGGTGTAAAATCGTCTCCTTCCGTTTGAAGGTCACGTGAGCCGGAACCGCAGTCGGACAGTGTTACAGACTAATGAGTCCGGAGTGCAACAACACTTTTCCTCTGCAGTGCCCCCCCCCCCCGGGCCGAGCCGTGGGACGATGTCCGTCTTACATGAGGAGCAAAGGATTATGGGAAGCGGGTGAATCCGTGTCTTTATATAAGTTATAATGTGCGCGTTGTTTCGCTCGCACGTGTTTCCTGCCCCGGGCGAGCGGCCCCTACAGGTCCAGACGCGTCCTGCACTGTCAGCGAGCCCGAAGTTCTCAGGCGGAGTGAGACATCTGTCCATCAAATCTTTGTCCAGACCGGAAGCGGAAGTTTGTATCACAAATACTACAAGTATTTGTTGTGGTAACGGTTGGTTTCCTCTCTGGTTTCTTCTTCCGACTCCTCTTCCCCGTTATGAAACTTTGTTCCTTTTGTTTTTAATTCATTTTACTTCCGGTTTCCGCTCGGTCTCCCGCCATTCTTTGGACACGTCGCTGCGTGGCGGGAAGTTTGAAGGAGGCTAACTGCTAACTGCTATTAGCCAACAGTTCCTGCGCTGATGCGACAGGCTCGGCCCACGGGGACATTGTGATCCGGTCCTCCAGGGCCCGCCCCCGGACCCGATGCGTGAGGCTGGACCAGGACTAGGACCGGTCCACATAAGCGTCCGAAAGCTGCGGGACAACCGTCAGAGTCCAGACCCCGGTCTGTGTGTGTGTGTGTGTGTGTGTGTGTGTGTGTGTGTGTGTGTGTGTGAGACACTGACCTCTCTTCTTCTGTGACAGGTCACGACCTCCTGACAACACGTTTCGCCCCCGGAGGTCGAAGACTCGCCCTGGAGGCTCTGAGGCAGCGGTGAGAACAACGAGTTAAATCACGTCACAGATCAAAATCTCCAGGCATCGAAGCTCCGCTGAAACTGTAAAATCTCAAGTATTTTGACTGATTTTCCCAGGTGTCACAGCGCCCCCCGCAGGAGTGACCTGCAGCCGCTCCAGACCAGCTCCCAGGATGCAGTTGGTGTGGCGGGGGTCCAGACTAAGGAGGAGCGGTTCTCTGGTGGTCTGGGAGACGCCACCGGCGCAGCAGCGGGCGCAGCGACCGCTCCTCTCATCAAGGTGCACGTTGATTCAGTGTACGTGTGTGTATATATTTATACCACACTACTGCAGTAACTCCTGTGTGTGCAGGCTCAGTGGGACATGGAGGCTCGTGTGTGTCAGCTGACGGACAGCGTCCAGCGGCTGCTGCAGGCCCACAGGTACACACACACACACACACCAGCGCGTCTAGATCTCAGTCATCAGTCAGTAAAACGCCAGCTGACCCCACCCACTGTGTGACATCACTCTTACGTCACCATCTGCTGTCCTCAGGGAGGATGACGAAAGGGGGCGGGGCCTGAATCAGCAGATGCAGCAGCACCTGGAGACGCTGCAGCTGCAGGTAAACACGCCCCCTGATCAGCTGACTCACCCCTCTGCTGTCTGACCGCTCACTGGCTCCCCTGTCCTTCAGATGCAGCTGCTGGAGTCAGCCTTAGTGACGGGCCACGCCCTCGCGACCTTTCCAGCTCCTGACAGCACCCTCTCCGGTCCAGACAAAGGCCGTCTGCAGATCACACACCTGGACCCTGCAGGTACCTGTCTTCTGTGTCCAGCAGGGGTCAGCAGTGCCCCTCTGATGGGGAGTCTGTTACCATGGAAACAGCCCTCTGCCAGTGGTGTGTGAGGTTAAACTGTTTTGACCTTTGAGTTGTTTTATGTAGAAGCTGTTTCATGACGGTACGGAACATTTCCACAAGACTGTTTTCGTCACAGCTTTGTTGCTAGGCAACGACAAGCTGCTATCATTCAGGCTCCTCAGAGGACGGACTGCAGCATCTCCTGGCCTTTGACCTCTGTGATGATCATTTCTCTCCTCTCTCCCACAGCACACGCCCTCAGCAACCAGCAGCAAAGCTCCCCAGCAACCAGAGCCGCTGTGGAGACCGAGCCGGTTACCATAGCAACACCCAGCTGTGCCCCAGAGCAAACCAGGTGAGGGGGAGGGGGGGTGTCTTGTGTGGGTGGGAGGGGCAGGTCTGTCTCGGTCCCCTAGTGGCTGGCTGCAGTACAGCTCATGGACCCCGCCCCCCACCAGTGGGTGTGTCACTCGTCATAATGCAACTGGCATAATCATTCACGGGGCGAACGAGGCTGCAGCACCGCGGGCACGTTTCCACGGCAACCCAGACCTGTGTGTGTATAAGTCTATAACCCCGCTGTGATAAAACAAAGAGTCTCACATTCTGTCAACGAGCCGTCAATCAGTCAATCACCTGATTCTGAAAAGATGGATTCATCCTGATGACATCAACACTGGGGGGGGTGAAACCTGCCTAGCAACAGTCCTCATTAATTCACTGTCATCATCTGGATAAACAGTCACTGGTCGTCCCTCTCTCAGTACGTATATCTACACCTATATATATATAATCATTTTATACATAATATCCATAAATAATTTGCGTGAGGGGCAGTGACGTCACGGGCTCCACCAGGTGGCATTCTCTGCTGGGGGGGGGGGGGGCAGCCGCAGCCCCCCCCCGGGGGGGGGGGGGGGGGGGGGCAGCCGCAGCCTCAGCCTCAGCCTCCACCTCCAGCTCTGCAGCAGCAGGAACAATAAGCAGCGGAGCAGCGGAGTCACTGCAGCCGCCTGCCTGCTCTCCTCTCCGGACACATCTCTCCGTGAGAGCGGAAAGAACCGAGCTGGTGAGCGCAGCTCCGCGGAGGAGGCAGGGAGGCAGACGGGCAGAGGGAAGATGTCCTCCCCGCAGGTCTCCTCGTCCCGCAGACAGTCGTGCTATCTGTGCGA
This sequence comes from Pseudorhombus dupliciocellatus, assembly GCA_016785235.1. Classification (NCBI taxonomy): domain Eukaryota; kingdom Metazoa; phylum Chordata; class Actinopteri; order Pleuronectiformes; family Paralichthyidae; genus Pseudorhombus; species Pseudorhombus dupliciocellatus. Next base: position 591,362 of record JAFBJW010000079.1, read on the forward strand.
CCTGCCCCGCATGCCCTGGGCCATGATCTGGGACTTCACCGAGCCCGTGTGTCGGGGCTGCGTCAACTACGAGGGTGCTGACCGGATCGAGTTCGTCATCGAGACCGCCCGGCACCTGAAGCGGGCGCACGGTTTCCAGGAGGGCCGGTCCTCCGCCGGCGGACCGCAGCAGCAGCAGCAGCAGCCCGCCGCGGCGAAGAGCCAGGCGGCTCTGCTGACGGGGAAGGAGCCGGTGGGGCACCCCAACCACCACCACCTCCAGGCGGACGCCCCGCCGAAGTCCCAGCAGCCCGGGTTGGACCGGTACTCGCTCGGTGCGGACAGCCGCCCCCGGTTCGACTACAGCGGACACAGCAGCAGGCTGCCCAACGGGCTCGGGGGGCCGAACGGCTTCAAACCAGACGACGGGCCGCCCGAGCTGAACCGCCAGAGTCCCAACTCCAGGATCCGGAGCCACGGGGGGCTGGGCTCGGCGCCGGGACAGATTAATGTCCCGCCCAACCTGCTGCCCCAGACCCTGCTGAACGGACCGGCCCCGCACGGCCTGGCGAGCAGAGGCGGCCCGCAGGGCTCTATGGTCAGCGTGTCCATGCCCGGGCAGGCGGGGCTGTCTGACCCGGGAGGGAAGCGACCGGCCTCGGTGTCCAGCACGGACCAGGAGCGGGAGCTGAAGGAGAAGCAGCGGAACGCGGAGGCTCTGGCCGAGCTGAGCGAGAGTCTCCGGAACCGGCAGGAGGAGTGGGCCAGCAAGCCGAAGACGGTGCGGGACACGCTGCTCTCCCTGTCCGGCTGCACCCCGTTCGACGTCCGCTTCAAGAAAGACCACGGGCTGGTCGGCCGAGTGTTCGCCTTCGACGCGGTGTCCAAACCCGGGCTGGACTTCGAGCTGAGGATCTTCATCGAGTACCCGAGCGGCTCCGGGAACGTGTTCTCCAGCGCCTCGGGGGTGGCCAAGCAAATGTACCAGGACTGCATGAAGGACTTCGGCCGGGGGCTGTCCTCCGGCTTCAAGTACCTGGAGTACGAGCGGAAGCACGGCTCCGGGGACTGGAGGCTGCTCGGGGACTTGCTGCCGGAGTCCCTGCGCTTCTTTAAGGAGGGTCTGGGCGGAGACATGCTCCCCCAGCCCTACATCGACGGCAGCTACCCGCTGCTGCCCACCTCCCTGGTGCTGTCCGGCCGAGCCGTGGCCTCGGGCAGCGGGAGCAGCGGCTCCAGGGTCGCGGTGAGGAAGAGGAAAGCCTCCCCGGAGCCGGACTCGGCGGAGGCCGGGCTGAAGCTGGAGGAGCAGCAGAGGCAGCAGTGGATCAACAGCCAGACCGAAGCGCTCAAACTGTCCATGGCAGCGGGCTCCTTCGCCGGGGCCGCTGCGTCTCTCGGGTCGGGGCACCCCGGCCTCTCTGGCCGCTCCACCCCCCCGGAGCCCGCCGCCCCTCCGCAGAACGGACAGTCCCCGATGGCCGCGCTCATGTCGGTCGCGGACACGCTGGTGAGCGCGCAGTCCCCCAACAAGGACAGAGACTCCGTGCACTCCACCACCTCCTCCAGACACAACAGCAGCCCGGTGTCCCCCGCGTCCATGTCCGGCCAGCGGCGCCTCCCGTCCCGCAATGGAGACCTCGGGCTGCCCGCGCCCTCTCAGTCCGCGGGCGGCCTGGACCCGGTGCACGCTCAGAGCGTGCCCGACTCCCCCATGGCCAACAGCGGGCCCCTGTGCTGCACCATCTGCCACGAACGCTTAGAGGACACGCACTTCGTGCAGTGTCCCTCCGTCCCCAACCACAAGTTCTGCTTCCCCTGCTCCAGGGAGAGCATCAAGGCCCAGGGCGCCTCCGGGGAGGTGTACTGCCCCAGCGGGGAGAAGTGCCCCCTGGTGGGCTCCAACGTGCCCTGGGCCTTCATGCAGGGGGAGATCGCCACCATCCTGGCCGGGGACGTGAAGGTGAAGAAGGAGAGGGACCCCTGAGGAGGAGCAGGAGGAGGCTTTTAACTCATGAGCCACAGTGACACATCAGCAGGCTGGAGGACGTCTATCTCATGTCTTCAGTCTGTCCAAGGTGACGTCTTCAGCCTTATTCTTTAACAATCTGGATTATCAAGAGAGAAGCTTTAACTCCTCCCTTTCCCCACCAGACTGCTAAATCCTCTGTCCCACCTGTCCCTTGCTGGGACAGATTCAGGGCGTGTCCACCTCAGCTCTGGAGGCGGGACAAAGATCATTTACAGCTGGTACATCTGGATCCTCCTTCGTCCGCTACCTGCGCGGCCCCTCTTCTTCAGCTGTCCGTCATGTGTTAGAGAGACACGCCCCCTCTTTAAGTGTCCCTGGAGGACGGAGACAGGCCACGCTCATTATCGCCATTTGCTGGAAACGTTCAGACGGACAAAGCTGGAGCTCAGAGAGGAGGGAGGAGCAGGACTGAGCTCACCTGAAGACGTCACCGTGGACTGACGGAGGACATCTCTTGTACAAAGGATCATCATCAGCTGTGGGCGTCCTCTGAGGGAGCTGGTCAGAGGACCGAGTCCCCGGCCTGTAAATATTCTACATGTGGGTGTTTCATTGTCGTGGAGGTGACGGAGCTGTGTGGTGCTGGTGTGTTTCAACGGTTCGGACCTCATCACACCATCGCTTGATTTGATGCAAAGCCCCGTTTTATTTTTTATAGGAGTCTGAAGCCGTTTGTTTTAAAAAGGTACCTAATTCCGTTGTGTGATTATTTTTATTAAACATTGTCATTTTTACAGTTTTTTACTGCAATAAATTTCCCCTCCAGGTTTCTCTTTCTTTTCCCGTGCCGATGAAACGGAGAGAACAAACGAACGTCTTGTCACGTGCCTTCAGGCTCAGTCCCTTCTAATAAACTTCATTGGTATGAACCTTTTCACTGGAATTTGACTTTTCTCTGAACTTTATTTTGAAATCCGAGCTTCCTGTTGTTATGGTGACACTGACCAACACGGTCGACTTCGTCAGTGGAGTACTGAAGTACTGCGTTCTCCCTGTACTACGGGGATGTGTAGTGGCATTGGCAGTAATGCTTAACAGTATCAGTAGTAGTATTGCAGTATTTCTATATTAGTAGTATCACTGTACTCATATTACAGTATCAGTAACCCTAACCCTCCTCTCAGGGATTTTTTTTTGCTGCATTGCAGATTTTTTCTCTTTGAACAACAACACACACCTGTGTGTGTGTGTGTGTGTGTGCACACCCCCCCCTGGGGGTGTGTGGGTGGGGGGGGGGGGGGGGGGGGCAGTGATGGTTAAGGTGCCCTTGGTTCAGTGCAGCAGATCACTGTGTGCATGCTAATGTACACACACAGTGTGTGTGCTTAGTTGTCCCTGTTTGCTGCGTGAGCTGTCAATCAAAGACGCATCAAAGGAACACACGTGGTAACATCATGTTTGAGGAGCAGCATAGGCACACAGAGTACTCCGCAGTACTACAGTACTCCACAGTACTTTGTGGACAGAGCCCCTCTTGGTCTGAGGTCATTTATCTGTTATTATTGGATGGAGAGGGGGGTCCGTCTCTGCCCCTCCCCCGTTGCCATGGAGGATATGGTTGCCATGGTTACCAGCCTCTGGTTGAAAACATTTATTCAGGAATGTGCCCCCCACACACACACACTGCAGCCTAGCTCAGTGTTTCTTTGTGTCGTCTCATTGGTTGTGATGAGTCACATGACGTGTCTGTGGAACCTTCAAGATGTCATTATTCACCCTCTCACACTGGAGACGGAACCAGGAGGATGAGGAGACGCGTCTCGGTCTGTCCTCCTCCTGAATTATTGAGGCGAGGCTTCTCCCTGCTCCCTGTAACCATGGGAACCCACTGAGGTGTTGCCTAGCAACTGCAGCAGCAGTCTGTCTGCCCCAGCTGTTGGCAGCCATTTTATCCTCCCGCCTCAGGAGCCGAACAGAGGACGCCACAGAGGCAGCGTGGACACTGACCCGCCTGCGCTGAGACTGAAGAACATTCATTGTCAAGCTGCTTCGAGCACACAAGTGGTTCATCTTTTTCAAAGTAAAACTGATTTGTCTTAAAGGAAATATCAAAATAAAAGCCCTGCCTTGCGTTAACGCCCGTCTCATTGTTCAGGGGGCAGCTCCGTGGCCCAGCTGGCTTCCCGTCTGCAGCCAATCACAGAGCAGCAGACACCAAGGTCAACGTGAGGAAATTCACTCCAGGGCACGTGGTGATGATGTCACAGAGGCGACAGCGGCCCCGAGACGCTCTGGACGCCACCAGGCCTCCACCCGACCAGCACCAGTCCCGGTCCAGGAACGTCCCGTCCCATCAGCAGTCGGTGCTGGTCCAGACAGAGCCCGTGGAACCGTCCGTGCTGGAGGAGGCCGCCGAGCTCCTCCGTCAGGTTCGCAGACGGAGGAAAATTCTGGATGAGAACCTGGAGGCTGTGCAGAGAGCGGCGAGCGGCCGGCTGCCGGCGCTGGCTGACGCACACACCAGGTGGCCGACACACACATACACACACACCCGGTGGGAGCTGTGCTGTGATGCTATGCTAACTGCTAATGGATAGCGTAGCTTACTTGACGCTGACCTCTGCAGGGACTGGACTCAGGAGGACTGGATCAAGAGGACGGTGGACGCCTGGATCAATTCTTTGTCCAGAGATGTCCAGGTGAGCTCTTTGTCCACACAGCTCCTGAAATTCAGGTTTTCCAGGCAGAGGTCAAAGGTCGGCCGTCTCATAAAGTTTGATTAAGGTGAAGGACCGAGTTGATAATCGTCTCCTCCTCCTCAGGCTGAGACGTCTTCAGAAAAGCCTGCCAGGGGCTCCACACCCTCAGGGAGAGGCAGGCCAATGAGGGCGGTCGGAAAGACAGGAAGCAAGATGGCAGGGCTGGCAGGAAGCCGTGGCCAGCAAGCTAGACACAGAGCGGTCAGAGAGGCGTTTCAGTGACCAGTCACTAACACGGAGATGGTCGTTTTTGTTTTACTGATCATGTCCGTATGCAGGTGCAGGGGGCGGAGCCTGTCCCAGGGCGGGCAGAGGCACAGTCATACCCGACACATCTGTGCGGCCGAGCTCCGCACGAAGTTCTGAGACCAACCTCGAAGAGCCCGTATGTCTGCTTCAGCTCACCTGGGTCCCCACCCCTCAGGAAGCCCCGCCTCCGCCCGGTGGAGACCACCACAGGTTGTTTTTTAAATATCAATTTTATATCTGAAACAAAATGTCCAGAATGACGTGAGCACACGTGTGACAGTGAGAGCGGCGTGGTAACCAACCATCTCTAGCTCCCACTGACCGCGCTGTCGTTCTCAGATGTGAAGACTCCTCCCCTCAGGCCATCACCTGAACGACCAGCTCATCACCTCATCTTCAGCTCCTCCCACATGTTTGGTGACCCGGCTGACCTTGCAGTGACCCCTGATGACACTGTTGCCATGGCGATCCCCCTGGGTCAGTCAACAGCTTCTTATTTATCTTTCATCTTTATTGTGAATATTTCGAACCTGAGGCAACGATGCCTGCATTACCCAGAAGCCACTGGGTCAACTCCAAAATCACTGGAGAGAAAACAAATAGATTTAACCCAAAACACAAGGTGAGAATGAAATGTGAAATATTAAAAACCTAAAGGACCTCCTGTCCTCTGATGTCCACCTGTCCACCCACAGGTCGTCGCATGGTCGTGTCTTCCTCCAGATGTGTCCCCTCGCCCCCCCCGCCTGCGGTGGTCGGAGCAGCAGGGCAGCAGACACAGGTGAGCTGCACCCCCCCCCCCAACATGAGGAGGTCACAGGTCGCTGACAGGTGGTGTCGTGTTAACAGAGGAAGGAGCAGCCGTATGCTGGAGAAGCTCCGCCTCTCACTCTGTCGCACGCTGTCATCGAGACAAAGAGTGAGGAGGAAGAGGAGGACCCCTTCCCTGTGGCTGAGCTCCTGCAGGTATGCAGCCCCACAGCCCCCCCTGCTGGTCACAGCATGAAATGAGCAGCAGGTCTGACGAGTGACTCACATGCACACTCACCAGGAGGAGCTGAGTGAGGAGGCCCTGGAGCTGGACGGGGGTCCGTCTGTGGCCCCGCCCATGTACCAGGGGCCAGCCTTCCCCCCTGAAGCCCTCCCGGCCCAGGCCCCACCCCTGGACAGCGCCCTGGAGGAGCGGCTGGTGGAACGGTGAGACGTCTGAACCGGTCTGATGTGAACTGGGTCCAGGAGGATCTGACAGCATGGTGTCGTTCTGTGTGTCTGTCAGGGTGGAGCAGGAGGTGCTGTCCAGGGTGATCTCAGAGATGTTCCTCCCCCCTCCCCCTGACCCCACCGGCAACGTTTCCGCTGACCTTTCGGAGCCCGAGGAGCCGAGAATCGCCTCGGACATCGGTGAGCGCACGGACGGGACAATCAGAGCAGCTGCTGCTGACCTCTGACCTCTGCAGCTCTGACACATCTGTCTCGGTCTCTGTGTCCAGACGCCGGACGTGAAGGCCTTCAGCTGGACTCGGCTCTGCTCAGGCGGCTGGTTGAAGACGTTATATTAGAGATTGCGGCGTCGATGCTGAGACAGAGGGACGCTCTGGACACGGGCTCAGAACGCGGTCAGGAGGAACAGCACTGGGCGCGCTCAGCATCCGCTCCATCTGAGCCGGCCCCTCTGGTTCCCACGCCAGTGCCGACCCCTCCCCCCAGCCCGAGCCCGACCGTCACCCTCAGCGAGACCACTCCCCTGGGCACGCCCCCTCCCTCTGAGCCGACCAGCCCGCTGATTGAGCATCTGCTGGCTGCAGGTGGACTAGCTGTAGTAGTCGTAGTACTGGCTGTAATGGGGGTACTTCTTAGTAGTATAATGGTTTCATGATGTTTCTCTCCACCTCAGAGCTCATGGTTACACCCACACCTACTCCAGACCCCGCCCCATCAACAGCCCTGCCCTCTCTGCCCTGCGGCGGTGCTGAGCTACCATTAGATGAGGAGGAGCAACCGGAGGAGCGCCCGGAGGAGCTTGAGGAGGAGCGCCCGGAGGAGCGCCCGGAGGAGCGCCCGGAGGAGCAACTGGAGGAGCTTGAGGAGGAGCGCCCAGAGGAGCGCCCGGAGGAGCGCCCGGATGTCAAAGCACTGTTGAGTGTGAAGTTGTGACATACTCAGTGATGACACGTGTGATGTCATCAGACTGAGACGTAGTGACAATGTGGCGTTGAAGTTGCTGACGGCGGTTTCCTCCTCCAGGGCGGTGACGGTAGCGGAGGCTCCTCCTCCTGGACCAGCGTCTCCCTGCAGCCTGAACCTCATGTCCGAGGGAGAAGTGGTGACCGGTGTCCAGCTGACGTCTGCCGCAGGTCTGCTGAGACGCCTCCGTCCGTCCACAGCTCTGGAGCGTGTCATTCTGACGTGTGTGTGTGTGTGTGTCCCTCAGAGGACGGGGGGACCGTCTGCAGTCTGTCCAGCTCGTTACAGGAGCTGCCTGACATGGTGAGGACGCACTGACACGCTCCACTCTGTACGTGCACGAGGTTTGTGGGTCTCACACTGACGTCTGTCCTCCAGGACGATGACCCCCTGAGTGAAGGCCAGGTCAGAGGTCACAGCCTCCTGCTGACCCTGCTCAAAAAGATGGAGCAGGGGGTCACACCCCGAGGAGAGAGACCGCAGCCTGAGGTACACACACACACACACACACACACACACACACGTACACAGTGACCTCTGACCCGCTGTGTGCGCAGGGCTCCTGGGGGAGGTGGGACCCAGGCCAGGAGGAGGAGTTGAGCGTGGGAGAGGTGCGAGTCCGTCTCACTGCCAAACCCATGGACGGTAGGGCGGTGGCCCGGCCAGGTCACAGCTGCTCGCCTGGACAGATCTCAGGTACGAGCTGTGACCTTTGACCCCAAAGTGCTGTTGAGCAGCACAATTAAAAAGATGGAAAAACAGAGAAACACACACACACATAGTGAAAGCTTTATGTTTCCACATGTCCATATAAGGTAATGTTTACACTGACTCAGCTGATTCAGTGTGTGTGTGGATGGGTCTCACACACACACACACACACACACACACTCTTCATGAAGCTGCAGCTGATCAGTGAGTTAACGCTTCGGTTTGTCCTCTCACGTGTGTGTGTGTGTTTGCAGCCGAGGAGGAGGGGGAGGGACGACCCAGGATGATGATGGAGGTTCATCTGCCCTCAGTCGGAGCAGAGGAGGAGCTCGGTGCAGCAGCAGATACTGACTCCTCCTCCAATGATATTTTCTAGACGTGTGGACACCTGTCACTCAAAGTGCCCTGGACCAAGAGGTTTGACCTCGATGATGTCTTCCTCCTAAACCTCCACAATAAAACTCTCTCCTGCAGATGCCGAACGCTGTTGACGTTTACATTTCACTTTGATTGAAGTTTTGTTTTGAATATAATTAAATACATTATATAATTCAAATATTGCGATTGTCAGCGTTTTCAGGTAATTTCACTGTATATGTTTCATAGTTTAATAGATAGATAGATAGATAGATAGAACTTTATTGATTCCTTCAGGAGGGTTCCTTCAGGAAAATTAGAGTTCCAGTAGCATAATTTACAGAGCAAGTCAGAATTTAAATACAATAAAATAGAGTAAAATAGTAATAATAAAATAATCAAAATTAAAAAAACAATAAAATAGATGATATAAAGCAGTAGTGACCATATTATGGGATGTGAAGAAAAAGTTATATTGCACTTTTGGAGGTTTATTGCACAGTTATTTATGCACAGGTTTATTGCTGTTCCTCCCCTGTCATCCTAGTACCCCCCCTTCCCCCCAAAGAGGAGTTGTACAGTCTGATGGCATGTGGGACAAAGGAGTTTTTGAGTCTGTTTGTCCTGCATTTGGGATGTAGTCTGATGAAGTCTGGCACTAAACAGGCTCCTCTGGCTACTGATGGCGGAGTGCAGAGGGTGACTGGCATCATCCATGATGTCCAGTAGTTTTTCTACAGTCCTCTTCTCTGCCACCGTCTCCAGAGAGTCCAGTTTCATGCCGATCGTAGAGCCGGCCCGCCTGATCAGTTTGTCCAGTCTGGAGCTGTCCTTCTTGGATGTCTTAGATTAATATTAATGTACCAGGGGGCGGAGATTGTTGTTGAACTTCCTGTTCCTGTCTCTCCTGGTTCAATAAGTGCCTGAGTGGAAGTGTCTTTACTTCGGGGACAGGTCGTGTCCCCTTGCTCACAATTCAGTGGCTTTGATAAAAGCTATTTAAGACCTCATGTCTGTCTCCGTGCGTCTGTCCTCACGGCTCTGGACACATGTCCTCCGGTTTGAGGGACGTGTGTCCTCTTGTGACAGACGTGTTTATTCAGAGACAAGTCTTCATTTCATGTTTGTCCCCCACCGCACGCACACACTCACACGCACAATGAATCACTGTGAGTCACTGCAGCCAAGGAATGTTCATGGGTGTGGGTGTGGTCTGTGGGTGTGTGGGTGTGGTCTGTGGGTGTGTGGGTGTGGCCTGTGTGGGTGTGGTCTGTGTGGATCAGAAACACCTCTCTCTGTCTCAGTGTTCGTTCGTCTCTCAGATGAAAACAGGTTCGTTGTCGTTTCACCCTTAAAAGTTTTTCCTTGTAACTTACCTGTGCCTGTACATGTACCTGTAATGTATCTGTACCTGTAACTTGCAAGTACTTGTAATTTTGTACCTCTACCTGTAGTTCTAACTGCTCTAACTGTAACTTTTGTACCTGTAGCTGTACCTGTAACTGTAACTTTTGTACCTGTAGCTGTACCTGTATGTGTGGGTACTTGTGCAGGCTTCTCAGTGGTTCCTCAGCTGTTTGATGAAGGTGTGTTTGTTTTCTCCACCAAGAGCTGACTGACCGGTTTGATCTGAACGGGGAATCAGAGTGTCACGTGACCACGCCCCCCGAGGTCTCATGTGTGTGTGTGTGTGTGTGTCTTCATGTCAGGACTCGTCCTCACCTGCAGCTGCCGTTAGAAACACAGACCGACAGGATGGAAGTGAGTACATCTTTGTATCTGTACATGTCACCATGTACTTGTACATGTGTAGATGTATTTTGATCTAATTTAAAGAGAGAGGGTGTGTGTGTGTGTTTAAGCAGGGTGGGGTTCATCTCTTTAGCCACTTCCACGGAGTCTGAACATTCCTGAACGACTTGTGGACCCTGAACACACCCTGAAACAGGCCCAGGGCTGTGTTGCCTTCAGGGACGGCTCGGGCACTGTGTGTGTGTGTGTGTGTGTTTATGACACAAATTTTATCAGGTGGAACGAAGCAAAGTGTCGTCACTGCTTCAAGATGACGATGACGTGTTTTGTCACCTCGTCTAAAACGAGCGGTGTTTCCAGAACAGTGGCCTCTAGTGGACGGTAGAGGAAGTGCATGGCGTGACCTGCCTGTTCTTTGTCTCTTCCTGTCTCTGCAGCTCTCGAGTGCCCTCGATGACTCAGACGGGACGGGTCTCTGGCCCAGGAACACCAACAACCCCACCTGGCCAGGTATGTCCGTCTGTGTCCTCCAGAGTCCTTATCCCTGAAATCAGGCTCATGTTGGTAAAGACACACAAACCCTCAGGTCCGGCCAACCCCACCTTGCCTGGAGGTGCAGGCATGTGGCCCGGAGGTAACCCACAACCCACTGCTCCCGGACCATGGCCTGGACCTGGACCTGCCCCTGGACCATGGCCTGCAACTGGACCTGCCTCTGGACCTGCCCCTGGACCATGGCCTGCATCTGGACCTGCCCCTGGACCATGGCCTGGACCTGGACCTGCATCTGGGCCTGCCCCTGGACCTGGACCATGGCCTGGACCTGGACCCACCTTCCCCACCCTCCCTCAGCAGCATCTAGTGAGACAGTTACAGACGCAGGGACAGGCGCAGGGACAGACAGGTTCTCTAAATGTCTCATTTCTTGTTGACAGTCGGTTCCGTACGAGCAGAACCTTCCCAGTGGAGTTTATGACAAACTGCTGATCACCATTGCTGGAACCATCAACCGTGACGCCAAGATGTGAGACGATGATGAAGCGCTTGATTTTGAAGGTGTCGGGTCGCAGCTCAGCACTGACGTGTGTGTTCTGCAGGATCACAGTGGACCTGTTCGCCTCCAGTGACCTGGCCTTTCACTTCAACCCTCGCTTCAACGAGGGCGGGAAGAAGGTGATCGTCAGGAACAGCCGCCTCAAGGAGAGCTGGGGCCGGGAGGAGCGGGAGCTGCAGCACTTCCCCTTCGCCCAGGGGCAGGCATTTGAGGTGAGGAGCAGTGGGAGCTGTGGACTGTGGCGAGCGGCGGCGAGGCTGACGCTCTGCTGACGGCATTTGTGCTCCTCCTTTCAGATGAAGATCCTGTGCACCAGCAGCTGCTTCAAAGTGGCCATCAACAGCTCTCACCTGCTGGACTACAGACACCGCGTCACCGACCTGCGATCCATCAACAAGCTGTCCATCACCAAGGACCTCAGCCTGTCCAAGGTCCACATGGAGACTTTGGCCTGAGACACAGCACAGATCATTCACGCCAATAAATGGTTGACCTTTGACCTGCTGTTGTTTGTGTGCTTGTGTCATATCTGTGACCTCTGACCCTCACGAATCATTTGATAAGACCCTGGATGAGGCGTGCAGTTATACTCCGTGGCGCCAGGGGGCGGTGTGCACCTTCACTTGTTTCATGAAGGAGAAGAAGAAGACGTCCTCGTTACGTCACGACGCAGCAGCTCTACGTCAGTGTTCTCGGTCAGTCGTCGTTAGTCCTAGTAGTCGATCTACGTCACAGGAGCCGACGGGCACGGTGACGGCGGCGCTCCGGTGGAAACTGTTGATCGGGGGAACCGGGGCGGCGCAGGTGACGTCACCGGGAGGACCGGGGTGGGTTTCCGGACACAGCCGCAGTGACTGGGCTGCCGTGACCCTCGGCCTGCGTCCCCGCAGCTGCCCGGTGTCCACCGAGAGACGCACTTGGTTCTGGATGACGTCAGGTTGGTCACATGTCGCCTGATTCCTCCGTTAGCCTCAGAGGCTAGTTAGTTAGCCAGGTGTTGGCGTCAAACAGCCGCGGCCAGGAGCAAGCTAGCTAGCGCCGTGGCTAGCAAACTGTGTACCTGGGCCGGAGGTCAGCTCCGGTTCCGGACGGAGCTTTGCTCACCGTCTCCTGTGAACACGTCACCGGGTTAGTGAGGGTTAGTTCAGCTGCTCAGTTCACTGTGGCTCTGTGATGACATCACCTGTCCAGGTGTGCGCCTTTCAAACTTTCTGTCGTGGTCGGATTGTTTGTTGACACTGTGACGTAACAGGGAGCGATCGAGCTTCCTGCCGACATGTTGTAACACTGGGTTCGAACCTCTGATGAGATGCTAATGTTAGCCTGCTAGCAGCAAGGTGTAGAACGTTCGCTCATTAAAGTGTGCGCGCGCACACACACACTCACAGACCTTCGTGTTTACGCTCTTGTTAATGTGTGTGTGTGTGATGGTAGGTTGTGTCCTGACGTCTGTCCTGGTCGTTTCCTGTTGGGGGGGCGTGGCCTCACCGTGAACATTTGACAGATGTGAAGCTCCAGGATCTGAGGAGCTGTCACTCAAACCAAGAAACCCCACCTACCATCACTGCCAACCAATCAGCACAGGTAACTGCAGGTAGCGCCACATCGTTTCACTCCTTCAGTTCTCTCCCATGGTGCATTTCACCAGCGTCTCTGAGGCTGATCCCAGGAGGTTTGTCACTGACAAAGAAAGAATATTTCATCACATGAATTCAGCTGTACTCACACACACACAGACACCAGCTGTGCCTGTTCCTAGGTTGTTGGATGACATCACTGGTGGACACGCCCCGTCAGAGCTGTCGTATCGTCACATGACTGAAATCCTCTGTCCTCTCCTCTCCTCTCAGGACCATGCATCTGAAGTCACATCCGCAGCTGAAGCGCTCCGAGTTCCGTTTGGACGTGGCCGCCGTCCAGGCGCCATCGCAGCGGAGCAGTGTGTTCGTGAGCCAGCAGGGGGGGCTGCTCAGGACCTGCAGCAGTAACCATGGCAACGCGGATAAATGCCGGCTTCCATTCGGCGTCATCTCGACCAACACGCTTTGCTTTTGCAACGGAGCAGACAGCGGCGGTGGCGTGGCGTCGCTGCGGCTAAAGCCGTCATGCAGCGCTGCCCTGCAGCTCGTCTCCACGCCGCCGCTAGGGGGCAGGACTGACAGACTCAGACCGCACCAGACCGCCACTGCAGACGCTGAGAGCCCGCTGGACGTCTGGACAGTCATCAGGCCTGGACACGTTCGGGAGAAGATCGCCATCTTTGCATCAGAGGGGGGAGGGGCAGAGGCGGGAGGCCTGGACAGCAGCTCAGGCATCTGGGACGCGGCGCTGCCCGTGTGTGCAAACCACGCGGCCATGGCGTGTCAGACAGGCAGCATCAAGGCAAAGGGCAGCTGGGAGGAGACCTGCAGCGCCAAGCGACGCCGCAGGTCCGGCAGCGGTCAGTGCCACAGGGCCCGAGGCCTGGAGCAGCACACGTGTGAAGAATCTCCACGCCCCTCCGATTCAGCTCCGAGGTCGGGGGTCGGGCAGCGCGAAGGTGAGGTGCTGACAGAGGAGGAGGGGCAGAAGGTGTCGGTGGTGGAGATGGTGGCGTTCCTGGAGCAGAGGACGAGCGAACAGCAGGGAGACATCAAACCGTCTCTCGCCATCCAGAGAAGCTCCACCACCATCACGCTCTGCAGACCTCTGGCCCCCGAGGCCAGGGAGGGGTCAGAGGTCAGAGGGGAGGAGCTGGAGAGCCTCAGTGTGTCCGACATGGTGGCCAAGCTGGAGTCGCAGTGTCTGAGGAGGAGGACAGAGGGAGACCTGTCGAGGAGCAACAGCCTGAGGAGGACGGTGGGGCGAGTCCTGCTCGCTGCCGGGGACCAGAGCTCCGCCCCGCCCCGTCCATCGCCACCTGTGACACAATCGATGATGTCATCGGCCTCTTTGACTCAGAGACCAATCAGCTGCTCAAAGACCTCACTAAGAGACACCTGCCTCCGCTCTGACCACGCCCCCTCACTCTTCTCAGAGGAGGCCGGGGGCGTGGTTCAGAGCAGCATCACAGAGGCGGAGCCTCTGCCCGGCTTGTTGTTTTTGTCTCTGCTTCCTGTTGTTGAGCCCCACCCCCCTGCCTTGGCTCACTCCGACAGCCAATTAGATAGCGGGGGGCGGAGAAAGGCCGATGGCCGTCAGGAAGGGGAAGTTACCGGTGCGACTCTGAGCCGCCGTGTGTCGGTGTCGCAGGACTTCCTGGAGCTGCGGCGGCGGCTGCGGCAGCTGCTGGAGCCGCAGCCGTACCTGGCCGTGCTGCCGCATCACCTGCTGGTAAAGATCTTCCTGCTGCTGCCGACGCAGACCCTCGCCGCGCTCAAGTGCACCTGCCTCTACTTCAAGTTTGTCATCGAGAACTACGGCGTGCGGCCGGCCGACTCGCTCTGGGTGTCCGACCCCCGTTACAGCGACGACCCCTGCAAGCAGTGCAAGAAGCGGTACGGCCGCGGCGACGTGTCGCTGTGCCGCTGGCACCACAAGCCGTACTGCCAGGCGCTGCCATACGGCCCCGGCTACTGGATGTGTTGCCATGGCGCTCACAAGGACGCGCCCGGCTGCAACGTGGGTCTCCATGACAACCGCTGGGTCCCAGCGTTCCACAGCATCAATGTGCCGATCTACAGGAGGAGCCTCCTCAACAACTGAGTGTGTGTGTGTGTGTGTGTGTGCGTGTGTATAACTCATGCTAACATAAACCTAAGCTCCCATGATGCAACAGCAGATCAGAACGTATCAGCTGAGCTTGTCATGTGACCGGGGCTGAGGGAGGCAGGTGCTGCGCCTCCTGCTCCTCAGTGCAACTCCCAGGGGCCGGTGAGGAGGAGTCCCGGCCAGGACTCCTCCTCACTGTCAGTCCACTGAGGGACACCGGGAACGTCCATCGGTGGACGGGTGGACGCAGCTCCATGGCGTCACGTGCACCTGAGCTGGTGTGTTTATTCTGGGCGTGGCCCTCATGACGGACATGATGCAATATGACAAAAGAACATTTTGTTTTTAAGCTTTGTCGTTTCCTTCGGGCTGTTCTGCTTTTGTTCTTGAACTTTAATAAAGTGTTTTCCCATGGTTTGTTTCAGAACACCAGTAAACTGAACTAGAACACACGGTGAGACCCTTGACCTCTGGCCTCTGATAAGCAGCAGTGTTCTGAGAGGGAGGCGGGGCCAGCTGTAACCAGTCATGTTGTTTCATGCAGCGGTGGTGATGTCACTGTGACCTCACACAGGCTCTCCAGCAGCTGGAAGTAGTTGTACTTGATGTCGTACTCCATGTCGTACCAGAAGTTCACTGCAGCAGAGAAGAAAGAAAACGCAAGGTCGACTCTGATGAGCGGAACCTTCATGTCACGGGGGGGGGGGGGCTTACCTGCGATGCAGCCGTGGGACTGCCGCACGTGGTGGAACCATAGCGAAGGCAGGAACAGCATCTCTCCGGCCTTCACGCTGCAGTGGACCGGCTGAGCGCCGCGGTACTGCGGATACCGCTCCAGGTCCGGGTCCAGAGGGTCCAGAGGGATCCAGGGGACCTGAGGAGGGGCAGAGTTGTTCAGACGCAGCTGAGAGCCGATGGCGACGGGTCCCTGAACGCACCTTCTCACAGTCGCTCCGATCCACCACGTCGAACTCGCCGTCTTGGCGCTGACGGTAAACGGCCGGCTGATACGCACCTGATGGGCAGAGATCGTTACTATGGTTACGGACGGGCACGCTCATTGAGCCAGGTTGGTTGTCATGGTTACCGTAAGGGACACAGGGTCGGTCCGTGGGCGGCAGCAGGATGAAGTTCTTCTCTCCAGAGATGACGCAGTAAAGATTCTCGTAGTGATCTTTGTGCACTGAGACAGAAACAACACGCCTTCAACTCGACACGTCAGCACGCCACGCGTGTCCAGCACCGTTCAAACCTCACAGGAAGTGATGGCATCCGCCTCTCCAAGCCAGAAGTTCACAGCGTCGGGCCGCTTCCCTACAAGAGAAGACGTGTCAGGAATCTGGAGGCTTTTGTTCTTCCGTCGGGTGTGACCCCGGTGAACCGGCGCGGGCGCCACCTCAGCTCACCAAGCGCGGCGCTCATCCAGGGGACGTGGGGCTCCACGTCGTCCGTGAGCTCGGGCAGCTCCTCCAGCAGGTTCGAGCACTGCTTCTGAACGTAAAAGACGCCAGCGCGCTCCCCCTGCGGGACACAGCAATCAGCACACCGCAGTACCGCCGCTGTCCTGCAGGGGGCCGGCGCTCACCTTCCCCTCCAGGACGTCGAGGACAGAAGAGAAAGTCATCTGTCTCTCTTCAGGCATCACAAATCGATCGCCACTCACAGCGTCTGCGTAACCGTTTGGAGTCACTGCCACGCTGATGACCTTTGACCCCACCTTCTGTCTGCAGACAGGAAACAGAATGAAATCCTTCAGGCCCCTCCCTCACACATGTTGTTATTATTAGAAGAGCTGAAGTCAAGGTGTCAGTGGGCGGGGCTTCCTCACCTCAGGTACTCTGGCGTCCACCTGGACAGAGCCGGCCAATGGCTGACGGCGTTGCGGATGATGCAGGGTTTGTTTGGACCAACCCAGTCGCGGTAGAAGTCCAGCGGCTCAGGCGGCCGCTCCAGGTACGGAACCGACCGGCCCAGGTATAGATCTGTGACACGCCCACGATCAGCTGACTCCTGCGTCTGTCCCAGCATCTCATGACTAGTTAGTAATACTACCAGTAGTTTTCTCACCGTGAGCCTCCAGTGAAAACTCGTCCAGACGTTTCTTCACCGACTCCATGAGTCACACCTGGTCTGAGGCCTCTGGATCCGCAGCTATAAATATATATATATATATATATACACACACACACAGGTGTACAGTCACAGATATAAAGTACACACACACACACAGATGTGAGTACCGACCAGTCACGCTGAGCTCGCGCTGTTCCTTGTTTACATCCTGTCCGCTGCTGCGGCAGCAGCGCCACCTGTCGGCGGGAGGCTGAAGTGCAGCTGTTCAGACGGTTCATCAGGGTACAAGTACACAGGTGTCTTCGGAGATAATATGACGAGAACTCACGCTCTGATTGGCTGTTGGTGCGTGGAGCTTCCGAGCAGGTGAACAGGGGCCCAGCGGCAGCCAGGTGCAGAGAAGACGCGGCTTCTTCATGGATGAGTCGGCGCTGGAGCGATACTTTGACGACTCCATTGCAAATGTGAGTAGAGCCTTCGTCTGAGCGTAACGCCACAGCTGCTGCGCTCTGATGTCTGTGGGAAGATGTGCACGTGTGGGTGTGGCCAGAGGAGGAGCCCGCTCGAGGCTGTGCTGAAAACACGGACTGATTTATGAACTGGTCGGTCGATTGATTGATTGATTGACTTCTGCAGGACTCTGGCTTTGCGTTGGGGGAGGAGCCAGGTCTCCAAAACCCCACCCCCTCTCAGTCTCAGAAGGCAGAGCTGGGGGAGGAGCTGGACCTGAGTTTTCTCCCTGATGAACTCAACTCACAGGATGACGCAGGTGTGACATCGCTGACTTCAGTATAACTTCAGTATAAGTACACAGACCTGCAGTTCATCAGAGTACAAGTACACAGGTATGACTCCCAGCTCTCACTGCAGTGGAACCAGCAGCTGTGGACACGTCTCAGGACAGCGGCGTCTGTCCAGCAGCTGACGTCCAGAGGGAGGGAACGGGGACCATCACCACCTCCTTTTGTCCCATGACCCCTATGACCCCCATGACCCCCATGACCCCTGTGACAGAGCGATCAGGGATCATCCCACAGTTACAGTAAGAAGTAGACATTTGTGGTAATAATACTTTATCTGTTGTACTTCATGGAGTGAACACTTGTACTTATTATTGTACTGTTACTGACACAGCAGTAATACTGCGGTACAGATCCAGTCCTCTGTGATTCCCATGATGCTCCAGCTCAGGGTTGGGTGCTGAGGCCCCTCCTCCTGGAGTCATGTGATGAGGTCAGAGCTTCTCTGTGCAGGAACATCGTCTCCACCGTCAACCTGGGCTGTCCCCTGGACCTGAAGTTCATCGCCCTGCAGGCCCGGAATGCAGAATACAACCCCAAGGTACTGCCTCCCTCTGTAGGCGGGGCTGCTCTGCCGGGTCAAGTCATGTGCTGCAGCCGGTTGTGTTTCAGCGCTTCGCCGCCGTCATCATGAGGATCCGAGAGCCACGGACCACGGCGCTGATCTTCAGCTCGGGGAAGATGGTCTGTACTGGAGCCAAGAGGTCAGTCTCGGGTTTGATGTGAGCAGGACCTGGTTCGGCTCTGGGCTCCTCAGACCGGACCGGGTTCCGTGGGTTCACAGGGAATCGCAGGAAGTAGACACATTAAACCACAGAAAGTCACCTGTCCGGCCCAGCGACTAACTGCCGGTCTCCTTCTGGCCCTGCGCGACCCGAGTGAGGAGCAGTCTCGGCTGGCGGCCAGGAAGTACGCCCGAGTGGTGCAGAAACTCGGTTTCCCTGCTCGTTTCATGGACTTTAAGATCCAGAACATGGTAGCCAGCTGCGACGTCTTTTTTCCGATCAGACTGGAAGGACTGGTCCTGACCCATCAGCAGTTCAGCAGGTGGACCCACGAGCTTCACGGAGCCACAGGGCGACCCGAGGTCCGTTCAGACTCAGACCGTGTGTTCATCTGCCCACAGTTACGAACCCGAGCTGTTCCCGGGCCTCATCTACCGGATGGTGAAGCCTCGCATCGTCCTGCTCATCTTTGTCTCTGGGAAAGTGGTTCTGACCGGTGAGCAGCTGAGGGGGTCCCATCTGGGAGCTGGTGTTCTGTTTCTGGCTGTGAACCGCTCCTGTGTTCTGTTGCAGGAGCCAAAGAACGAGCGGAGATCTACGACGCGTTCGAGAACATCTACCCGATCCTGAGAGGCTTCAGGAAGCAGTGAGGCACGGCCCGGCCCGGCCCGGCTGTCTTTGTTTTCTGTGTCACCGTTGTGAAAAATAAACACTGCAGAGAAGAAACGAGCTGTTCACACACGTTGTTTATTCATGCACTCACTCTCTGAGTATCAGGCTTTGTTCCACCTGCTGCCAGGTGAGTCCTGTTATCTGTCCTTTGATATCCTCGTGCACGAGCTTCACTCACGGTTCCATTGACCCAGAGCGGACACCAGCTCTGTCCGTCAGCCCAGCGTTCGGGTTCTGACTCAGCTTGTTGAGCCCGTTTCCTGAAACGGGCCACGGGAGAAACCGGAAGTGACGAAGTCTTCTCATCTAAACAACAACACGTGTCCGGATGTTATTAACTGATATGGCGAAGCAGAGCAGAGCAGCGCGATCCGGTTAGCCTCGCTGGTTAGCCTCGCTGGTTAGCATCACTGGTTAGCCCCGCTAGTTAGCCTAGCCCCTGTCCATGGCGGCCTCAGCGGGGCTCCCTCCGCTTGGCACGGACCGAGCCACTTCTTCGTCCGACTCTCAGTCCGGGGCCAGGCCGCTCCGTCCCCTCCACCCGCACCCGGCCCCCTCCACCCCGGGCTGCGTGATGGTGGAGTCGGTAGACGACGCGGAGGGTCTGTACGTGGCGGTGGAGCGGTGTCCCCTTTGCAGCACCTCCCGCCGCAGGCTCACCTGCGCCCGCTGCGTCCGGGCCGGAGACTTCGTGTACTTCGACGGGAGGAACGCGGAGAGGTGAAGAGTGTGTGTGTGTGTGTGTGTGTGTGTGTGTGTGTGTGTGTGTGTGTGTGTGTGTGTGTGTGTGTGTGTG